>CM064577.1:29967359-30035748 GCA_032716605.1 Paralithodes platypus | reverse complement strand
ACAATTTTAAGAAACTTTCGACCCATTTCTGTTCAATGTAAGACCTTTCGTGCCATTTAGGTGTTCGATTTTATCCTGGCGAGCGATAGCGAGCCTGTTAATGTAAGAGGTAACCGGCTTTCAGCAGGGATCCTTTTCTACCTAAAAATTTACAAATTTATCTTGAAAGGGGCTCAAGGGGGTGTAATCTTAAGCTTGGTGGATATCTAGGGACTAAACTAAAAACCTCCCCTTAAATATACTATATAAGCTAAATACCACGAAAGGATAAAAGTAATCGTGTAAATATTGAAAGATCCTAAAAGCTAACAATACATTACAAAAGCTAACAATACATTACAAAAGCTAACAATACATTACAAAAGCTAACAATACATTACAAAAGCTAACAATACATTACAAAAGCTAACAATACATTACAAAAGCTAACAATACAATACAAAAGCTAACAATACATTACAAAAAGGCTTAACAAACATTACAAGACGATAACAATACATTACAAAAGCTAACAATACATTACAAAAGCTAACAATACATTACAAAAGCTAACAATACATTACAAAAGCTAACAATACATTACAAAAGCTAACAATACATTAAAAAACAAATTTCCGGTACCGGGTAGACCTATAGTAATATTGAAAGGTGAAAGCTAAAACATAGAGGAAAAGTGATCGTGGGAGAAAAATGGCTTCTTCCACAGTTAAGGGGAGATCTCCACTTGAGGGATTTTTGTCTTGACCCCTTTCTCCCTCATGTTTAGCCCCATTGCTTTTGATATTATAAAACGGTCGCCCCATTAGTTTAGCGATTTTAAGAATTTTCACCCCATATTAAGACCTTTCGTGCCATTCAGGTGTCGACTTTATCCTGGCGAGCGATAGCGAGCCTGTAATTTAAGAGGAACCGGCCTTTGGCCGGGACATTTTTCTACCGAAAAATGTACAAATTTATCTTGAAAGGGGGTCAAGGGGGTGACATTTTTAGATTGCTGAAGGAGTAGGAAACAAACTAAAAACCTCCCCTTAAATATTTCCAGTAGTTGTTGTGTTGTATAGGCTATATATAAAAAAATAAAAAATAAATAAAAAATAAATCATTAAAAGTATATATGCCAACAATCGTGACTTCTATCCTCTGTAACTCAAAATGGGCTAGAGCAAATGAGCTGTAGATTTCCACACCTATTGCCTGGTTGACTCCTCCCAAATGACAGACCAATTAGCTTGATTCCTGTAGTTGTTTTCGAGGTATAGAGGTTACTGGTCAAGATTGTGTCCTACTTACGTTTAACAGACTATAGTACCCGTACCATAGACTGACCCGTACATAACAAGTTAGTTCCCCGAGAACAGCCCTGTGTGCTAATCAACCTCAACTGTCCCCATGTGATTATATGATCAAGGTAATTAACTGTAACTTTGGAAGTATTATAATATATGAACATTACCCTACCGTACTAAATACGGCATAATTTTATATGATAAATTGGAGTATATTTTTATGATTAAAATATATATATATATATATATATATATATATATATATATATATATATATATAATACTGTAGCCTACCAACTCGTCCTGAAGCTTATTAAAGTACCGTATCTGTGAACTCTTTGTATTTCTTCCGTTGATAGAAGGCTCCCAGTGCAAGGTGAAAGCTAAAAATACAAAACAAGAAATCCTGGCAAAGCATTAATATCATGACGTCATATTGTTTTTTTCATGAGGACGGCGTCGACCTAGAAACGTGAAAACAATGAAACAATTGACAGTGAAATTAACACTAGCATGGCAGACGCTATTCCTATACACGTCGGCTACATTAAGGGGAGGTTTTTAGTGCGTTTCCTAGACTTCCATCAAGCTTGAAAATACACCCCCTTGACCCCCTTTCAAGATAAATTTGTACATTTTTCGGTAGAAAAATGTCCCGGCTGAAAGCCGGTGCCTCTTAAATTACAGGCTCGCTATCGCTCGCCAGGATAAAATCGACACCTAAATGGCACGAAAGGTCTTAAAATTGAGAGAAATGGGTTGAAAGTTCTTAAAATCGTCAAAATAATGGGGCGAATGTCTTAAAATTAAAAAAAACAATGGGGCTAATCATGAGGGAGAAAGGGAGTCAAGAAAAAAAAATCCCTCAAGTGGAAATCTCCCCTTAATACCGGAACTGAACAATTGGGAGTCGGTATCGTACGGTAAAATACCGGTACTTGTTGCGGATATCAAAGCATTTGTTTTTGTTTCCTATATTTTTGTTCTTAACTTGTTTGTATTTGTAATTTTTTTTTTTTTTTTACTTAGTTTGTTCCCTATACCTCCATCAAAGCTTAAGGGGGGGGGGGGGGGGGGGGTGACCTGCTTTTTGTTATTTCTGTCCTTTTCTCTCTTTCTCTGGCTTGTATCCATTCGGCCCCATTCAGCCTACTGTTTTAAGACGTTTATCCCCATCCAGGTGTAATTTTTTTACTGGTGAGCGGTAGCGAGCCAGCATATTTTTTATTTTTGTTTGACAGCAGGCTAAATTTGTACATTTTTCGATAGAAAAATGTCTCCAGCGAAGCCGGATTTCTTCATATAATGCTGGCTCGCTATCGCTCGCCAGGAGGAAATCGACACCTAGATGGGGATAAACGTCTTAAAACAGTAGGCTGAATGGGGCCGAATGGATACAAGCCAGAGAAAGAGAGAAAAGGACAGAAATAACAAAAAGCAGGTCACCCCCCTTAAACAAAATAAAACACCCCTAGACCTCCTGCGAGATGAATTTGTAAATTTCTGTGTAAGCATTTTTCCCAGCCGAGGGCCACGTATATGGCACGAAAAGTTTTAGAATTGACAAATAAATGGGGCTAAAGATGAGGGAGAAGGGGGTCCAGAAAAAAAAAATGTTATGGTAAGTAAATTTTATGTTTCTTAACCCTTTCGCTGCGGGTGATGTTCTGGAACGTCCTGGCAAGTTACAGCAATTTCCAGGCTTTAAAAGCCTGTAAAAAACGTAAAAATCGAGTGGCAGTGGGCGGGAGCGTGAGGGGCCCACCTCCGACCCTCAGAGCACCGAGTGGCTCACTGAGGTTGACTGTGTCTCGCGCGGGTCTCTCTCTGTGTCTCCCAGCAGTGTAGCCAAGCGAGCGAGTGTTACATAATAGCGGGTTTCCCGCGTTTCACTGGCACCACTGCGGGTGAACCAGACCACGTACGGGGCCCGTTCTGGTGTAATTTTGAAGCTATTCTCGCCTAGTTTTTGGCAGAATACACTTCACTTAATGCAGATGCTTGATTTATCATTCAGGAGTGCCTGAATATGCCCTAAATAGCCCAAAAATGGCCGCAGCCAATGGGTTAAGTCATCTATTTTTGGATAATAATGAAGATAGGTTAAACTGTTACCATATCACCATATAAAGTGAAAGCTTCGATAATACTTGTAAGATACAATGCCGTACTACAAAGGCTCTTAATCAATCAAACTATCACCATACCACCTTATTAAACAAAAGCCTTCTACAACACCTCTAACACAGATTCACATTAAGGGGAGATCTCCACTTGAGGGATTTTTGTCTTGAACCCCTTTCTCCCTCATGTTTAGCCCCATTGCTTTTGATATTATTAAACGTTTGCCCCATTAGTTTAGCGATTTGAAGAACTTTCACCCCATATTAAGACCTTTCGTGCAATTCAGGTGTCGATTTTATCCTGGCGAGCGATAGCGAGCCTGTAATTTAAGAGGAACCGGCCTTTGGCCGGGACATTTTTCTACCGAAAAATGTACAAATTTATCTTGAAAGGGACTCAAGGGGGTGTAATTTTAAGCTTGATGGAGGCCTAGGGAACAAACTAAATACCTCCCCTTAAGGGGGGTGACCTGCTTTTTTTTTTATTTCTGTCCTTTTCTCTCTTTCTCTGGCTTATATCCATTCGGCCCCATTCAGCCAACTACTTTAAGACGTTTATCCCCATCTACTGTAGGTGTCGATTTCTTCCTGGCGAGCGATAGCGAGCCAGCATTATATGAAGAAATTAGGCTTCGCCGGACACATTTTTCTATCGAAAAATGTACAAATTTAGCCTGCTGTCAAACAAAAATAAAAAATATGCTGGCTCGCTACCGCTCACCAGTAAAAAATTGACACCTGGATGGGGAAAAACGTCTTAAAACAGTAGGCTGAATGGGGCCAAATGAATACAAGCCAGAGAAAGATAGAAAAGGACAGAACAGGTACAGGTCCGCCCCCTTAATACTCCTACCGCCCATAATATTACGGTACAGGTCACCCCCCTTAATACTCCTACCGCCCATAATATTACGGTACAGGTCCGCCCCCTTAATACTCCTACCGCCCATAATATTACGGTACAGGTCCGCCCCCTTAATACTCCTACCGCCCATAATATTACGGTACATGTTCCTATATTAGCTACAAGTACAAGTACAGGTCCGCCAACGACCTAATGTATCAAGGGGAGGTATTTAGTTTGTTCCCTAGACCTCCATCAAGCTTAAAATTACACCCCCTTGAGTCCCTTTCAAGACAAATTTTTACATTTTTCGGTAGAAAAATTTCCCGGCCGAAGGCCGGTTCCTCTTAAATTACAGGCTCGCTATCGCTCGCCAGGATAAAATCGACACCTGAATGGCACGAAAGGTCTTAAAATGGGGTGAAAGTTCTTAAAATCGCCAAACTAACGGGGCGAACGTATAATAATATCAAAAGCAATGGGGCTAAACATGAGGGAGAAAGGGGTCAAGAAAAAAATCCCTCAAGTGGAGATCTCCCCTTAAAGTAACCGACCTCGATAGGCTCAAGTGACATTTGGACCTCTATCTAATTGCTATAACTGTTCTACTTATATTGATTCACCCTACAGTATTTATAACTCCCTAATTATTCCAAAATCTTATATATATATTTTTTTTTTGCTATGTGATTGAGGGAGGCAAAAGGCATAACTGCCTATAGCGAGTGCCTCCCCCATAGTTGAAAGAGTGACAGGGCCAAAATCAAGGGACGTTCGAGCCAAAATGCCTGGACACACGGAGTTTGAAGCAATTTAAGTCATAGGAAGAGGGAAAGACTGATTCTGGGAGAGTTCCAGAGCTCAGCTGTTGAGTAGAAGAAAGTTTGAGAGTAACGTTTCACTCTTGGGTTGGAGAGTTGCACAGAGTAGGGGTGGGATTGAGTTGCAAGACGGGTACCACGTGCCCTACGTAAAGGAGGTGGTATGCACTGGGATAGCTCTGAGGAACAATGATTATTATAGTAGCGATAGAATAGCGAGAGAGATGCAACATTGCGGCGGAGAGAGAGAGATTGCAGAGAGTTGGTGAGTGGACGGGAAATATATATCCTTAGTTAGGCCTACCGATAGTAAGTCTTCGTATACAGATATGCAATAATATGCTACAGATATATACCGGTACAGCATAACATTAACCCTCTCCGACATATGACGCGATTTTGAGCCTATCAGGGATACTTTAAAGCCTTTGTTACCATCAGGGGTATTTAGAAACCTTTAGTTTAGTTACTTCAACCTCTGCAGTTGTCTTTGAGTTAGCTGTGTTGAGCCTATTGGGGATACTTTAAAGCCTTTGTTACCATCAGGGGTATTTAGAAGAAACCTTTAGTTTAGTTACTTCAACCTCTGCAGTTGTCTTTGAGTTAGCTGTGTTGAGCCTATCAGGGATACTTTAAAGCCTTTGTTACCATCAGGAGTATTTAGAAACCTTTAGTTTAGTTACTTCAACCTCTGCAGTTGTCTTTGAGTTAGCTGTGTTGAGCCTATTGGGGATACTTTAAAGCCTTTGTTACCATCAGGGGTATTTAGAAACCTTTAGTTTAGTTACTTCAACCTCTGCAGTTGTCTTTGAGTTAGCTGTGGGCAGAAAACTAATTTTGGAGGGTTAATTATAAGAGTGAGAGAACTCTATTTATTATTTCTAATCTGGCAACCTCTGCGTCATATGAGCGTGAAAGGGTTAACTAAATATCCGAACACAAGCCAGAGAGAATCAAGCTACATATCTATCTATCTATATACCGTCACAATCTACCTATTTATCTACCTAGTTTCCAATGTATTCCTCCATGTACCGTATACCTCTATATATACATTTACAAGTATATCTTATATTTCAATAGTTTAATTCACTCAGCGTCTAACTGTATCTAAACAATGACTAGACTACCAGAATAGCTACCGGTACTTCAATTAACACACGCGCACACACACACAGACACAAACATACACACACACATGCAATTATTATCCTCAAACACGATCTCATTCTCTCTCTCTCTCTCTCTCTCTCTCTCTCTCTCTCTCTCTCTCTCTCTCTCTCTCACACACACACAATGGAGGTGCTGATATACCTTTGCAGGAAAATAAGAGTGGAGGGTATAATGATCCAGAAGACAACTGAGAGAGAGAGAGAGAGAGAGAGAGAGAGAGAGAGAGAGAGAGAGAGAGAGAGAGAGAGAGAGAGAGAGAGAGAGAGAGAGAGAGAGAGGGAGTGTGTATGAGACCGAATGTGTGCAGAAGATAGTAATTGTAACTGTGTGTGTGTGTGTGTTTGTGTGTGTGTGTGTGTGTGTGAGAGAGAGCAGGTAAGAACTGTACAGAGCCTTTACAACAATGGGAGGTGACAATGAGATTAATAGCAGAGAAGGAAAGAAGGAAGGAAGGAAGGAAGGAAGGAAGGAAGGAAGGAAGGAAGGAAAGACAATTATGGAGGGAGGGAGGTAAGGAAGGAAGGTAAGAAAGTTATGGAGGGAGGGAGGTAAGGAAGGAAGGAAGGAAAGAAAGTTATGGAGGGAGGGAGGTAAGGAAGGAAGGTAAGCAAGTTATGGAGGGAGGGAGGTAAGGAAGGAAAGAAAGTTATGGAGGGAGGGAGGTAAGGAAGGAAGGAAAGAAAGTTATGGAGGGAGGGAGGTAAGGAAGGAAGGAAAGAAAGTTATGGAGGGAGGGAGGTAAGGAAGGAAGGAAAGAAAGTTATGGAGGGAGGGAGGTAAGGAAGGAAGGAAAGAAAGTTATGGAGGGAGGGAGGTAAGGAAGGAAGGTAAGCAAGTTATGGAGGGAGGGAGGTAAGGAAGGAAGGAAAGAAAGTTATGGAGGGAGGGAGGTAAGGAAGGAAGGTAAGCAAGTTAGGGAGGGAGGGAGTAAGGAAGGAAGGAAAGAAAGTTATGGAGGGAGGGAGGTAAGGAAGGAAGGAAAGAAAGTTATGGAGGGAGGGAGGTAAGGAAGGAAGGTAAGCAAGTTATGGAGGGAGGGAGGTAAGGAAGGAAGGTAAGAAAGGAGGGAAGCGATTGAAGAAAGAAGGGAGAAAGGGAAAGAAGAGCTGACAATGAATGTAGGAAGATAGAAGAGAAGGAAGGAAGGAAGGAAGGAAGGAAGGAAGGAAAGAGAAAAGGGAGAGAAGGAAGAAGCGAGGTGAGGAAAGAAAGGAGGAAGGATAGAAGGAAGGAAGGAGGGAGGTAAGGAAGAAGAAAGGATGGACATAGAGTGTTACACAGACTACACAGACCTTGCGGTCCCTACTAGGTAGTCCGGACTTAATGCTAAAATATAATTTTCTACAAAGTGGAAGGCAAGGATAGCAAAGCAGCTCTCTCCCCACCCACCTCCGACCGTCAGCATGAAATTTAGTTTGGAAAAAAAAAGTCCCCAGCAGAATGAGAAAAACTTCTACTGGGAAATTTATAGTAAAGAACGAAGTTAAGAAATATTATGTACGGTACCGTACTACTGATGCTTAACCTATTTTTGTGTTTTAACCTATATTATTCCCACCTCCTCAAAATGAATGTCTAAGACTTCTTTTGAATGTGTCAATTGTCTTACATTGTACCACTTTCTCTGGCAACTTGTTCCACTCGATGACCACACTGTAGGTGAAGAAGTGCTTTGTGACATCGAGATTCGCCCTCCTGGTTTTTAATTTCATTCCATTTCCCCGAGTTAATGAACTATTATCTATTTTGAAAAGTGAATCAACATCAATGTTGTCAAATCCCTTTAGTATCTTGAAGCACTCGATTAATTAAGAGAGAGAGAGAGAGAGAGAGAGAGAGAGAGAGAGAGAGAGAGAGAGAGAGAGAGAGAGAGAGAGAGAGAGAGAGAGAGAGAGAGAGAGAGAGAGAGAGAGAGAGAGATCAGACCAGGTTATTGTTCAGAACCCTAACACAATGGGTGGATGGTGACAAGAAGATTAATAGGAAGGAGGAGGAAGGAACAAAAGAACGAAGGAAGGAAAAGAAAGAAGGAATGCAAGAGGAATGAAGAATGAAATGATGGGAAATGAGGAGTCGACAAAGAAAAATTATGATGATGATGAGAAGAAGAAGAGAGGAGAGAAAGAGGAGGAAGACGAGGTAGACATAGGGGAAGATGATGATGATGATGATGATGATGATGAGGAGGAGGAGGAGGAGAGGAGGAGAGGAGAAGAGAGGAAGAGGAGGAGGAAGACGAGGTAGACATAGGGGAAGATGATGATGATGATGATGATGATGAGGAGGAGGAGGAGGAGGAGGAGGAGAGGAGGAGAGGAGGAGAGAAGAGAGGAAGAGGAGGAGGAAGACGAGGTAGACATAGGGGAAGATGATGATGATGATGATGATGAGGAGGAGGAGGAGGAGGAGACGAGAAGAAAATGAGGAGGAGGACGACGACATAGGGCAAGATGATGATGATGATGATGATGAGAGGAGAAGGAGGAGGAGAAGAGAGGAAGAGGAGGAGGAAGACGAGGTAGACATAGATGATGATGATGATGATGATGATGAGGAGGAGGAGGAGGAGAGAAGAGAGGAGGAGGAAGACGAGGTAGACATAGGGGATGATGATGATGATGATGATGATGATGAGGAGGAGGAGGAGGAGAGAAGAGAGGAAGAGGAGGAGGAAGACGAGGTAGACATAGGGGAAGATGATGATGATGATGATGATGATGAGGAGGAGGAGGAGGAGAGAAGAGAGGAAGAGGAGGAGGAAGACGAGGTAGACATAGGGGAAGATGATGATGATGATGATGATGATGACAATGAAAAGGTAAAAAAGGCATTAAGGGGAGATTTCCACTTGAGGGATTTTTTTCTTTACCCCTTTCTCCCTCATGTTTAGCCCCATTGCTTTTGAGAATTTAAGATGTTCGCCCCAATAGTTTGGCGATTTTAAGAACTTTCACCCAATTTATATCACTTTTAAGACCTTTCGTCCCATTTAGGTGTCGATTTTTTCCTGGCGAGCGATAGCGAGCCTGTAATTTAAGAGGAACCGGCCTTCGGCCGGAACATTTTTCTACCGAAAAATTTACAAATTTATCTTGAAAGGGGGTCAAGGGAGTGTAATTTCAAGTTGGATGGAAGTCTAGGAAACACACTAACAACCTCCCCGTAATAACAAACCCAATAAAATGAAAGACAAACAAAAACAAACTAAAACAAACAATACAAATATAAGAAGCAAAGAGAGGATATAGAGAAAGACAATACAGGAATAAAGCAAGTATAGAGTGTGTGTGTGTGTGTGTGTGTGTGTGTGTGTGTGTGTGTGTGTGTGTGTGTGTGTGTGTAATTATATTTGCATGTGTACCGGTATCTAATTGTGTGATTGTAATATATTGTGTAGACTAGTTATGTGTGTGCGTGTAATTGTATGTACGGTACGTGTGTGTGTGTGTGTATGTGTGTGTGTGTGTGTGTGTGTGTGTGTGTGTGTGTGTGTGTGTGTGTGTAATTATATTTGCATGTGTATCTAATTGTGTGATTGTAATATATTGTGTAGACTAGTTATGTGTGTGCGTGCAATTGTATGTACGGTACGTGTGTGTGAGTAATTAGAGCGTGTGTGTGTATACCATTGTGAGTCAAGAGAGAGGCTTACATAGATTTACACATATACACTGACCACATAGATCTTGCGATACAAACGAGGTGGTCAGGACATAATTCCAATAGACACGAGAACCGAAAATTCAGTATAGGGAAAGAATAGGATAGCAAAGAAGAGAGAGAGAGAGAGAGAGAGAGAGAGAGAGAGAGAGAGAGAGAGAGAGAGAGAGAGAGAGAGAGAGAGAGAGAGAGAGAGAGAGAGAGAGAGAGAGAGAGAGAGAGAGAGAGAGAGAGAGGTGTAGGTTACTATTTAATATACATAAGTCGTGTATGTTTACGTGTGTGCGTGCTTGAAAGTGTATGTGTATGTGTATGTGTGTATGTGTGTGTGTGTGTGTGTGTGTGTGTGTGTGTGTGTGTGTGTGTGTGTGTGTGTGTGTATGTGTGTGTGTGTGTGTGTGAAATGCATAATCGTGTATGGACTAAATTATACTATTAATACAAAATAATTGCTTCGGCCCTATACCTATTTACAAACTCCATAATTATATACCAACAAAATAACTTAAATCATAACATAGCAGTCACTGAAGCCTACTGAGGTCCATAATCTTTAAAACATATCTTAAATTATTGTATTACATAAATTATTGTAAATTAAAGTACAGTATAAATTCTTAATATAATTTTTATATAAATTATTGTAATTATAATGTAAAACGTGCAAAATAAACAAACCAAACAGGGACAACATAAAGACAAAATAAACAAACCAAACAGGGACAACATAAAGACAAAATAAACAAACCAAACAGGGACACTATAAAGCCAAAATAAACAAACCAAACAGGGACAATATAAAGCCAACATAAACAAACCAAACAGGGACAACATAAAGACAAAATAAACAAACCAAACAGGGACAACATAAAGACAAAATAAACAAACCAAACGGGGACAACATAAAGACAAAATAAACAAACCAAACAGGGACAACATAAAGACAAAATAAACAAACCAAACAGGGACACTATAAAGCCAACATAAACAAACCAAACAGGGACAACATAAAGACAAAATAAACAAACCAAACAGGGACAACATAAAGACAAAATAAACAAACCAAACAGGGACACTATAAAGCCAACATAAACTGATCAAACTCACCAAGTGGATTAATAATAATAAATAATATAAGCATATGTCGTATCAATAATATAAGCATATGTCGTATCAATATATCTTAGTATTCCCTGGTGATAATAAGTAGGCCAACAATTTTGACCAGTAACCTCTATAATTTTAAAACGACTTGAGTAATCGAGTTAACATTTTCACCATTTGGGAAGGGTCCGCCAGGGAATAGGTGTGGAAATTTACAGCCCATTTGCTTTAGCCCCCTTTGAGTTATAGAGGTTAATGTTGAAGAGTTTTGGCCTACTTACTTGGAACAGTGTACAGTCGTAGATCAATTATTATTACGACCTGTTCTATATAACTAAAGGAGGGGGCAAAAGGGGGTGAGGGGTGAGGGGTGGGGTGATAGGGGTGTCTAGGGATTAGGTAGGGTTATGGTAATGGTGCAAGGGCTGACTATAGAGGTGCAAAGGTGGTGAAAAGATGGAGGTGTTATTGGTGCAAAGGCTATATATTGTGGATCGATACTAATGAACTTTTGTTTGATTAGACATGCACATCTTTTATGTACTCTCTCTCTCTCTCTCTCTCTCTCTCTCTCTCTGTAACAGGTGTATAATATACAATATAGGGAGAGTGGGTCATTGTGAAGATCCAGGTTATAGTGTGGATCGATACTGATGCACCTGTTTGAACCCCGCCCACACATACAAACATACACCTACACACACGAACACACATGTGAAAAGAGTTGAAGAAAAATATAGAGAGACAGTCAAACACCCACCCCAAGGCAAAATAGAGAGGCGGATGGACTTCATCAGGCCACAGCCACCCGCCGTAATCAGTTTTCTATTATAACTGTGGCAAACCGGCTGTCTCTATAATACCTGGTGTAGAATGTTTGCCCTTAAAGAAAAAGTAGCAAAGTACTAATGAAATAGTCAAAATCACACACACACACAACCACTATACGGTACGGTACGGTATTTATTAAGGTACAGTACCGTACCCACTCAACTTGACCCATGTAATTTATAGCATATCCATAGTATACACACATGTATACATTATCATAGGCTACACATAAACATACTCTCTCTCTGTCTACATTAATCAACTTATCCAATCTGTTTATAATCTATATTAATAAATTTATCTATCCATATGTGTATATATCTTTATCAAACTACCAAACTAATCCATCTACCTATCTATGCATCATATCTATCTATCAATCTATCTATCTATTAACCTATCTACCGGGTATCTATCTATCTATTAGTATATCTATCTATCTATCTATCTATCTATCATTCCATCCATCAATCTATATACTCATGCCCCGTTGAATAATCGGAACCCCACCCAAGGGAGACTGGACCATACATACCTGTAATGGACCTGTAATGGACCTGTGATGAACCTGTGATGAACCCTTTCGTCTTACCTGGAAAAGAGAATGTTGAATTAATAAGAGGTTGGGTAGCTCAAGGTTAAGAGTATCTCTTAACCTTGGGGTAGCTGAGAGAGAGAGAGAGAGGCTGAGAGAGAGAGAGAGAGAGAGAGAGAGAGAGAGAGAGCGAGAGCGAGCGAGCGAGCGAGAGAGAGAGCGAGAGAGAGAGAGAGAGAGAGAGAGAGAGAGAGAGAGAGAGAGAGAGAGACAGAGGCAACAACTAGTGACCCTTCTAGGCTGCTTGTCCTCCAAAACACTGAGGGTCAAGTGTCCAAACATTGGTTTAGAGTGGGGAAGGGAACATTGGAAAGGGAACTACTGCCCTGGATCTAATGTCCGTGGCAGGATTAGGAAGTTAGTAGGGGACAGATGGGTTAGATGAGGAGGAGGAGAAAGAAAGAAAGAAAGAGTGGTAGATAAAACGAAGAGCAGGAGGAAGATGGGAAAGAAGTAAAGATTCTACAATAAAATAAATAAATTAATAACGGTACTCCACATCCAATATAATGACTCTGTAATTTATGTGGTTCCAAATAAAAGGACCCGGGGGTACTTGTTCAATTGACTACTTGCGGGTTTCAGGCTATAAGGAAGTTGGAGCCGTAAACATCAATAGTGAACGGAAACGCAATAATAATGTAGGTTTCTGATGGATATAAAGTATGTTGAATTGGATGTTATGTATTTATAAATGAACTACAACCGTATTTTAGCTGGTACCGGTAACTCCGCTAAACATCGATGTCTACAACTCCAACTTCCTTATAGAACAATACTCGTAAGTGCTCAATTATAATGTCAAACTTGCAAAATAAACAAACCAAAACAGGGACGACACAATATACAGACAAAGGAGCTTATCAAAATCGCTGTGGAAACAACGCTTAAGGGGAGATTTCCACTTGAGGGATTTGTTTTCTGGACTCCTTTCTATCTCACGTTTAATCCCATTGCTTTTGATATTCTAAGACGTTTTGATATTCTAAGACGTTTTGATATTCTAAGACGTTTTGATATTCTAAGACGTTTTGATATTCTAAGACGTTTTGATATTCTAAGATGTTCGCTCGATTAGTTTGGTGATTTTAGGAACCTTTGCCCTATTTCTGTCAACTTTAAGACCTTTCGTGCCATTTAGGTGTCGATTTTATCCTGGCGAGCGATAGCGAGCCTGTAATTTAAGAGGAACCGGCCTTTGGCCGGGAAATTTTTCTACCGAAAAATTTACAAATTTATCTTGAAAGAGGGTCTAGGGGGTGTAATTTTAATCTTGATGGAATTCTAGGGAACGAACTAAAGACCTCCCCTTAAGTAGCCTACATGAACTAAAGACCTCCCCTTAAGTAGCCTACATGAACTAAAGACCTCCCCTTAAGTAGCCTACATGAACTAAAGACCTCCCCTTAAGTAGCCTACATGAACTAAAGACCTCCCCTTAAGTAGCCTACATGAACTAAAGACCTCCCCTTAAGTAGCCTACATGAACTAAAGACCTCCCTTTAAGTAGCCTACATGAACTAAAGACCTCCCCTTAAGTAGCCTACATGAACTAAAGACCTCCCCTTAAGTAGCCTACATGAACTAAAGACCTCCCCTTAAGTAGCCTACATGAACTAAAGACCTCCCCTTAAGTAGCCTACATCAACTAAAGACCTCCCCTTAAGAGGCCTACATGGACTATAGGCCTCCCCTTAAGTAGCCTACATGAACTAAAGACCTCCCCTTAAGTAGCCTACATGAACTAAAGACCTCCCCTTAAGTAGCCTACATGAACTAAAGACCTCCCCTTAAGTAGCCTACATGAACTAAAGACCTCCCCTTAAGTAGCCTACATGAACTAAAGACCTCCCCTTAAGTAGCCTACATCAACTAAAGACCTCCCCTTAAGTAGCCTACATGAACTAAAGACCTCCCCTTAAGTAGCCTACATGAACTAAAGACCTCCCCTTAAGTAGCCTACATGAACTAAAGACCTCCCCTTAAGTAGCCTACATGAACTAAAGACCTCCCCTTAAGTAGCCTACATGAACTAAAGACCTCCCCTTAAGTAGCCTACATGAACTAAAGACCTCCCCTTAAGTAGCCTACATCAACTAAAGACCTTCCCTTAAGCAATATAATAATTTGAAATAAAAGAACACAAAACCACCACCCAGGGTGTACATTACTACATGAGCAAGTAAGTTAATCTGTTTTCCAAGGAAATTATCCGCACACATACCAACGCACCATCGTCATGTTTAATATAGAAATTATCCGCACACATACCAACGCACCATCGTCATGTTTAATATAGAAATTATCCACACACATACCAACGCACCATCGTCATGTTTAATATAGAAATTATCCGCACATATACCAACGCACCATTATGTTTAATATAGAAATTATCCGCACACATACCAACGCACCATCGTCATGTTTAATATAGAAATTATCCGCACACATACCAACGCACCATCGTCATGTTTAATATAGAAATTATCCGCACACATACCAACGCACCATCGTCATGTTTAATATAGAAATTATCCGCACACATACCAACGCACCATCGTCATGTTTAATATAGAAATTATCCGCACACATACCAACGCACCATCGTCATGTTTAATATAGAAATTATCCGCACACATACCAACGCACCATCGTCATGTTTAATATAGAAATATCCGCACACATACCAACGCACCATCGTCATGTTTAATATAGAAATTATCCGCACACATACCAACGCACCATCGTCATGTTTAATATAGAAATTATCCGCACACATACCAACGCACCATCGTCATGTTTAATATAGAAATTATCCGCACACATACCAACGCACCATCGTCATGTTTAATATAGAAATTATCCGCACACATACCAACGCACCATCGTCATGTTTAATATAGAAATTATCCGCACACATACCAACGCACCATCGTCATGTTTAATATAGAAATTATCCGCACACATACCAACGCACCATCGTCATGTTTAATATAGAAATTATCCGCACACATACCAACGCACCATTATGTTTAATATAGAAATTATCCGCACACATACCAACGCACCATCGTCATGTTTAATATAGAAATTATCCGCACACATACCAACGCACCATCGTCATGTTTAATATAGAAATTATCCGCACATACCAACGCACCATCGTCATGTTTAATATAGAAATTATCCGCACACACACCAACGCACCATCGTCATGTTTAATATAGAAATTATCCGCACACATACCAACGCACCATCGTCATGTTTAATATAGAAATTATCCGCACACATACCAACGCACCATCGTCATGTTTAATATAGAAATTATCCGCACACATACCAACGCACCGTCATGCTTAATATAGAAATTATCCGCACACATACCAACGCACCATCGTCATGTTTAATATAGAAATTATCCGCACACATACCAACGCACCATCATGTTTAATATAGACATTATCTGCACACATACCAACGCACCATCGTCATGTTTAATATAGACATTATCCGCACACATACCAACGCACCATCGTCATGTTTAATATAGAAATTATCCGCACACATACCAACGCACCATCGTCATGTTTAAATAGAAATTATCCGCACCACATACCAACGCACCATCGTCATGTTTAATATAGAAATTATCCGCACACATACCAACGCACCATCGTCATGTTTAATATAGAAATTATCCGCACACATACCAACGCACCATCGTCATGTTTAATATAGAAATTATCCGCACACATACCAACGCACCATCGTCATGTTTAATATAGAAATTAGCCGCACACATACCAACGCACCATCGTCATGTTTAATATAGAAATTAGCCGCACACATACCAACGCACCATCGTCATGTTTAATATAGAAATTAGCCGCACACATACCAACGCACCATCGTCATGTTTAATATAGAAATTATCCGCACACATACCAACGCACCATCGTCATGTTTAATATAGAAATTATCCGCACACATACCAACGCACCATCGTCATGTTTAATATAAAATATCCGCACACATTCCAAAACACAAATCGTCATGTTTAATATAGAAATTATCCGCACACATACCAACGCACCATCGTCATGTTTAATATAGAAATTATCCGCACACATACCAACGCACCATCGTCATGTTTAATATAGAAATTAGTCAATTTGGGAACTTCAGGACGTTCTGGTGAATACTACTAAATTCTGTATGAATAATGAAGGGACTGCAGTTCTCGCAGAGAGGCTCTAGTCCTGACGTTATCCTTGGCTTGCAGTGTGCTGGCTTAATAATCTAATAGGGTGGATAGCCTCTGAAGTCCTATTTTAACTAATGAATAATGAAATTACTATTTATGTCAAAATTGTATAAAAGACATTTGCAATTTGACAAGATATAAACACTAGTATAAAATACAAAATACGTACAATCCTCACTAACTATCGGGCTATCGGGTAGTTGCGTAAACAAATGACAATGTATTAAACTCCCTATGAGGCTATGCACTTTAACACGATCCAAAAATGATATCTTCGTCATAATATAATATAGAGAAAGGGAAAATAAGAACACTGGGGAATAACAATAGAAGAGAGGAAACAAAGAGATGAATGATAAATACAAGAAAATATATAAACGAGAAAGAAATTGGAAAGAATACAAAAGAAAGAAAAGCGAATAAAGGAAGAGGAAAAGTGAAAACAAGAGGAAAAGTGAAAACAAGAGGAAAAGTGAAAACAAGAAGACCAGGAAAGAATGTGTGTGTGTGAGTATGTGTGTGTGTGTGTGTGAGTATGTATGTGTATGTGTATGTATATGTGTATGTGTGTGTGTGTATGTGTGCGTGTGACTTATGGGGAACTCCTGGGAAACTAGACTGACATAAACATACACACGCACACGGAAATATACACTCACAGGAACACACACACACAGGAGAGAGAGATGGGGGGGGGGGGGAAGAGAGACAGGGGGAGAAAGAGAGAGAGAATGACGTAATAGAGGGACAGGTTATGAGACAGTATAAAGCCCTCACTCACGTCTCTCTCTCTCTCTCTATTTATCATATATCTATCTGTTTATCCCTCTATCTTTTTCTGATATATTATTTTCTACAATTCCAATAACCTCTCTCTCTCTCTCTCTCTCTCTCTCTCTCTCTCTCTCTCTTTCTCTTTTATGGGGTCTGTCCTGGTCATGTAGGCTATGTGTCTTTTAAATGTATACCGGTATATTTAAGGGTGCATAATATTAATTTAAATATAATATAGACCTACGTACCTCTTTTTACAAAATTCATAGTAAACGGAACCAGTATAGCCTACGATTTACTATATATATATACCGGTATATACATAATTGCATATGTACACCTAAACAAACATGCACACACATATAAACACACACACGCAAATATACACACCCACTAGTCTAGACTACACGTACATAATACTCACACACACAACAGACACACACACACACACACACACTTAAACCTGCTCATCTCCCCCTCACTCCTTATCTAGTTCTCTCTCTCTCTCTCTCTCTCTCTCTCTCTCTCTCTCTCTCTCTCTCTCATGAAGCCAAAAATTACTTTCATCTATTCTCACGAAATAGATAACTCATTTTTCTGCAGATTGGACTGTTTCAAGACCTCATTGCATATACTTACCTGACTTGTCGAATTCTCCTCCACACACACACACACACACATATAATTATACACACACACACACGTACATACAATACACTCTCACGTACTCATTTACTCTCACTCACACTCTCTCTCTCACACACTCACTTACTCTCTCACACACACGCACTCTCACGTACTCATTTACTCACTCACACTCTCTCTCTCTCACACTCACTCACTTACTCTCTCACTCACACACACGCACTCTCACGTACTCACTCACACTCTCTCTCACACTCACTCACTTACTCTCTCACTCACACACACGCACACTCACCACCTCTCGCTCGCTCTCTCTCTCTGTCACACACACAACCTATCTACTTTTGCTAGCCTTTCAACACACCCTCCTACAATACTTAAGGTCCCCCACTTCACTCTAACTCACTTATTCTCTCTCTCTCTCTCTCTCTCTATCACACACTCATTCACTCACTCACTCACTCTCTTTCACACTCGTTCACTCACACACACTCCCTCTCACTCTAACTCACACTCACTAACTCTAACTCACTCTCTCTCTGTTGTTGCTATTTGACACTTGTTTGTTGTTTTCGTTGTAAGCATATCTATACGGTACCTGTAAGCTATAGGTATTATTATTATTATTATTATTATTATTATTATTTTTTTTTTTTTTTTTTTTTTTTTTTTTTTTTTAAACAGATATATTAGTATTGTTAGTGTTCGTACACGTTTTCAATTCTGTTTCAAATATATTGAGCATAGAAGTACAACATACTAGAAGGACTATAGCCTATATTATAAGAATGTTCATTGTTAAAGTCAATCTTGTTTCAAATTAGATCAATTTCGTTTCAGAAAAGATATAGGCAAATATTGGTTTGGTAACAGAGTTGTAGATGGGTGGAATGGACTACCAAGTGCTATAGTGGGATTAAAAACGATAGGGAGCTTTAAGATAAAATTGGATAAGCATATGGACGAGAAGGGTTGGGTGTGAAGGGGGATCAGCAGGGTTGGGCCAATCAGCGCTCTGCAGACCCCCGTAATCCTGCGTTAATCTCTAACCGTTTTGGTAAGATGATCCTCAGGGTATTAGAGTGTTGAGCCTATAATTGGGCTTTGTAATTGGGGTTGTGTGGGACAGGGATCTGCCTTGCTTAGGCCAATCAGACTCCCATTTTCTTATGTTCTTATGTTAGTATTTATATAAAACTTTTCTTTATTTTAGCTTATCTTAAACTACCGGTATCTCTCTATTAACCCTTTGAAGCTCTGACGCGTTTTAGCAGTTTATTTTGGCTATCATTAGAGGAATTTATGCAGCTTAGGAAGTATCTGTGGGTATTAAAAGGGTAAATACTATCTCAATCAACCCTTTGACTTCCATATACCGTTACTAATCGGAATAAAATCGTCTAATAGTAGCCAGAAACAGAACAGAAACGCGTATTGGAGCTTGAAAGGGTTAACTATATACGTCGCGATACACCGTTATAATGCATCCTTATTTTAGCCTATCTTAAAACCATAAACAAAGTAAACCCAGAAAATAACATAGACAATCTGTCTGTTTGTTACAAAATAAGAGGGTGTTGAACTACAAATAAATGAAGCTATTTAAATCATCACTATAAAACACAAATAATCGAAGGTTGAACAGCCTAAAAATTATACTAAACTTGAGACACGAGTTGGTTCCACTTTGGTACAGCTACGTAATTTACATAATGTTGGTGGTGGTGAAGGGGATGATGGTGGTGGTGGTGGTGGTGGTGGTGGTAGTAATGGTAGTGCTAGTTGTAGTAGTAGGGAAAAAAAAAAAAAAAGTTGTAGTAGTAGGGATGGTGTTGGTGGTGGTAGGGGTGGAGGATGGTGATGGTGAGGTGGTGGTTGTAGTGGTGATAGTGACAGTAGTGCTGGTGATGGGGATGGTGTGGTGATGGTGGTGGGAGAGGTAGATAGATTGGTAGGTAGGTACAATTGTAGAATAGGAAGGTATGTAGGTAAATGGGTAGGTAGGTACAATTGTAGAATAGGAGGGTATGTAGGTAAATGGGTAGGTAGGTACAATTGCGCTAATAAGTGATGTCTCGGCACCAAGTATGTTTTGATCAATAATTGGTATCAGCAATATCTAAGCTTCATTTCTTCATATCGAGTGAAATATACAAACATGTTCCTACACTTACCCGCCCTATTCAACATCTGACAGACATTAACAAAGGTTTGCCAGTTTGGGTTTAATGACCAATTATAATGTTGTTGATACCGGTAATGTACTGTATTACTCTTGTTCGATATCAACAAACAAATTTCTATCAGATTTCACAGAATTAGACAGAAAAACACGAATCCAGAACTGCTATATTTCACTGTGACATACACACACAGGCACTCACACATTAATACACACACACGAACACTCACAAAAACACAATCTCTGATCAGCTTGTGCAAAGGCGGAAATGCAGAAAACTACTTTTGTCATAATAGGCAAATTCCTCCACATATACAGTATATATATATATATATATATATATATATATATATATGAGAGAGAGAGAGAGAGAGAGAGAAATTGATTCACTCTGGAATACCGGAGTCATCTACATAATTTTGTTCTCGTGAGCTGGTAGGTAGGTAGGTAGGTAGTAGGTAGGTAGATAGGTAGATAGGTAGGTAGGTAGATAGGTAGGTAGTAGGTAGATAGGTAGGTAGGTAGGTAGGTAGGTAGTATGTAGATAGGTAGGTAGTAGGTAGGTAGGTAGATAGGTAGGTAGTAGGTAGATAGGTAGGTAGGTAGATAGGTAGGTAGTAGGTAGGTAGGTAGATAGGTAGGTAGGTAGGTAGGTAGTAGGTAGATAGGTAGGTAGTAGTGAAGGTAGATAGGTAGGTAGTAGTGAAGGTAGATAGGTAGGTAGTAGTGAAGGTAGATAGGTAGGTAGGTAGGTAGGTATAGATAATAAATATATAAATAGATGCCGTATATTGATAAAGAAAAATAGATAGATACGCAAACACACACACATACATACATATATATATATACATACATACATACATACATACTAAAGTAAACAGGGAGAGTAAAGGTGAGGGGATGGAGGAAGAAAGAGAGTAAGGGGAGGAGGAGGGGGGAGGCAAAGGTGAGTCACCTACCAGTTAGAGAGCTCTCTCTCTCTCTCTCTCTCTCTCTCTCTCTCTCTCTCTCTCTCTCTCTCTCTGTGTGTGTGTGTGTGTGTGTGTGCTGTAATAGTATCTGACTGATGTAGAGAAAGTTGAGCATATGTAGAAAATACTGAATGAAAATGTACAGTTGGTTACATAAATTTGAATACGTTCCATCATTGTGTACGGTACCAGGTATGGAAGGATAAGTAGGATTGAATTGGACGCTTATTTTCTTATATACCGTACCGGTAATAGTTAAATAATCTAACAAATTACCGTAATGGTGTTATGGCAAATTATACATGTAAGTCAATCATATTATCTTTCTTTCCATACATCAAATTAGGGAGTGTAGCCTATCTAAATTAGGGAGTGTAGCCTATCTAAATTAGGGAGTGTAGCCTATCTAAATTAAAGTAGCCAACTGTACCTTATAGTGCAACTAAACAGAATTTGATAAATGTATGGTTAGTACATTAGCTTCGTACCGTACTTATTGCCGGAACACCCCACACGGGCCGCCGAGTCTGTGTGGTCTGTGTAGTACCGCCGGGAGGATCCAACTTCCCTTTCATCTGTAAACAGTGTATAGCCTATGTGACCTTGACATCTGGCACACCTGTCTGGTCTACAGGTATACAAGGTGACTCAGGTGTGTGTGTGGTAGGCCTATGTGTGTGGGTATGTTGGCCCACTATACTGCAAATACTTCAAATGAAGCAAGAGTGGACGTAAGTGCTCGAGGTTTTTGGACGAGGGGACAACGGGCTTTTTTCGACATCAGAATCTTCAACCCAAGCGCACAAACATATCGTGAGCGAGGACTCAAGGCGGCATACTTGAGAAACGAAAGTGAGAAGAAACGCGCTTATGAAGAAAGAATTTTGAACAGGGATCAAGGAAGCTTTACTCCTCTGGTCTTCTCATCATCGGGAGGAATGGGACCTTCTGCAAGTGTCTTCTATGCCAGATTAGCTGAACAAATATCGGAGAAAAAGCGCCAGCATAGAAGCCAAGTCATAACTTCGATGAGATGTCGGCTCTCTTTCTCTCTTCTCAGGTCTGCACTCCTATGTCTCAGGGGTACAAGGTCCTCCCCGCTACAGAGGACAAGAGTGCGAGACTTGGACTTAGAATGGTCGTGGAGGAGGGCCGAATTGGGGAACAACTAGGTTGATTGTAGGGAGGTACTGGTACAATAAGAACATAACATAAGAACATAAGAAAATGGGAGTCTGCAGAAAGCCGATTGGCCTAAGCAAGGCAGATCCCTGTCCCACACAACCCCAGTTCAATTACAAAGCCCAATTATAGGCTCAACACTCTAATACCCTGAGGATCATCTTACCAAAACGGTTAGATTAACGCAGGATTATGGGGGTATGCAGAGTGCTGATTGGCCCAACCCGGCTGATCCCCCTTCACACCCAACCCTTCTCGTCCATATGCTTATCCAATTTTATCTTAAAGCTCCCTACCGTTTTAGGCCCCACTATAGCACTTGGTAGTCCATTCCACCCATCTACAACTCTGTTACCAAACCAATATTTGCCTATATCTTTCTGAAACTAATTTATCTAATTTGAAACCATTGGTACGAGTTCTTTCGCTATCACTGAGCTTTAGTACATTTGTCATGTCCCCTTTGTTAATCCCACTAACCCACTTGAACACCTCTATCATATCCCCTCTAACTCTGCGTCTCTCTAACGAATGTAAACCTAATTTCTTCAACCTTTCTTCATACGAAAGATTTCTAATATTATGGATCATTTTTGTCATTCTACGCTGTACTCTCTCCAATGAATCTATGTCCATTCTGTAATAAGGACACCAAAATTGGACAGCATAATCCATATGGGGTCTCACTAATGACAAGTAAAGTTTTAAGATAACATCAGCAGTTCTGTTACTCACACTCCTAGAGATGAACCCGAGAATCCTGTTTGCCTTATTACGAACGCTTATACACTGTTTTCTAGGCTTCAAATCATTGCTAACAAACACACCTAGATCTTTCTCACAGTCTGAATTTTCTAATTCTAAATTAGCTAGTTTATATTTAACATTTGTATGCATCTTCACTACACTATAATGTAACTATAACTATAATGTACACTATAATAAGATAGATTGTACACCACTTTGTAACTGTCACCTTAATAAAAGAATGTGTGTGGTAGATGTGATAAGTGTGTTGTAGGTGTGGTGGTAGGGGTATATGTGCGTGGTAGAACTTATGTGATGGTAGATGTGGTATGTGTGTGTGGTAGGTGTGTTGTAGTACGGTAGTTGTGTGGTAGGCTAGTTATGTGGGTATAAAAGGCTAGTTAAGTGGTGGTAGTTGTGGTATGTGTGTGTGGTACGTGTGTTGTAGTAGTTGTGTGGTAGGCTAGTTATGTGGTGGTAGTTGTGTTATGTGTGTGTGGTACGTGTGTTGTAGTAGTTGTGTGGTAGGCTAGTTATGTGGTGGTAGTTGTGTTGTGGTAGTTGTGTGTGGTAGGTGTGTTGTAGTAGTTGTGTGGTAGGCTAGTTATGTGGTGGTAGTTATGTGGTGGTAGTTGTGGTATGTGTGTGTGGTACGTGTGTTGTAGTAGTTGTGTGGTAGGCTAGTTATGTGGTGGTAGTTGTGGTATGTGTGTGTGGTACGTGTGTTGTAGTAGTTGTGTGGTAGGCTAGTTATGTGGTGGTAGTTATGGTATGTGTGTGGTAGTCATGTGATGGTAGGTGCGTTGTGGTATGTGTGGTACCGTATATGTGATGGTAGGTGCGTTGTGGTATGTGTGGTACCGTCTATGCATAGTACGATATAATGTGTATGTCTGGTAGCTAGGTGTTTAACCCTTTCAAGATACAATGACGCATTTCCTTTCTGTTTTCTGGCTATTATTAGACGACTTTACCAATATTAGGAAGGGTATGTGGAAGGCAGAGGGTTAAGGGGAGGTATTTAGTTTGTTTCCTACTCCTCCATCAAGCTTAAAATGTCACCCCCTTTACCCCCTTTCAAGATAAATGTGTAAATTTTTCGGTAGAAAAATGTCCCGGCCGAAGGCCGATTACTCTTAAATTACAGGCTCGCTATCGCTCGCCAGGATAAAATCGACACCTGAATGGCATAAAAGGTCTTAATATGGGGTGAAAGTTCTTAAAATTGCTAAACTAATGGGGCAAACGTTTTATAGTATCAAAAGCAATGGGGCTAAACATGAGGGAGAAAGGAGTCAAGAAAAAAATCCGTCAAGTGGAGATCTGCCCTTAATTGAGAAAGTCTTTACCTTTATAATTCCCACAGATCATTCTTAATTTGTGTAAAACAGTATATTGATAGCCAGAATAAAGTGTCATAAATGCCTAAGTGACAGATATGGAATGTATGGGTGTGGCACTGTGGCAGGCCTTGTGTATGACACGTGTGTGTGTGTGTGTGTGTGTGTGTGTGTGTGTGTGTGTGTGTGTGTGTGTGTGTGTGTGTGTGTGTGTGTGTGTGTGACAGATATAGCCTTAGGTAGATGGATGGTGTGTGACAAAATGTGTGTATGACGTGTGTGTGTGTGTGTGTGTGTGTGTGTGTGTGTGTGTGTGTGTGACAGATATAGCCTTAGGTAGATGGATGGTGTGTGACAAAATGTGTGTATGACGTGTGTGTATGTGTGTGTGTGTGACAGATATAGCCTAAGGTAGATGGATGGTGTGTGACAAAATGTGTGGCATGTGGCACATATGTCTGTCTGGAGAGAGAGAGAGAGAGAGAGAGAGAGAGAGAGAGAGAGAGAGAGAGAGAGAGAGAGAGAGAGAGAGAGAGAGAGAGAGAGAGAGAGAGAGAGAGAGAGAGAGAGGAGAGAGAGAGAGAGAGAGAGAGAGAGAGAGAGAGAGAGAGAGAGAGAGAGAGAGAGAGAGAGAGAGAGAGAGAGAGAGAGAGAGAGAGAGAGAGAGAGAGAGAGAGAGAGAGAGAGAGAGAGAAGGGTATGATATGAATTATATTTGTTCACCAACCAACTTCACTTCTAAACTCAATTAAGCTAATAATGAAATCAACAAATACATGTGGCACTCAAAGGACCCGAACCTAGGATGCTCACACCGTTTCAGAAAGCTACAAAGTATCATAGGCCTAGGTGTGAGAAATCTACATATACATCACAAACGAAATATATATCAAGTTAGTTATAAACGACAACTAGGCCTACAGTGCCTTACAATAATATCAACACAAATGAAGCATAGAGCTACAGTATCTAATTTGTTTCCCTCTTAATAATACACTGTAAAGTTAGCGCCGATACAAAGACCAGTTCGGATAACACAGGCGAGCTCAATAGGAGAAAAAATCCGTTGAGGACATTGCACCAAAGCAAATACTTCAAGAATTCGCCCAAAACAACACAGCTAAAACACTGACCTACCTTTCGTTCGTAAATACATAAATACTGTATGTAGGCCTGACTAAGTGTGCTTATACTGTATGTAGGCCTGACTAAGTGTGCTTATACTGTATGTAGGCCTGACTAAGTGTGCTTATACCTCTTGACTATGAGAGCTTTGGCTATCTACAGTTTACGGGGACAGTGGCTTTTTGTTTGGTCTATTAATTCATTTATTCATATATGTCTGTAGTTTCCTCCCTAGACCTCCATTAAGCTTAGAAAAACACTCCCTAGACCCCCCTTCAAGTTAGATTTGGACATTTTTCGGTAGAAAAATGTCCCGGCCAAAGGCCGATTCCTCCTAAAATTACAGGCTCGCTTTCGCTCGCCAGGAAAAATCGACACCAAAATGGCACGAAGGGTCCTAATATTGACAAAGAAATGGGGTGAAAGGTCATAAAATCCCCAAACTAATGGAACCAACGTCTTAAAATGTCAAAACTAGTGGGGCTAAACATTAGGGAGAAGGGGGTCCAGAAAAACAGTCTGTCTCCCCTTAATAGTGCCAGCCAGAAAAAAAAAAAAAAAAAAAAAAAAAAAAAAAAAAAATATATATATATATATATATATATATATATATATATATATATATATTATATATATATATATATATATATATATATATATATATATATATATATATATATATATTATCGAAATTAAATATGGTACGGGTCCAGAATATCGGTAGTTATGTTATTCAATACAGAAAGTCTACTCCTTTACCTCTGGCTATGAACAGTACGGTATTTCCTAAGCTGAATAAAAGCATCTAACAGTACCGAGTAGCCAGCATATATACAAATGGTTGTAAAGGCTACTAAAATTCATAAATATATTAAGTCATATTTTCTGCGACAAAAAAATATGGCCCACACTATCCCCTGCCAAGAGGATTCTCCCGAGTGCAGGTGTACTCAAGCACTCTCTTAAGGGGAGATTTACACTCGAGGGATACTTTTCTGAATCCGCTTCTCCCTCATGTTTTGCCCCATTGTTTTTGATATTTTAAGACGTTCGCCCCATTAGTTTGGCGATTTTAAGAAGTTTTGCCCCATTTCTGTCGATTTTAAGACCTTTTGTGCCATTTAGGTGTCGATCTTTTCCTGGCGAGCGATAGCGAGCCTGTAATTTAAGAGGAACCGGCCTTTGGCCGGGACATTTTTCTACCGAAAAATGTACAAATTTATCTTGAAAGGGGGTTTAGGGGGTGTAATCATAAGCTTGATGAAGGTCTAGGGAACAAACTAAAAACTCCCCTTTAAAACAGACCTTCTGCTCTCGTGCACAAAACCTCGAGAAACAAATATAAGCCAATAAGATCTTATTAACTAACTTATTACGAACACAAATACTAATAATAATCAACAAGACATTGCAGTAGCCTAGACACGGACGTTCATTAGAATAGATTAACCCATACACCTTTCTCTTTATAATTGGGCAACTATTAGACGATTTCATTCAGCTTAGGAAGGATGTCTACCCATTAAAAGGCTACGGACCATCTCAATGAATTATTTTACCTACCACACATCCTTCTTAAGCTTCATAAAATCGTGAAAAATGTAGCCTGAAATCAAATTAAAAAGACGCCGCCGGTACGGTACCGTACGGGTTAAACACAATGTACATAGGCCTACGGTACGGTACATTACAATATATCTAACTATTGCCAGACGACCTGATCTCTGAGGGGGTGGCCACAAATGAATCACCTCCATGCACCCCCTGGCATCCGTCATCATACGGCACCTCAGAAATAATAACCTCTCTGTCACTCAAAAGGGGCCAGAGCAAATGGGCTGTCATTTTCCACACCTCATCCGAGGCTGAGTCTTCCCAAATATTAGAAATATTGGCTCGATTACTCCAGTCGTTAGTGGGGAAGATGTTTGGCCAACTTATCATGAATGGCCTATACCTCACTCTCACACTCTTTTAGTCATTCTCTCACTTACCATTACAATTATTTATAGTCGACCATCAGTGACAGAGAAGAACCCCAACAATGTTTACACCAAAGCCAAGAGCAGCCTCAGGAATGACCAAACAAACAATTACGGTAAGTCTCAAAGAGGTACCGTATAGGCTACATAGTACAATGGATGAGTCTGGTAGGCCCTAACTACACATAATGTTTTGAGGTGACTATGGGAACTGGACTGGATGGCTGGAGTAGGCTAAAGTAGGAGAGAAAGGTAATTTGGATAGAGGAAGAGTAAGTTGAGAAGTAAGAACTAAAGTAAAAGATAAATAGTATTTGGACACAGATTGGAAGAGAGCCCCACACTTATTGTAGCCAGCTGGGTGTTGGAGGAGAGCTGACGGGTCGATGGCTCAAGTTCACTCAAGAGATCAACCACCTCCAGGAAGTACCGGTACCGTAGAAGAGGAGGAAGAGGGAGAAGAAAGAAGAGAAGGAGGGGAAAAGATGAGTGTCAATGTTGCCAGGGAGTTAATAGGGACTTTATGACTTAAATTTCTTCAAACTCCTTGTGTCCAGGCATTTTGGCTCGAACGTCCCTTGATGTTGGCCCTGTCACTCTTTCAACTCTGGGGAGGGGGGGAGGGGGGGGGGGGGATTTGCTACAGGCAGTTCTGCCTTTTGTCTCCCTCACTCACATAACAAACAAACAAAAACTATTTTTGATATTCATCAATCACCTCCAAGAAGTAAAAGAGAAGAGGAAGGAGGAGGAAGAGGAAAATTAAGGGTATAAAATACGTGTGTCATTATTGTCAGGGAGTTAGTAAAGAATGTTAGCTACAGGTACGGAACCGGTACTGGTAATTTGATCGAACTGAAAAGTACCGTAACCTGTGATATACCGGTACCGGTACGGTAAGTCCAGGAGAGTTACAAAGAGCCAAGATAAGCCATATTGAGTGAGAACAACATCTTCACCGACTCGTATAAGGAGCCGCCTATTGCCCAAAATGAATTACGACCCACACAAGACAGCCCACCAGGATCTAGGACCATCACACTACGAGAGATAATGATAGGGTCACTCGGCAACATTCTTAGTCATGCTAAATTAACTTTGAAAAGTTTACAGAATGAATATAAACACCATATGCAAAACGTTGTCAATCAAGTGCTCCTCCTCATATGGTGTTTAAACATGTATGGGATGGGTATTACTTGTCCAATAGGCCTAGGCAAACAAACAATACTAAACTGACCAAATACTGTAGTTAACCTAAAACCCTCCCTATTCATAAGTCAAAATATGAGTGAGAGTGAGTGAGAGCAGCACCTCGGCCTGTCACAATGGACAATGTCGTATACGGTACGGAGCCGCCTATTATCCAACATGAATTATGACCCACACCAGACAACCCACAAGGACCTAAGACCATGATACTGTAAAGAATTATGATGAGGACACGTTCATATTCTTAAAAATGATTGGTGTAGGGCCTACCTATCCTATACGAAACAAAATATTATGAACAGCTCTTACAGATAACCCAAAATCAAGTCAAAAGTAAGTGAGAGCAGCACCTCGGCCTGTCACAACTTACAATGTCGTACAAGGAGCTGTCGTATTACACAACATGACTTACGAACCACACCAGACAACCCACAAGGCTCTGGGACCATGACATTGCAAGGGATTATGATGGGGACACGACCATATTCTTAAAAGTGTGGGCGTTACCTATCCCATACCCGGTAGCCCGAACAAAGTATAATGAACTGACCTTATAGCTAACCCCAAATCCATCAAGTTTTGAGTTAATAAATTAGTTACCGGTATATAATGAACTGACCTTACAGAACACCCTAAATTCTTGCTAGTCACGTATCAAAAGATGAGTGAGTGAGAGCAGTACCTCAGCCTCTCACAACTTACAATGTCGTATAAGGAACCGCCTATTACCCAACATGAATTACGACCCACACAAGACTGGCTGGCAGGAACTGGAACCA
This sequence comes from Paralithodes platypus, assembly GCA_032716605.1. Taxonomy (NCBI): domain Eukaryota; kingdom Metazoa; phylum Arthropoda; class Malacostraca; order Decapoda; family Lithodidae; genus Paralithodes; species Paralithodes platypus. The sequence goes on along the minus strand of CM064577.1, from coordinate 30,006,102 downwards.
TGACATTGCAAGGGATTCAAGGTGACGTCACACCACAGGTTAATAGCAAATTGTATAGTAGGATTCTAAACCGTGGCAATATAGTTTAGACTGGAATGATTAGGCCTATGCGATGAATTACAGGGAAATTTACATTTTGTTTGCCATTTTATAACCTCCAGACATAAATAGACCTTTAACCACAGTTTCATCTTCACATAATTATACAATAATAAAACTATTAAAATGGACTCGGCTTTCGTTTGACACCCTGAATTTAATTTATATCGGAGTCTGGAATCCGGCAAAAGTTATCATATTGCACGGTCCCTAAATGTGAGTGAAAATATAGCAATAGTGACAGAGTATAGTATATTTAGAGCCAACCCTAATGAGCCAGGGTGTATGGTATAGCCTATACACTTGCCACCCAACCCCCACCCCCTCTGCCCTCTCAACCACTCATCACTCAGTATAAGTAGAACACATATAGAGCCACCTCGTCGTTATACCATCATACCACACACACATACTACCTACCCACACAAACACAGCACACTCAAACACTCACTCTAATTCTCTCTCTCTCTCTTTCCTCCCCCCCCCCCCCCTCCCTCTCTCTCTCTCTCTCTCTCTCTCTCTCTCATCACGATAAGTAGAACGTATATGGAGACCCTCGTTATATCATCACACACTCTCACTCTCTGTATATGTTAGTGTTAGTGGCATGTGTGTGAGTATAAAATAGCACACACACACATACACACTACCACACATACACACGCGCACACACACACACACACACACACACACACCATCACCACCATACACACACCCTTACCATCATACCACTACCACACCACATTACTATCAACACACCCTTACCATCATACCACTACCACACCACATTACTATCAACACACCCTTACCATCATACCACTACCACACCACATTACTATCATACCACCACCATCACTACCACACACCCTTACCATCATACCACTACCACACCACATTACTATCATACCACCACCCACCATCTTTTTACCACCACCATCACTACCACACACCCTTACCATCATACCACTACCGTACCACATTACTATCATACCACCACCCACCATCACTACCACCACACACCCTTACCATCATACCACCAGCACTACCACTACCGTACCACATTACTATCATACCACCACCCACCATCTTTTTACCACCACCACCAGCTGCCAACTTTTCAGGGAGGGTGCCATACAGTACATCGTCTTTACTGCACACAGTACAGTAGGCTCAAAAACATCGTGTATAGATAGGCCTATACTGTATGCAAATAAAAACATATAATCAAAGTATATAAGGCACTTGGGTATATTGAGAGTGATATACCGGTACCTTACCTTGCTATCCTTATATTAATCAGACCTATACCGGTACTGCCAACCAATAATAAGGTATAATCAAAGTGTAAAAGCTAATTGGGTGTATTGAGTGATATACCGGTACCTTACCTTGCTATCCTTATATTAAGCAGACCTATACCGGTACTGCCAACCAATAATAAGGTATAATCAAAGTGTAAAAGCTAATTGGGTGTATTGAGAGTGATATACCGGTACCTTACCTTGCTATCCTTATATTAAGCAGGCCTATACCGGTACTGCCAACCAATAATAAGGTATAATCAAAGTGTAAAAGCTAATTGGGTGTATTGAGTGATATACCGGTACCTTACCTTGCTATCCTTATATTAAGCAGACCTATACCGGTACTGCCAACCAATAATAAGGTATAATCAAAGTGTAAAAGCTAATTGGGTGTATTGAGAGTGATATACCGGTACCTTACCTTGCTATCCTTATATTAAGCAGGCCTATACCGGTACTGCCAACCAATAATAAGGTATAATCAAAGTGTAAAAGCTAATTGGGTGTATTGAGTGATATACCGGTACCTTACCTTGCTATCCTTATATTAAGCAGACCTATACCGGTACTGCCAACCAATAATAAGGTATAATCAAAGTGTAAAAGCTAATTGGGTGTATTGAGAGTGATATACCGGTACCTTACCTTGCTATCCTTATATTAAGCAGGCCTATACCGGTACCTTACCTTGCTATCCTTATATTAAGCAGGCCTATACCGGTACTGCCAACCAATAATAAGGTATAATCAAAGTGTAAAAGCTAATTGGGTGTATTGAGTGATATACCGGTACCTTACCTTGCTATCCTTATATTAAGCAGGCCTATACCGGTACTGCCAACCAATAATAAGGTATAATCAAAGTGTAAAAGCTAATTGGGTGTATTGAGTGATATACCGGTACCTTACCTTGCTATCCTTATATTAAGCAGACCTATACCGGTACTGCCAACCAATAATAAGGTATAATCAAAGTGTATAAGGCACTTGGGTATATTGAGAGTGATATACCGGTACCTTACCTTGCTATCCTTATATTAAGCAGGCCTATACCGGTACTGCCAACCAATAATAAGGTATAATCAAAGTATATAAGGCACTTGGGTATATTGAGAGTGATATACCGGTACCTTACCTTGCTATCCTTATATTAAGCAGGCCTATACCGGTACTGCCAACCAATAATAAGGTATAATCAAAGTATATAAGGCACTTGGGTATATTGAGAGTGATATACCGGTACCTTACCTTGCTATCCTTATATTAAGCAGACCTATACCGGTACTGCCAACCAATAATAAGGTATAATCAAAGTGTATAAGGCACTTGGGTATATTGAGAGTGATATACCGGTACCTTACCTTGCTATCCTTATATTAAGCAGACCTATACCGGTACTGCCAACCAATAATAAGGTATAATCAAAGTATATAAGGCACTTGGGTATATTGAGAGTGATATACCGGTACCTTACCTTGCTATCCTTATATTAAGCAGAACCTATACCGGTACTGCCAACCAATAATAAGGTATAATCAAAGTGTATAAGGCACTTGGGTATATTGAGAGTGATATACCGGTACCTTACCTTGCTATCCTTATATTAAGCAGGCCTATACCGGTACTGCCAACCAATAATAAGGTATAATCAAAGTATATAAGGCACTTGGGTATATTGAGAGTGATATACCGGTACCTTACCTTGCTATCCTTATATTAAGCAGGCCTATACCGGTACTGCCAACCAATAATAAGGTATAATCAAAGTATATAAGGCACTTGGGGTATATTGAGAGTGATATACCGGTACCTTACCTTGCTATCCTTATATTAAGCAGGCCTATACCGGTACTGCCAACCAATAATAAGGTATAATCAAAGTATATAAGGCACTTGGGTATATTGAGAGTGATATACCGGTACCTTACCTTGCTATCCTTATATTAAGCAGACCTATACCGGTACTGCCAACCAATAATAAGGTATAATCAAGGTGTAAAAGCTAATTGGGTGTATTGAGATTTGAGTGATATACAAAATAAACAAAATAGGGAAAGTGGGGATTGGGCCAGAGCATATATAGATAGACTAAATAGAGATTGATATAGCTTTCTATTCCTATATTAAACAGGCATATTAGTCCCATTAAGGGGAGGTCTCCACTTAAGGGATTTTTTTCTTGACCCCCTTTCTCCCTCATGTTTAGCCCCATTGCTTTTGATATTATAAAACGTTTGCCCCATTAGTTTAGCGATTTTAAGAACTTTCACCCCATATTAAGACCTTTCGTGCCATTCAGGTGTCAATTTTATCCTGGCGAGCGGTAGCGAGCCTGTAATTTAAGAGGAACCGGCCTTCGGCCGGGACATTTTTCTACCGAAAAATGTACAAATATATCTTGAAAGGGACTCAAGGGGGTGTAATTTTAAGCTTGATGGAGGTCTAGGGAACAAACTAAATACCTCCCCTTAAAGCTAAGGGTACTTATCAAAGAAGGGTGTATTTTCATGAACACTTTAGATACCGGTGCCCTTTGCGGCCAGCCTACGGTACGGTACGGTACCGTGCCTACTAATTCCTTCATGTTAATCCAATATCCATCAAATGATCGTCCTATCAATTCAATTACTATAGACCACCTCCCTTGGTAAACTAAGAGAGAGAGAGAGAGAGAGAGAGAGAGAGAGAGAGAGAGAGAGAGAGAGAGAGAGAGAGAGAGAGAGAGAGAGAGAGAGAGAGAGAGAGAGAGAGAGAGAGAGAGAGAGAGAGAGTGTGTGTGTGTGTGTGTGTGTGTGTGTGAGAGAGAGAAAAGGAGAGAGTGTGTGTGTGTGTGTGTTTCATTAAGTAAAGAGTCTCATGGCTACATTATACATGGGAAGCAACGACCGGCGGGGTGTGTGTCTGTGTGTAGGTGTATGTGTGTGTGTGTGTGTGTGTGTGTGTGTGTGTGTGTCTGTGTGTGTGTGTAATCAGGTACGGTACTAACGAACTGATCTCAAAATTAATATATACCGGTACCGGTACCGTACAAGCAAACTTGACATGTAAGGCACTGACCACAACCAAGGATAGTCATGTAACCACCAATACCACCACCAGTCCACAACCATCACCACCACCACCATCATCATCACAAACACCTCTCTCATTACCACTACTCTCATCATCATCACCACCACCCTCATTATCATCATCACCATCACCACTTTCATCATCAACATCACCACACTCTTATCATCATCACCATCACCACCACCCTCATTATCATCATCACCATCACCACTTTCATCATCAACATCACCACACTCTTATCATCATCACCATCACCACCACCCTCATTATCATCATCACCATCACCACTATCACCATCAACATCACCACACTCTTATCATCATCACCATCACCACCACCCTCATTATCATCATCACCATCACCACTATCATCATCAACATCACCACACTCTTATCATCACCATCACCACCACCCTCATTATCATCATCACCATCACCACTATCATCATCAACATCACCACACTCTTATCATCACCATCACCACCACCCTCATTATCATCATCACCATCACCACCCTCATCATCAACATCACCACACTCTTATCATCATCACCATCACCACCACCCTCATTATCATCATCACCATCACCACTTTCATCATCAACATCACCACACTCTTATCATCACCATCACCACCACCCTCATTATCATCATCACCATCACCACCCTCATCATCAACATCACCACACTCTTATCATCATCACCATCACCACCACCCTCATTATCATCATCACCATCACCACTTTCATCATCAACATCACCACACTCTTATCATCACCATCACCACCACCCTCATTATCATCATCACCATCACCACTCTCATCATCAACATCACCACACTCTTATCATCATCACCACCACCCTCATTATCATCATCACCATCACCACTTTCATCATCATCACCACACTCTCATCATCACCACCCTCATTATCATCATCACCATCACCACCCTCATCATCAACATCACCACACTCTTATCATCACCACTCTCATCATCAACATCACCACACTCTCATCATCACCACCATCACCTTGTTATGATAGATTTGTTAACTCTACTCGAAAACACATCACACACACACACACACACACACACACACACACACACACACACACACACACACACCATAACCATATTATCAGTGAATCACAATAGCACTCCTTATCAGGCCCTCAATCACCAACACAAACACACTACCGTACCGTATTGCCTTATCAACGCAGTTCCCTTAAGGGGAGATCTCCACTTGAGGGATTTTTTGCTTGACCCCTTTCTCCCTCATGTTTAGCCCCATTGCTTTTGATATTACAAAACGTTTGCCCCATTAGTTTAGATTTTAAGAACTTTCACCCCATATTAAGACCTTTCGTGCCATTCAGGTGTCGATTTTATCCTGGCGAGCGATAGCGAGCCTGTAATTTAAGAGGAACCGGCCTTCGGCCGGGAAATTTTTCTACCGAAAAATGTACAAATTTATCTTGAAAGGGGCTCAAGGGGCTGTAATTTTAACCTTGATGGAGGTCTAGGGAACAAACTAAACACCTCCCCTTAATATCAAACTACCCAGTACGAAGCTCTATTATCGCCGTATATAATTCTCAATATCACACATTTAAACTATTTGTATTCACCTCTCGATAATCAGAAACCTATAAATCCCCTGGGTTAGCCTATGCTAGGGGGCTATATTACTGTACCCAGGGGTCTATGGCTGTACCATACATTACACACATTATATATTGATGGTGTAATGGTTAGAGCTGGTGTCACACGAGCAATTTTTCGAGCAATTTTTAGGGGCAATTTTGGTCTGGAAGCTTTAAAAAATGACACTTTATCAGAATTCAGTCGCCTAACATAATCAGTTTTGATTTCAGTTTAGTTGCCGATACCAGTGCGAAAAAGTCCCGAAATAATAAGAGGAAAAACTTGCTCATGTAAAATTGACGGAAAAAGCGCTCGTGTGACAGCGGCTTAAGGGGAGGTTTTTAGTTTGGTCTCTGGATATCCATCAAGCTTAAGATTACACCCCCTTGAGCCCCTTTCAAGATAAATTTGTACATTTTTCGGTAGAAAAATTTCCCGGCTGAAAGGCGGTTCCTCTTAAATAACAAGCTCGCTATCGCTCGCCAGGATAAAATCGACACCTAAATGGCACGAAAGTTCTTAAAATTGTCAAAATAATGGGGCGAACGTCTTAAAATTAGAAAAGCAATGGGGCTAAACATGAGGGAGAAAGGGGTCAAGAAAAAAATCCCTCCAGTGGATATCTCCCCGTTAAGCTCCAAACAGCATAGACCCGCATCCCCCGCACCTCTCTCTCTCCCCTATACGTATTGCTATTCTTAGTGCTAGCCCTCTTCCTTGTCTTGTCTTGCTTTCAAACAACACATGCACGACTACCGGTACCACATGTACAGTCTCTCACAAAAGAATCATGGACTTTTTGTGTTGTCCCTAATGCCTCAAGGGGAGGTTTTTAAGTTTGTTTCCTACTCCTCCAGCAATCTTAAAATGTTACCCCTTTGACCCCCTTTCAGGATAAATTTGTACATTTTTCGGTAGAAAAATGTCCCTGCTGAGAGCCGGTTCCTCTTAAATTACAGGCTCGCTATCGCTCGCCAGGATAAAATCGACCCCTAAATGGCGCGAAAGGTCTTAATATTGACATAAATGGGTTGAAAGTTCTTAAAATCGTCAAAATAATGGGGCAAACGTCTTAAAATTAGAAAAAACAATGGGGCTAAACATGAGGGAGAAAGGGGTGAAGAAAAAAAGTCCCTCAAGTGGAAATCTCCCCTCAACAAACCATCGGCACTGAAGTATGGATGTAGTTTCAGTAAAGTTATTCCATAGCCTACCTATACGATGAATGAATTATGTCTTGTCGAATAATCTAATTTAAAACTACAGCTATAGGATAATAATGGCAATGCTTTAGTTAGCCTACATTGACAAGGTATAAACATCTTTATTAACCCTTTCACGCATTTATAACGCAGAGGTTGCCTGATTAGCAATAATAAATAGAGTTCTCTCACTCTTATAATTACCTCTCCGAAATTTGTTTTCTGCCCACAGCTAACTCAAAGACAACTGCAGAGGTTGAAGTGACTAAACTAAAGGTTTCTAAATACCCCTGATGGCAACAAAGGCTTTAAAGTATCCCTAATAGGCTCAAAATCGCGTCATATGTCGGAGAGGGTAAACTATACGTGTTGTTATATTCAGTGCCAGTCCTCCTTGTCTTGCGTGTTGACCACTTCAACCAATTGCACATGCAGGATCAAGCAGGACTTTTTATTACGTTGGGTACGGTACACTTGCACAAATTAAGTCCGTCCTTCTTAGTTATTTCATTGTCATACGTTTATAAGAAGAGGTCGTCTAATCTTTGCATGCATACACACACACACATACACATACACACACACACCCACAAAGCCAATAACCTTACCCACACGACAACTACCGTACCTTCAGGGTGGATAAAACAAAAGAAGCTACGGTACTAAGTAAGGGAATTAAGCTTAGTCATCCCGAGACATCCGTTCATTCCTTACCTAGCCAATTTAGCCACTAACAACAACAACATTTCAAGGACTCAAGGCTAGGTTAGTTGACGTTAGAAACGTTATAGACTGCATCACCGTTGATTCATTTAAACTCCGCCTAGACAAATATCTCGCATCAAACCCGCGACTGACTGCGTTTGTAAATGAATAACTTTATTTTATCCTCCCCTCAGTTACTAACCCATCTGTCCTCTACTAACTTCCTAATCCTGCCACGGACATTAGTTCCAGGGCAGTAATTCCCTTTCCAATGTTCCCTTACCCACTCTAAACCACTGTTTGGACACTTGATCCTCAGTGTTTTGGAGGACAAGCAACCTAGAAGGGTCACTATATATGTTGTTGCTTGATTTCCTTTGTACTCCTGTGTACGTCTGTAAGAAGTGGTATTACGGTAGGTTAACACACACACACGCCCATACACACATACACTCAATACACACACACACTCAGTTACTCTCAATACACACACACACACACACACACACACACACACACACACACACACTCAGTCACTCTCAATACACAAAGGCCTAAAGAATACTCAGAGCAAACCAACCAACACACAAACACTAAACACACACACACACACAAAGATACACACAAACCTACATCACAATAACAAAACACACACACACACATACCGGTAGCCCACTTATTGCCCTAGCCACACGACAAACAGCCTGGGTAAAACAAAAGAACCAAGTGTGTAAGACAATTTAAGGGGATAGTGGCTATTTTTTGGGTCTATATTTCAGTCATTCATCTAATTTTTAGTTTCCTCGCTAGACCTCCATCAAGCTTAAAAAAATACCCCCTCAGACCCCCCCCCCCCTTTTTAAGATAAATGTGTACATTTTTCGGTAGAAAAGTTTCCCGGCCAAAGGCCGGTTCCTCTTATAAATACAAGCTCGCTATCGTTCGCCAGAAAAAAATCGACACCTAAATGGCACGGAAGGTCTAAATATTGACAACGAAATGGGGCGAAAGGTGTAAAAATCGTCAAACTAATGGGCCAACCGTCTTAACATACCGGTATTAAAACTAATGGGGCTAAACAGGAGGGAGAAAGTGGTCCAAAAAACCGGCCCATCTCCCCTTAAGTATTCCCCAGACATCCGTGCATCTGTTACCGGGCCAATTTAGCCTCTGTAACATAAACAACACTTCAAGGACTAGGTTATTGCCGTCTATAAGGAGAGGTATTATGGTAGGTTAACACACACACACACACACACACACACACACACGCACGCACACACGCACGCACGCACGCACGCGCACACACACACACACACACACACACACACACACACACACACACACACACCTATAGTACAATTAAGAAACACACACACACACACACACAGTTACAATAATATACCGGTACACATAAACCTACAGTACCGTACTATCAACACCAACAAACACACACACACACACACAGTTACAATAATATACCGGTACACATAAACCTACAGTACCGTACTATGAACACCAACAAACACACACACACACACACACAGTTACAATAATATACCGGTACACATAAACCTACAGTACCGTACTATGAACACCAACAAACACACACACACACAGAGTTACAATAATATACCGGTACACATAAACCTACAGTACCGTACTATCAACACCAACAAACACACACACAGTTACAATAATATACCGGTACACATAAACCTACAGTACCGTACTATCAACACCAACAAACACACACACATACACAGTTACAATAATATACCGGTACACATAAACCTACAGTACCGTACTATGAACACCAACAAACACACACATACACACACAGTTACAATAATATACCGGTACACATAAACCTACAGTACCGTACTATGAACACCAACAAACACACACACACAGTTACAATAATATACCGGTACACATAAACCTACAGTACCGTACTATCAACACCAACAAACACACACATACGCCACTAAAAGCCCTACCCACACGACAGCTAGCCCGGGTAAAACAAAAGAACCAGTGTCAGACAATTTAATCTTCCCCCGACATCCCTTCATCCGTTACCGGGCCAATTTAGCCTCTGTAACAATAACAACAACAACAACAACAACAACACTTCAAGGACTCGGCTAGGTTAGTTGCCATCTATAAGGAGCAGTATTACGGTACAGAGGATATTTGTCTATGCGAAGTTTAAAGGAATCAATGGTCCTGCAGTCTATAACGTCTCGTGGAAGCCCATTCCACAAGTTGACAACTCGATTGAAGAAGAAATTCTTAGATTCGTGTGAGTTAAAAGATTTGCCAATAATGTTGCAACCGTTTCCCCGCGTGTAATTAGGTTAGGTTAGGTTAGCCTGCTCCATCAAACATACTCGGGGGGAACAGTTCTCGCAGAGGCCACTGAAGGATGGCCGAAACAACACAAGGCAGACACAAGGTAGGTAGGGAGGAATGGTAAAGTTAAAATGGTGTCATACATCTCCCCAGACAGCTGTATAGCCTATGACTGGGGGCTGGAGGCTGGGGGCTTGGGTGGCTACAGCAAACACCACCAACACCACCACATGTTAGGGAAAACTGGGAGATTGTTTATGTTGTGCCTCGGAGAACAAGGGGAGGGCTGTCTGGCTAAGGTCGCGCTAAATCTTGCATGTCATCGATTATTTTTATGTGCATAGCCTTACTGAATACTGCTTAGTGTTGGACGAGAATTAACCTCAATTTTGTTTTCATTGCCGTATCTAATTCAGCACCGTACCAGTACGGTACCGTTCTCTACTGTAGGCCTAGGTGAAAATAGTGTTTTGTCTCAAATTGTTATGATGCAGAGGTGTGACATGAGTTAACCCTTACAGTACCGGCGACGTCTTTTTGTATTTATTTCAGTTTAAAAAGGGCCTCCAGCAATTAACAGGCTATGAACTATCCCACCTTACAATTTTTTACTACCACAGATCATTCTTAAACTGCACACAATCGTCTAAATATAGCAAACATTATATAATAAAAGACGTCGCTGGTACATAAGGTGTTAAGAAACAATAAACTAAGATTGTGTGTGTGTGTGTGTGTGTGTGTGTGTGTGTGTGTGTGTGTGTGTGTGTGTGTGTGTGTGTTACTCAGTTACTTGTTCGTCAAGGGGAATCCACGCAATGCGAGCTAAGCTCATTATTATCGCGCCTCCTTAACTGGGAATGTATTGCGTGAAATGCATGTTAAGTGTTTTATGTACTGTTGGAATGGCTGTGGATGTGTGTGTAGTCTATATTTTAGCCAATTGGCGACATCGGAAACGAAGGCTTAGGGTGGATCTGTATGGTACCATTCTCACTATAGACGGTACCGTCTCGCCCGAAGGCTTAGGTAGCCATCAGCTTAGGTGAACCATATGATACGCATCTCGCCTTGTACCATTTTTGCCAACCCCAGATGGGACGTCACAACGTCGCCCACTTATTCCAGGTACCTATTTACAGCTAGGTGAACTGAGGCTAACACATGAAAGGAGACAAGCCCAATTTGTCTCCGCCCAGCCGGGGATTGAACCCCCGACCCCTCGTGTGTGAGAGCTCTACCTACTAGGCTACGGGCTGTGTGTGTGTGTGTGTGTGTGTTACTTAAAGAGAACTGACAATTGTGTTAGCCGAAAGCAGTAATTTAGAGTTATTGCTACTGCCTATTCTCCAGACATAGCCTACGGTGGCAAACAAACTCGGGTGACGTCAGTAGCTCAACCTCTCAGCATCACAATGGCCTGGGCTAAAACAAATATACATATACCGTAAGTTTACTGTCGACCTTGAACAGCCGTAGAATGTAAAAAGTATGGCAGACAATGGAGTGTAAGAACTACGTAATTATACATTATGTGTTGACAAGCTGCAGAGGCCTAATTTAACACACACTATGGGGAGCATCATTATTCGGATTAGGCTTACTGGAAGAAGAAGAAGAAGAAGAATATGAGGATGAAAAAGAAGAAAAAGAAGAATAACAACAATAACAACAACAACAACACCACCACCAACAACAACAACAACGCAGTCCACTCCACGTATATTTAGGCTTGCACGGTACCGGTATGTGAATCTGGGGAGGTGTTCTTTAGCTTTAAGTCTGCCAGTCTCCCAGCCTTACAAAAGCTCAAGGGTTACACAACAACAAATATACATAGACCACTGAAGACCTTGAAGGGAAGAAGGGCCGTTTTTCTGGTCACCCTTCTCCCTCATGCTTAGTCCCATTAGTTTTCAGATTTTAAGATGTTTACCCCGTTAGTTTGTCGATTTTAAGACCTTTAACCTCATTTCTTTGTCAACATTAAGACCTTTCGTGCTATTTAGGTGTCGATTTTTTGTCCTGGCGAACGGTAATGTGCCTATAATTTTTGGAAGAACCGGCCTTTGGCCGGAAAATTTTCTACCGAAAAATTTACAAATTAGGCCTAATCTACAAGGGGGATCTAATGGATGTTTTTTAAGTTTGATGGAGGTGTAGGTAGGAAACTAGAAAAATAATGAAGACATCGATCAAAAAGTCCCCAGCCTTCTAAAAGCTCAAGGGTTACACACCAACAAATACACATGGGTGGCGGAAGACCTTGAATCACTGGTGGTGTGGACTCATTAAATAACAACTGACCGTAATCTTTACACATTATATAGGAAGGGTTATGTTTCTACTATATCGAACAAAGAAATGAGACTTAGTATGCAAATTAATAGCTACCGGTATTTGACATGAAGATAACGATTGGATATTCTTCCACTCTCTAGGCTTTTTAATTATGTGTACTGGTGCTAGTAAATAATATACCATACCGGTACCCTTTCAAAACTGACACCAGTGTCGTACGGTACCATGCCTAAAGAACGTGAATTTAAACACATTTTCGATTAATTCAAATTATATGAGATTAATTGACGTCATGTTATTTTCGATAAGATGACGAAAACAATAACAAGCGTTGTAAAGCACTGAAGGCCTCCATCGGATAATATTCAAGGACACTAGTGCGACGTTATGAGAAACAATTTATTAGGGAAAATAGGCACCAATAGATTCGCCATATTTTTCTCCATATAGTCCGCATGGAGGATTTTCGTTATCAACAAATTGAAAAATACCCACTTCACAGACAAATACACCAAAAATCTAAGTCAAAGCGGGGGTGTGGGGGTGGCAGCCCCCACCTATAATACTAGGTTAGGTTAGGTAAGGTTGTTAGGTTAGGCTAATGTCCTTTCAAAGGGGTATAGGGTAGTAAACACTAGGATAGCCTATACCCGGTCAGAGGTAAGAAGAAGAAGAGTCCTGCAGTAGTCTCCTTGAATGCTACCCTCCATCGTACACTGCCAATCACCCAACCACTCCAAACCTTTCTAAAGTTTCTCCTTCAGAATCTCTCTCCCCCAGAATACACTCCATGATCTGACAACTATTTCAGCTAATCCAGTCCAACAAACAGAAAATAACAACAACAACAAGAGTCAAACGAGAGGACAATAAGCCTCTCGTCGTTTCCCTACGCATTGCCAAACTGCCAGCCATGCGCGCCCTTGTGGTGGAAAGTAAATTGATGGAAGTCAAGAGCGTAACTTTCCCGCTTCATCCCCTTTAATTACACAGCTGTACTGTACACTATCGTGGAGGTTAAAACAACACCGGTGGAGTGTTGTGGTTACATTATTAGGCTACACGGTAAACAATAGCTACCGTATGGGTTTAAAACAACACCGGTGGAAGGTTAGTGTTGTGGTTACATTATTAGGCTACACGGTAAACAATAGCTACCGTATGGGTTTAAAACAACACCGGTGGAAGGTTAGTGTTGTGGTTACATTATTAGGCTACACGGTAAACAATAGCTACCGTATGGGTTTAAAACAACACCGGTGGAAGGTTAGTGTTGTGGTTACATTATTAGGCTACACGGTAAACAATAGCTACCGTATGGGTTTAAAACAACACCGGTGGAAGGTTAGTGTTGTGGTTACATTATTAGGCTACACGGTAAACAATAGCTACCGTATGGGTTTAAAACAACACCGGTGGAAGGTTAGTGTTGTGGTTACATTATTAGGCTACACGGTAAACAATAGCTACCGTATGGGTTTAAAACAACACCGGTGGAAGGTTAGTGTTGTGGTTACATTATTAGGCTACACGGTAAACAATAGCTACCGTATGGGTTTAAAACAACACCGGTGGAAGGTTAGTGTTGTGGTTACATTATTAGGCTACACGGTAAACAATAGCTACCGTATGGGTTTAAAACAACACCGGTGGAAGGTTAGTGTTGTGGTTACATTATTAGGCTACACGGTAAACAATAGCTACCTTATGGGTTTAAAACAACACCGGTGGAAGGTTAGTGTTGTGGTTACATTATTAGACTACACGGTAAACAATAGCTACCGTATGGGTTTAAAACAACACCGGTGGAAGGTTAGTGTTGTGGTTACATTATTAGACTACACGGTAAACAATAGCTACCGTATGGGTTTAAAACAACACCGGTGGAAGGTTAGTGTTGTGGTTACATTATTAGACTACACGGTAAACAATAGCTACCGTATGGGTTTAAAACAACACCGGTGGAAGGTTAGTGTTGTGGTTACATTATTAGGCTACACGGTAAACAATAGCTACCGTATGGGTTTAAAACAACACCGGTGGAAGGTTAGTGTTGTGGTTACATTATTAGGCTACACGGTAAACATTAGCTACCGTATGTGTTTAGCGAAGGTATGAATAAGGTACCGGTACCGGTAACTGTATTGAAGGGCTGATAATAATATACGGTACCCTTAGGCTATGCAGGTACGTACCGGTATATTAATTTCGTAGTAGTAAATCCATCTCATATAGGCTAAAGATAAAAAGGCATAACACTATCGATATGTACCCAATTCTTCTACCGTATCGTACGGTATATACGTTATATACCGGTACCCTTTATTTTTGACCGTGTGGAGTCAAGAACGTAACTTTCCAACTTCATCAATTTAATTACACACACCGTATCGTACATTATCGTGGGGGTTACAACAGCGGTGGAAGGTCGGTGTTGTGGTTAAATGATTACTTGTAGGTCTGTCCCAGGTGAAGGGGCGAGTCAATTAATAACTTGGACATAGTTTGGGTGGTACCGGTAGGCCTAAGGTACAATTCCAGAGGGTAAGGGCTAGTACTTTTATTTTCTCCTTCTCCTCCTACTCCTCTTTTTTTCCATATCATGATCACCATCATCATTATTAGCACCCTCATCATCATCATTAGTTTTTACTGGTTTAGATTTAACTCTCCTAGACTAATTACCCCCCCCCCCCACCTTTCCTCCTGCTCCTCCTCCTCCCCCTCATCATCATCAGCATTCTTTTACTTCCCTAGAGATAACTATCGTAGATCTTTTACTGCTAACCTTATCTAACAAATAATCTCCCCATGAATTTTGCCGATCGATAAGCTTTGTGTCCACGTTAAATTTCTTCCACTAAACTTGCCAATCGGTTCAACAACTGAACTACGGTATTTCGGCTTGTACCATCAGCATTTTCCCCACTAACTTTAATGGCTGATCCCTTCTAACATATAAAATAATCCCATAAATAGCTTATTTTTAACATCGCTCGTAACACCAACAAACACGCCAAACTAAATTAATGAAAGCATGTGATTCTCCCAGGAATCGAACCTAGGTAATCACATATATACAGAACTTAGGCCTACACACTCTAACCATTACACCATCAAGACAGTTTTTTCAGTCGTTTTTTCATATTTGTATTTTTTTTCCTAGCGTTTTTTGCAGTGACTGGATCCCTAAGTGTCTGAGGTGTGTGTTCCTCATTAGGTGTGGCAGGTGAGAAGAATGTTGAAGTGTGCTTGTTCAGACCTTTCAGGGTTTTTTTTCTTTCTGGAGTGAACTGTGGTATTTGGTGAAAGAATGTGTGTGTGTGTGTGTATGCGTGTGTGTGTGTGTGTGTGTGTGTGTGTGTGTGTGTGTGTGTGTGTGTACCCGGTGTATGTTTCTCACTCAGTATGGCAGGCGTGAAAAAAATACTGAAGTGTGCTTGGACATTTTGTTTTTCTAAAGTGTGTGTGCGTGTGTGTAGGCTATGAATGTATGTGTGTGTAGATACCCTATGTGTGTGTAGATACCCTATGTGTGTGTGTGTATTTTTCACTCGGTATGGCAGCTGTGAAGAATACTGAAGTGTGATTGGACACACCCTTCGTGTTTTGTTTTTGTGGAGTGACCTGTGACATTTGGAGAGAGGGTAGCCTACAGGATTGATTGTTTTTTGTTGGTAAAGGCTGCCGTACTGGTTCTGATAGGTGTGTGTGTGTGTGTGTGTGTGTGTGTGTGTGTGTGTGTGTGTGTGTGTGTGTGTGTGTGTGTGTGAGAGAGAGAGAGATAACTGATAGGCTATACCGTACTTAAGTTACGATACCATACAAATAGGCCTATTCATTTATCGACAGACTAACATATTGATAAGAGTGATTGCTTGATAGATAAGCTACCGGTAATAAGCATCGATCACTACATTATAAATTATTTGTCTTTCTGTATTTACCAGTGTTTAGGCTATAATCGTACCGGTAGGCCTAGTTCTATTACATTTGTATTCATGTTTATAAGTTATCGTAGTCTTTTTATTTATATATACCGGTATTTATTTATGCATATACTGTAGGCTACCGAAGTCTTACTTTCTGTAGGCTACATTTATTTAGCAACCGGTATCAATTTCATTTATATGTATGTATGTATGTATGTATGAATGAATGTATGTATGTATGTATGTACTATGCATGTATGTACTCAGGCACGTACGGTACCCCATGGCTGGGGGAGGCCGTCTGAGATAGAGCCCGAACAAAAAAAACACACATCTAGGTACAGGTATTTATTTATTTATCTATTTACTTATCTACGTACCCGGTAGTCTATTAATGTATCACTTACTAAATATCTATAAATACGTATAGCCTACTGTATTATTCCCCTCTGCTCTTTGGTGTAAGTGCGTCAGTTAGCCTTGAACCCCTGGTGGCCAGTCTGGTAACCTTTGGGACTCGCGCCACCTGGCAATTAACTACCTTACTACTACATTATCAACCGCAAAAAAAATCGTCTGGAAGAAGCTAGATTAAATCGAATAGACTAGCACCAGTAATTGGATTTAAAGGTTTATATATCCGCGCTTAGGCCTATATCCTCCAAGCTAATTATGGTTGAGTTAAAAGGTTTATATATCCGCGCTTATATCCTCCAAGCTAATTATGGTTGAGATAAAAGGTTTATATATCCGCGCTTATTATCCTCCAAGCTAATTATGGTTGAGTTAGTCTAGGGTCAGACTCTAGGCTATTTCTATATTTTACCTAGGCTTATGATCTGTCTGTGTTTCTATGTACGGAAGCCTACTCGCGCGTGTTTAAGTAGATTTAGGCGAAATTTGGTGACTACAGCTAAGTATTTGTACCTGCATTTGGTATCGATAGCCTAATACAGAATCGTAGCACGAATACTGGTACCGGTAGATCCTAAGTTCTAAACATATATACGGTACCGTACAATACATTTCTATTTTATTGGCCCCACTTCCCGCCTAGATTCTCGCCCGGGGGGAACCCTCGGAGTGGAGTCGGAGGGCGAGTGTTGTCAAGGCGTAGCCTATGCCTCCATTAATGATGATGCTTCTCCCTAGGCTAATGAATCTTCTAAACACATTACAATCAGCTGAAAACAAACACACTTTAGTAAATTTTTAAAGTGGATTTCATAACCCGTCCTCCCAACAACTATCACCGCAATATAGAAAGTGACAAACATTCTCTACAAAAAAATGGTTTAACCGGTAACATTTGCCTAGCATAGGCTAGCTAAGTGGAGACATCCACAAACTAAAATAAATGGCGCTAAAGTTATAAAATGTATAATTCATCAGCCAGATTGTGCTTAGGACTACCGGTACCAGGAAAAGTGAACAGGAAATGAAGTTTTGGTCAAATTATTCTTTACAATGCTTATTTTCCTACATTATTAAAAAGGTAGTTTATCATAATTTTATCAACCGCTTTCGAAATAGCCTAGACACCTGACTGACACAAACTAAAAGCTTGGATTTTGCCTTGGTTGTGAAGGCGTAGGCCCTTAGGCCCTATGCATTCCCATTTTTGATACTATCAAACAATATACTTGGCTTCAGAATCTCACTAAATTGAAGAGAAAACAAGTCCACATTGTGAAGCTTCTGTACAACAAGACGTTTAACCCCCTTTGTAATTGATCAGCCAAGTTTAGAAGTTAGATGGAGTAAGAGCTGATCCCTCGAATATCCAGGGCCCTCATCCAGCGTGACGTTTCGTCCAGCCCTGTGGTACGGTACCTTACTGTATCCTAAATGGTCGAGCAGCTCAGAAATGCGTTTTCGACGGAAATTAAAATCCAAACAAAGACAATACTCGGTATGCTTTCACAGAATCATAATTAAAGAAGAAAGACAGATTAAAGTCAATCTGAGTTGAGGTACAGTACTACCGCTGGGCTGGCCAAAACTGTAACCTGTTTAGGCTATATCAACCCCAGTAACAGACTCGGAGCAGCAGCTCTAGCCAAGGCCAGTGAAGGACGGCTAAACTCCCCCCAAGGTACCGTAACTAGATATCCGGTCAGGGTGGTGGGGGAGATAGCCAGTAGAAGGCGGATACCAAACGGAAGGTGATGGATTATAAACTGAGTCACTTGAGTATTATCTGGCAATATTTGACCGGGAACATATATCGGAAATTATAAGCGAAACATTGCCAATTTTTAAAACGTGGTCTATCCTGCTTTTATTCAGGCAAAATGTCGAGGATATTATACTCGAGGAATAGGTATCTTATAAGTATTAATTTTTACATAATTAAGTTCAGGGAAAATAAGAGCCACACATTAACATTATTTGGTACCGTACGACATTTTATTGTTTTACAGACTAGATGGAACTATTTAACTCACAGTAGCTACCGGTATGTACGCCTATACAAAATGGTACCGTACGATATTGTAGGCTACTGTAGGCTACCTGCAAAGTTCATTATACGGTACAGTACATTAAATTGAAGACTAGATGGAACTATCTAACTTCCCGGTACGTCTAGAATATGGCACCAGTATAAAGGTTACTGTACGGTACATGCATCGTTCATTATACGGTACATTAATTTAAATCCTAGATGGGACTATTAACCCTTTCAATAGTTCCGTCTAAAAATAGCACCATTACAGGTTTTACTTGGTCACCTTTTACGCAATTGCTCTGATGAGAAAACATACTTTCGAGAACCTAAAGGTTAAACCTGACTTAGCAATTTTAAATGTTTTATACAATATTTTATGTTTTGTGTTTCTTAATGTTCACGAGGTCACAGTGAAGCTATAATACAAAAAGGTTGAAAGGGTATAGTTACTTGAATATAGGCTGCCGTACTTTTTCTGGACCCCTTTCTCCCTCGTGTTTAGCCCCATTAGTTTTGAGATTTTAAGACGTTCGACCCATTAGTTTCGCTAAATTGGCGATGTTAAGAGCTTTCGCCCCATTATGATTGATGTGTCGATTTTAAGACCATTGGTGCCATTTAGGTGTCGATATTAATCAGATAGCCTAATTTATTGGCGAGCGATAGCAAGCCAACAATTTTAAGAAGAATAGGTCTTGGCCCGGTGGCCGGGGCATTTTTATACCGAAAATTCACGTATTTATCTCTAAGAGAGATCTTGTAGGCATTTTTAATAGTTTGATGGAGGTCTAGGGTCCTGGAGGAAAGTAAAACAAAACTAAATCGCCTATATATATATATATATATATATATATATATATATATATATATATATATATACCGGTATATATACTGTATATATATAGGTTATATATACAAAATCTCTCCTGAAGAAAAGAACAAACGAAACTCGTATAGGCCTAGGCCTACAACTGTAGGCATCATATACCAAGTTCCTTGAACACTGAAAAAGAATATGATCTTGCGAAAAAAAAAAAAAAAAAACACACACACACACACAATCCAATAACAATCCCCAAACGTGACAAAGACAAATAAATGAGAAATATGGGTGAGACCTAGTATATTAACCTAACCAAACAACCCAACCTATCGACAGAGATGGGCAGGTGGAGTGGACTAAAAAGCTGGTGGACAGACCTCGGGAGACAGGTGAAAATAGCGTGTGTACGAATCGGTGCCGTCTATAGGAAGGGTTGACAACCATGTTACGACAAAATTCCATTTTAGTACCATATATTTCTATTAGGTTTTGCCGAGGCTTAAAACACATTTTCATATATGTTTAGAGCATATAAAATCCATATTTGTTTTCAAATATTGCAAAATAATTGGTGACCAACTTATTTAGTTATACTGAAATATGCATAAACAATATTCTAGTCCAGTAGTCTAGAACTGTAGACACTTCTTATGTACCGGTACATTGTCACACACCCTGATAGAAAAACACCAAATTCCTACCTGTGCTTGTGCGTGGCTTAGCTGACTCCTCATGTTGGGGGATGGTGGAGTAGGGTGTGGGGAGGCTTGGGGAATGGTTTTGGGTGGGCGAGACAGGGTGTGTGGGGCTTGGGGAGTGGTATTGGGTGGGGGAGACAGTGGTGAGTGGGGTTGAAGGTGAGTGTCTGTCGTTAGGCGAGGGTGGGAGTAGCCAAGGATAGAGCAGGAGGGCTGTAAGGGAATGTGACAACTAGGATTATCAGAGGGCGAGGGAATATTTGGAGTGGGGATGCGGTGGGATTACGATGCGCGGGGGGAATTTTGGAGCGGGGGTACGAAGCGCGAGTGAATATGTGTGAGTGGGAACGGGGTGGGATTACGATACCAGGATTTGGGGCAATGAGTACGAGTTGTTTCTGAAGCAGGGGAAAGATTAATCACGGGTAGATGTTTTAGTACGGGCGCGTCAAGTAGAATGGGTACGTTTGGGTAAAGTATAAATGGACACAATTAGCCTAGAACGTTGCAAAGATTAATTGGGGCTATGCTAACAGGTGATCTTGGTTTCTTCAGATTGGGATGTCATTTGGAAGGATTGGGTAGACAGAAGTATCCGTGGAAGTAGCCTATAGGCTAGCCTAACCAATTGTGAAAAGGTTTTGGGAGGAGAACTAAGATTAGGCACCCGGGTAGCCTATCAAGTATTGGATTGGATTATCAGGGATTAAGGATTATATTCCAACTAATAAGAATTGGGCTTCTCGGATTAAGGATTGAGCTTTCAGAGGTAAGGATTGAGATTTAAGATTAGGATTGTGATTCCAGAGGTAGAAATTAGACTTGAAAGTAAGGATTGGGTTATCATATGGAGTTGTCAGGGTAAGGATTAGCCTAGGTGTATTAGGATTAGGATCAGGATTGTCAGGGAGGCATGGGATTGGCGGATCAGTATGGGTTCCACCTTATGCTAATCCACTCCCACGATCTTCTTGCACTGATCCACCACGATAGCAAAAATCACTGGTTCAATATTCAGTAAATGTATGGCCCCAGTACTGTCAGTACATATATTTTCAGTAACCAGATAGCCCCCCGTGACATTCCTTGGGGCTTGTATAGATTGCCAGGAGTTTGAATGTAGGGTAAAAAGGATAAACACTACGATGCGTTTTCTTTGAGCTGAGGTATGGGAGGGGTCTTGGCAGGGTTACAACCTTTCGCACACTCCGAAGTTACTCGACCTTTCTCGCTAACAAGTCACTAAATACAGCTTCTTCCACCTCACTCTCCTTCATTTTAACTTCGTCGCAGATCACAGCACCCAGTTACATCTTGATCGAGTAGTGACTTCCCAAGGGGGGCTTAAAAATGTAATGTCTGCTCCCCATTGAAAACCTGCCAAGAAATGCAACTTCGCATATAGCCTACCGTTCCTCCTTTTTCAGAGCTTACTGGCAATATTCACGTCAGTTCGCCCACACAATACAATTCCTGGTATATGATTCTCACACATTCACAGCTGTTACCGTCCGTCATTCATATGTGGCAACGTAAGCAACGACAGCTACATATCGCCGTAACATCCACCCCGCGACACTGGCTTGAGGAACACTGTTTATAAAATCCTCTACTGAACCCGCGCCGACACACGTGCTATGATTGTTGCCACTTGTCACCAGAACTCTCAATAACATCCCGTTTCTATCATTAAATCCATTTATTAATATTATCCATTACACTAGTACTATTTTACGGTATAATTTTACAGCCAAGGTATAAGTTTGAGTGAATAAAACTGTACAATTGAGGAGGAAAAATAGTCTTTGTATATCGAAAACGGAATGTTGTGCATTCTCCCGTCTCGGACGCTTAGCCAATGGGGTGCGTTTCCTATGCCTTGTGGCACTGACTCCGCCAAATTTAAAGCCTGGTTGATGGTCTTGCATAACATTAATGCACTGATAATTCCCTTTTGCAATCATATCCGCTGTAATCTAGTTCATAATACTATTATTAATACTACTGCTACTACTTCTATAGGCACTACTTTAATTACCATGAACAAGAAGACCAACTATGATGATGATGATTATTATTATTATTATAATTATTATTATTACTATAACAATAATCGTAGAGATAATGGTTAAATTATAAGATATGATAGTAATCATAGTGTAAATTGTTACACTAATAATGATGTCCATGACAATATTGATTATAATGATGATGACAACGTTGATACTGATGACAATATTAATGCAAATAATAATGATGACATATAAAACCCAATTTAATCCCATTAATCCTATCTTCACTATTGACACATCTAATTCAAAACAGGAATATCAAACAAAATATACATAATAATACTAACTCATAGTAAGAACATAAATATCCTACCTTTATATCGGTGTGTGGTCAATTCCATATACTGTGTTATCTGCAAAGGGGAGAAAAACACATATTAACTTCAGACCTCATTGTGTACCGGTATTTAACTTAATTTCTTTGCCAACAATAATTATAAAACCCAACCCAAACATGCAATCAATAAGTCGTAAAAGACTTGGCGCATATTACAAACACATATAATCAACCAAAATACAATAAATACACATAATTCTAAAACGTACTTGCACACACAGTGTATCTACAAAGGGGAGGACAGCAATGTATATCAGTGTCACACCTCGTTGTTTACTATGTTGGTCAATAGGGTAATTGATGAAGGTAATTTCAACCACAGCTTTTTCGTCCCCTACATTCGAGGTGCTTTGGTCCTATTTAGAAATAAGTTTAGGGGAGATTTGTTTTTATTGATGTATTTAGATGTTAATATAACCCAACTAATGGGGTAGCCATATTAAAATATCAAAATAATGGGGCTAAAGATGAGGGAGAAAGGGGTAAAACAAAATACTCCCTTAAGATAGATTGAATTTGGTTATGTTAAAATAGACCGCGCCAGGTAGGGGTATGTTTAGTTAAGCTAGACAGTTCATCATCATCATCATCAAATCTGACGTCTCGCTTCCAGAGGAAGCGCCCCAAAAGGGATGGCCATGGCAGAAACTGCCACCAGGCTCCCAGACATGCCCCGACTGACCCACTCCACAGTGCCATTTCCACTAAGTGGATTATAACCATGAACACTGAAGGAGCAGATCCAGAGCAGTCCCTCATCCGGATGGCAGTTCCACCACTTGTTTTGCTATTTTATTTACCCCAGTGGGGTCCTGGCTGGAAGCATACCAAGCACAGGAATGTTCTGGAAATAGGAACCAGTGACAGCTAGACAGTTTGGTTACGTTATGTTAGGTGAGGTAAAGTTAGGTTAAATTAGGTTAATTATGACAGGTTAGATAATTATACTGGTTTGGTTAGGTTAGGTTAGGTCAAGTAAATGAATAAGTTAAAATATATCGACTCTATGGAAAATATAACAATCAACGAAAGAACTGGTAGGGAAAAGGGACCGGAAATCGAAAATAAAAAAAATCTTATCATGTAATCTCCACACCGGTAAGTGATTGGTAAAATGATTGATGGATTAGATATATAGATAAAGGGTAAATTGTCGTGTCATAGGGCTGATTGATGCGAGTTTTAGAGGGTCACTATATTATGTTACGAAATTATAGAAGGGTGTTTAAAATATGTATCGCTACGTAAGGTGATTTGATACGAGGATATTAATACTAGGATATTTGATACTACTTAAGAGTTATATTTTCATAGGCAATGGAAATGTGTAAATAGCTCTGCAGTAGAACAGTTGAATATAAAGTAGATCTAATTTTGCACTGCTACTTTTACCTTCGTGTAAATAACTACGCGCGCGCGCGCACACACACACACACACACGTTTCTTCTCGCACATGCAAAATTACATACATTTATATAGATACACTTGCTACACATACCTTACGATACCAGCGAGGTGGTCAGGACTTAATTATAGTATTGGTAACAAACCATATAGTAAGGGAAAGTAGAAGGATAGGATAGCAAAGAAGAGAGAGAGAGAGAGAGAGAGAGAGTATGAGGCGGGCTGGTTGAAGGGTCTTGTGGGAACATTATAAAAGGATCAGTGGGAAAGCAATAATAAAGGAATGAGGTCTCCCACACACACATACATAATTATACACTCTCTCTCTTGCTTACTTTCTAACATACTCATATACTGTACGTACACTCAGTTTCACACATACACATACAGTCGCACGCGCACACACATGCACCAGCACAGTCATATACATACACACACAATGAAGCACTCCACACACACTCAGTCTGTCAAATACCTAAACATACAAACATTCTCTCTATCTCTCTGTATGGAACCTAATAATTATCCGCTTCAATAATAGCACGTATTCTCTTCAATTCATATATTTTTTCCTTTGGGACCAGCGTGTGTACGCGTGGTGTGTGTGTGTATGATTGTACGCGTGGTGAG
The DNA here is from genome assembly GCA_032716605.1 of Paralithodes platypus. Classification (NCBI taxonomy): domain Eukaryota; kingdom Metazoa; phylum Arthropoda; class Malacostraca; order Decapoda; family Lithodidae; genus Paralithodes; species Paralithodes platypus. Next base: position 29,981,071 of record CM064577.1, on the reverse strand, counting down.
TGTGTAGGTTATATGTGTGTGTGTGTGTGTGTATGTATGTATGTAGCCTACGTGTGTGTGTGTGTGTGTGTGTGTAGTATTCCGACCCCCCACAGACAACAGATCCACGTCTCAACATATTATAAAGGATAATAATAGAATAATAGAGACGATTATCTGGATCCGTTAAACCACCGTCACGGGGACATGCAGTTGGGACCGTTTACTTTCCATTTAATTCATAATTGCATTTATATATATACGGTATATATATATTCTTAAAATATTTATTTTTATTTTACTTTTAATATTTTTACTCTTTCATTTATTTATTTATATATTTATTTTATATAGTTATTTTTCATTTATGTATTTTTTCATGTAACTATTGTATACTTGTTTACATTCATGTATTTATTAATGTATATATTTATTCTTTTCAGTTTTCCATTTTATCGGTAAAATAAAATTGGCAAGAGGAAAATGTAATTTTCATGTACCGGTATATTTATTTTCCTTTTTTCACCTATATCAATACATTTAGCTTAACCCCTTGAGGATTATGCCGTGTATAGACAGTTTATTCTGGCTATTATATAGTTTAGGAAGGATCTATGGGAACTATAAGGGCATAGACTATTTCAATTAACCCTCTGACTTCCATAATTTTTATACCCTTCCTAATCAAATTAAAATCGTCTAATAATACCCAGAAAACAGAAACAAAATGCGTCATCGGATCTTGAAAGGGTTAAAACAAAGTGAACCCAGAAGTGATATCCAGAATCGACACCAGACCAGAACAAAGTAAACATCGATAAAAAATGGCCATGTGACGACCCTTTTTGACACACTATTTTTAAGGTTCGAATAAAGTCTTGGGGAAATGTATGCACGTTTCATGTTCTGTTTACACACACACACACATACAGCTAGGTCACACAAAGACACACTATCTATCACACAATACACATAATCACTGACACACACATAAGCAAGCACACAAAGTAGCCTAGACTCACGGATACACACTCTCAAAAACACACACACAAGCAACGCATTGACATATACATACACAAACAAAAGCACTCATACACACAGAGTACTCTCATATGAATACAAACACACACAGCGTACATTTCCTCACACCACTACATACACAGCCCAAATATCACACACACACACACACACAGTACACTTAAACAGGATACAAACAAACACTTAACCTTTCCCCCTTCCTCTCTACTTAAAGTAGTGCCACTCTCTCTCTCTCTCTCTCACTGGTAAAGTATTGGATAGTTTACCAATAGTCTTAAGGTCGGACCGCCTCGTCTGGACCGAGCGTACTGTGCGATCGGTGTATCTATTTGACTGTTTCTCTCTCTCTCTTCCACACACACACACACACACACACTCCCTCTCTCTCTTACAAACACACACACTCCCTCTCTCTCTTCCACACACACACACACACACTCTCCCTCTCTCTCTTACACACACACACACACACACTCGCTCTCTCTCAGCCCCCGACAGGAAGGGGGTATAAAAGGCTCTGTCACTTGCTTTTGACGCTTGGTGGGTCCTTACTGATGGCTGTGTGTGTGTGTGTGTGTGTGTGTGTGTGTGTGTGTGTGTGTGTGTGTGTGTGTCTGTGTGTGTGTGTGTGTGTAAGAGAGAGTTTTTGTTTATGTGAGAGTGAGTTATGTGTTTGTGTCTGTGTGATGTGTGTGTTTGAGTTTGTAAATTTTGGGGTAAGTGTGTGTGTGTGTGTGTGTGTGTGTGTGTGTGTGTGTGTGTGTGTGTGTGTGTGTGTGTTATTTTTCCTATTCTTATGAAGGAGACAAAAGGTAGAGCTGTCTGCAACATAAGTCACCTCGAAAGCCGAAAGAGTGACAGAAATCCAAATTCAAAATGTGAAGCAGTTCAAGTCATAACATCATAAGCTGAAGGAAAGATAGATTGAGGGAGTGAGTTCCAGAGTATGCTTGTTGAGTAAAAGAGAATTAATCAATGGATGGATGAATAAATATAGAAAAGGTGGGTGAGGGAGAAAGAAGAGACTGGGAGAATCTATTTATTATATACTTGAGTGTAAGGTAAAATGTATTCACTGTAACTCCTTTCTTATCATCAATTTCAAACAACTTAAGGGGAGGTTTTTAGTTCGTTCCCTAGAATTCCATCAAGCTTAAAATTACACCCCCTAGACCCCCTTTCAAGATAAATTTGTACATTTTTCGGTAGAAAAATTTCCCGGCCAAAGGCCGGTTCCTCTTAAATTACAGGCTCGCTATCGCTCGCCAGGATAAAATGGACACCTAAATGGCACGAAAGGTCTTAAAATTGACAGAAATGGGGCAAAAGTTCTTAAAATCACCAAACTAATGGGGCAAACGTCTTAGAATATCAAAAGCAATGGGACTAAACACGAGATAGAAAGGGATCCAGAAAAAAAAAATCCCTCAAGTGGAAATCTCCCCTTAACGATTTTGTCAGTTGTAAATGTATATACTATATTTAAATATATATAATATATCTATATAACATATAATGTATCTATATATAATATAACTGTGTTGGTGGTGTAATGGTTTAGATGCTTATGTTTTGGGTGTGGTGTACCGAGTTCGAATCCCAGGAGGACCATATGCTTTCATTAGTTTATTCAAGTACATTGGGGTTTGTAATGGATGATTAATGTTAAGAACAGGGTGTTCCTTAATATCTCTCTAAATGTATATATTATATCTAAATGTATATAATATTTTTGAACACCCTGCAGCATCTAGCCAGGTCATACTAAACGAGGTGGGTCAAGTGTGGTAGTTGACCTTGGTATAGAGTTATCAAGGGTCAGATTCATACTTTAATTGCCTTATCAAGGGTCAGGTTCAGACACTAATGGCCTTAAGGGGAGACTGATCGTTTGTTTGGTCTACTAATTCATTTATTCATATATTTGTTTAGTTTCCTCCCTAGACCTCCATCAAGCTTAGAAACACACTCCCTTCAAGATAAATTTGTACATTTTTCGGTGGCCATAGGCCGGGTCCTCTTAAAATTGCAGGCTCGCTATCGCTCGCCAGGAAATAATCGACACCTAAATGGCACGAAAGGTCTTAAAATTTACAACAAAATGGGGCGAAAGGTATTAAGATCGCCAAACTAATGGGCCGAACGTCTTATAATCTCAAAACTAGTGGGGCTAAACATTAGGGAGAAGGGGCTCCAGAAAAACGGTCTTCCTCCCCTTAACATGATATTTAAAGTCTACGGTAATTCGCCTCCTTCTTCATCGTTATCCTCTTTTAACATTACCATAACGTTAAGGGGAGGTTTTTAGTTTGGTCCCTAGATATCCTTCAAGCTTAAGATTACACCCCCTTGAGCCCCTTTCAAAATAAATTTGTACATTTTTCGGTAGAAAAATTTCCCGGCTGAAAGCCGGTTCCTCTTAAATTACAGGCTCGCTATCGCTCGCCAGGATAAAATGGCACGAAAGGTCTTAAAATTGACAAAAATGGGTTGAAAGTTCTTAAAATCGTCAACATAATGGGGCAAACGTCTTAAAATTAGACAAACAATGGGGCTAAACATGAGGGAGAAAGGAGTCAAGAAAACAATCTCTCAAGTGGAAATCTCCCCTTAACACTCGTCAACTGGTGGGCCTATACTATAAAATACGTCTATCAGTCCTTTTTGTAATCGAAGACACTTTTCTCACTATATTCTGGCTATAATTAGAATTTGTTTAACCCTTTGAGTACCAGCGACGTGTGTTCTATATTATTCTAGCTAAATGTAGACAATAATATGCAGCTTAGGAAGGATCTGTGGTAGGTAAAAGGGTTGGTTGAGATAATGTGAAGCCTTATTATTGCTAAAGGTCTTTCCTAAGTTGACTAAAATAGTCTAATAGTTGAAAGAATAGGACCAAAAAGACGTCCCTGGTACTGAACGGGTTATAGGAGTATTTGTGGGTGTTGAAGAATTAGTTTATAACCCTTTGATTCTCAGAGATCCTTCCAATTTTGAATAAAATAGTCTGAGAAAAGACAGAATGAATGACGAAAATCTTTTTGATATCTTGAAAGGGTTAACACTTCACTATCTTGAAAGGGTTAACACTTCATTCACTATCATCATATTTAGCATCGTTATAAGTTATACTATTAATCATAGCCCCTTTTAGGACATAACTTCATCATATATTGCAATACAAATAATTAGCTCAATACATGAGATAAACAAATAGTCAAGATTTTGTTTTTCTATGTGAATGAGGGAGACAAAAGGCATAACTGCCTGCAGCGAGTGCCTCCCCCAGAGTTGAAAGAGTGACAGATAGATAGAGAGCTAGACACAAACTGACAAGCAAACAAAATCTTAGTCGGAAAATTGATATAATAAATTACTCTTTTTGATATACTAATGATATTTAGCCCCTTCAGTATATGGATGTCATTTTTCGTTTTAATCTGGCCATCATTATATACGATTTTATGGGGCTTGGGTAAGACAAATGACAGCCAAATGGATCACCAGTGTAGTTTTTTATTCTACCTCTTCTTCCCGAGCCGAATAAAAGTCTAATAATAGCCAGATTAACCCTATTTGGACCGAGGGGGTGTCTTTGTGGATCTTCCCTATTTCGCTCCATTATTTTGAAGATTTTTAATAAATTTTATTCCATTAGTTTAGTGATAATAAGACGCTTCACCTCATTCAAGTGTCGATTTTTGTTTCTGGGCGAGCGATAGCGAACCTATAATTTAGAAGATTTCGACCGGGAAATTTTGCTATCGAAAAATATACAAATTTAGCTTGAAGGGGGTATGAAGCTACACTGTAAAATAACAAGGGCACAACAATCGCATGAAAAAGGGTATACATACGACCATTGGGTGTATTTACCTTTCTATCGTTGTATTAGATTGATATATTACCATCAATATATTTTTAAATGGGTTGATTATTATGGCCACTTTAATTACCATATTCATACCCATTATTTTAAGCGTAGTATAAAATTGTGTACCAAATCCAAACATCCAAGAGACTCAACACCAAAGGCGAGGGAGGCTGTGCTATGTGAGGACTACGCCGGGATCAACACAAAAAATCAAATCCCTGATCCATCACAGCTTTGCATACAATGGAACCAGACTGTTCAACTGTATACCAGCCCCTCTCAGGAACATGACCGGGGTGTCTCCAGACACCTTCAAGAAACACTTGGACATGTGGCTGGCCAAAATACCGGACCGGCCACCAACACCAGGATACCCCAGCACCAACTCCAACCGACTTCTGGAATGGAGAGTGGAAGAAAGGGAGCTGCCTGGTCGCAGTGGAGCCCCAGCTCAACTGTGTCACTAACGGACGGAATACAACAAAGTGTAACAAAGTGTAAAGTGTATCAAGTGTGGTACTGTATACCATCTTCGTTAAGTGACAGAAAGTTGCTCATGGGACTGAACAAGTATAGAAAACTAATTTTTAAGGGACACTATAAGATATTTCTCAACCAGTGAATCGGCTTATTCTTTGGTCATTGCCTAGGTGATTCATTACTATTTACCCCGACTGCTAGTATACTCACTGGGGTAAAACTATCTAATCAACCTTCTGATTCCTATAAGTCCTTCCTAAACTATCTTAAACCGTCTAATGATAATAGAATAACATTAGGAGGCGTCATCTTACTGAAGGTGTTTTGTTATGAGAGAAAAATAATGTCACAGTTGCAGAAATCTTGACATTAATCCTAACCCCTACTGTAAACCCAGCTGTTCACATCTTGCATTGCAATATCAGGGTATCTTGCACCACCCATGACGTTAATATTCCCCCCACAATGCAGACCAGCTATTAAAAACTCATGCATTTCCCAAACTACCTGCTTCCCTCGGCCATTTTCATCCTCATAACAGTTTGCCCGGGAGATCCAACCCACAACGGTTATATCCAAATGCTGCTTTTTTACTCTATGGAGTTTAAAATATCAAGGGTACCGGTAATGCAAAATGAATACAAGATCATGGGTATATTTAGAGTGATTTGCCTATATATCCTTAAATTAGAGGAGTTTCCTATTCTCAGGGTCCGGGACCACTTTAGCGTTCCCTCGCCCGTGTCTCTGAGAGTGATTTGCCTGTCTATCTATATATTACACAGGTTTATAATTACAAATATTGTATACCTAATTACCTATATAGGGTTATATTCCTGTGGGCACTTCTAGCACCATTTTTACTCTAGACAATTTTAATCAACTTAGGACTTGACCTCTTATTCTCAAAACTTTATAACAGTCTCACAATTAACCCTCTCAAATCGATGCTGATTACATTTTGTCCCAGTTTCTTTTGCACATGTTTTATCATAATATTTGGGCACCCTCTCAAATCGATGCTGATTACATTTTGTTCCAGTTTCTTCTTCACATGTTCTATCATAATATTTGGGCATCTAGCAGCACTTATGACCTTAATATTCCCCCCACAATGCAGACTAGCCCTTACAAACTCGTGTATTTTCCAAACGGCATGCTTCCCTTGCTCGTACTGTTTATGTTTGTGTATTTATATATATATTACTTATATTTATTTATATGAATAGGATGAAGAGGATTCAGGCAAATATTAGCTCATGAAATTGAAGTACCGGTATATAATTATAAAATCGAAGACAGGTATGTGTTATTTGCAGCGAGTGCGAGACACCCGCCTTTCAACACAGTCCCACTCCTATTCTGTCCAGCTCTCCAACCCAAGAATAGGCAAATTTTGTCTTTCTTCTACTCAACAAGTGAACTCTGAAACTCTCTCCCTCAATCAATCTGTCCTTCATCCTATGACTTAGGCTGCTTTAAACATCGTGTGTCCAGGCATTTTGACTTCAACCAAGGTCCATAGATATCTATAAACCTTGACTCCAACGTCCTTTGAATTTGGCTCGGTCACTCTTTTAACTTTGGGGGGACACTCGTTACAGGCAACCTGCTTTTTGTGTCCTCCATACACATACACATATATATATATATATATATATATATATATATATATATATATATATATATATATATAATTACTTAGCTGGATACCGGTACTTAGTTATATATTTACTTAGCTATCCATTTAAACAGAATGACAACAAGCGACCTTAATCAAATTACATTATCACAAGAATGACTTCGCTGCAACGCCTGTCTGTATTGGCAATAGGGGCAATCTGTCTGTGTTAGCGAGAGAGAGAGAGAGAGAGAGAGAGAGAGAGAGCGAGAGCGAGAGAGAGAGAGAGAGAGAGAGAGAGAGAGAGAGAGAGAGAGAGAGAGAGAGATTATATTCCAATTTAGAGCCACCATTAATCTTCGTTCAGCTAAGGACAAATACTTTTAACTTCATCGTTTTTCACTTTCCAAGCCGCTGACATTTCCATTATACTTTGGCTAATAAAACGTCTTAAATATAATCAAGCGTGTAAAAAAAAATCCTGGCCGAAGGCCGATTCCTCTTAGAATTGCAGGCTCGCTCTCGCTCGCCAGGAAATAATCGACACCTAAATGGCACAAAAGGTCTTAAAATTGACAACGAAATGGGGCGAAAGGTGTTAAAATCGCCAAACTAATGGGCCGAACGTCTTATAATCTCAAAACTAGTGGGGTTAAACTATAGGGAGAAGGGGGTCCAGAAAAACGGTCTGCCTCCCCTTAGTCGTTCTCGCTCGCTCAAAAAATATCCTCATACGTCACGATTCAACGAACTGCCTGGTATACTGCCCCAACACACAAACATAACCAAGGTCACTCTGATTTTCCCACTCACACACACACACATACATACACACACTAACTTCCTCAAACTCTGATTTTCCCCAAACACATACACATACATACATACACACACTAACTCCCTCAAACTCTGATTTTCCCCCCACACACACACTAACTCCCTCAAACTCTTATTTTCCCGCACACATACATACATACATACATACACTCCCTCCCTCAAACTCTTATCCCCCCCCCCCCCCCCCCCACACACACACTAACTCCCTCAAACTCTCTCTCCTACACATAAGCTTACTTACTTTCTCACTATCAAAATGTACTCACCTTTCTATTTTCACTCTTTCACTCTCTCAATTTAATATTATTGCAGTTCTGTTTAATATCGATGTTTTCGGCTCCAACTTCTTTATTGCCTGAAACTCGCAAGTTGTGAATAAATGTGCTCCTACGTCATAATTCAACGACCTTCCTGGTAAAGCGCCCAAGCACACACCAACATACCCACGGTCACTCAGGATGAAACCAATTGGACCCCCCCAGTAGCTCCCCCCTCCTCTCTTTCTCTCTCTCTCTCCCTCTCTGTGCAAGCTGTCTGTCTGTCTGTCTCTCTCTCTCTCTCACACAATAACACACAATAATTTCAAGAAAGCAAGCTTCCATAAACTTAGAGCTATGTTTAAAGAAACTGACTGGAGCTATTTAATTCACAATAACGACATAAATACATCTTGGAAGTTATTCGAAGCCACTTACCTAAAAGCAGTGCAAGACTGCATACCATCGAAAATACGGCGTCCAGGCCATAATAATAAGCCCAAATGGTGGAATAAAGATATTTCAAACTGCCTGCTTGCTAAAAAATTGGCTAATGATAGATTAAAATCCTCACAAAATGACGAAGAACGGCTGAAATTTGTAGAGCTACGACGCAAAGCCAAAAAGTTAATTAAGCAAAGTAAAAAGACCTTAGAGTTACATATTGCGAATCAAAGTAAAACAAACCCGAAAGAATTCTATAGTTATATCAGAAAGAAAAAAGTAGTTACTTCAACTGTTGGACCGTTAGTCGATGAAAATGGAGAATACACCAAAGACGAAGTACAAATGAGTAATGCCCTCAATACCTTCTTTGCATCAGTTTTTACAACAGAAGACCTCAGTGATATCCCTACACCATCGCCGATTCAGATTGATAATTCAGATGTTCTAAGCAATATCACCGTTACAGAGAGAGAAGTATTGAATTGTTTAGATAAACTCAAGGTAAATAAAACGCCTGGACCTGATACAATCTCGCCTAGAGTTCTAAAGGAAGCTAAGAATGAGCTCTCCAAACCACTTGACATTACTATTCAATAAATCCTTACAGTCTGGAACTATGCCCGAACAGTGGAAACTAGCCAACGTAACACCGATATTCAAAAAAGGCAGCAAATCCCTACCCAGTAACTATCGTCCAATTAGCTTAACCTCAGTTGTATGTAAAATGCTAGAAACGGTCATACGAGACAGACTCGTAAATCACTTAGAGGAAAATAACATACTTTAAAGATACTCAACACGGCTTTCGTAAAAAACGTTCCTGTTTAACAAACCTCTTAGACTTCTTCCACGATATCCTCAACCTCTACGATGAGAGTAAAGCTGTAGATATTATATACCTTGATTTTCAAAAGGCCTTTGACAAAGTTCCCCACAAACGTTTACTGCTAAAACTAAAAGCGCATGGAATACAAGACGGTGTGTTGAAATGGATAGAAAATTGGCTCAGCGACAGAAAGCAAAGAGTAGTCATAAACGGTAAGGCATCTAAATGGACCAATGTAAGTAGCGGGGTACCCCAGGGATCGGTACTAGGACCAATTCTCTTTCTAATTTACATCAACGACATAGATGAGGGTCTCACCTGTACAATCTCAAAATTTGCTGACGATACAAAAATTGCAAATAGCGTCCTCTCAAAAGAACAAGTTGACGATATGCAACACAATCTAGATAAATTGTCATGTTGGGCCCAAATTTGGCAAATGAGTTTCAATGCGGATAAATGTAAAGTACTACATATCGGATACCTAAATGAGAAAGCAAACTATTCGATGAATGGCACTCAGCTTAAGAATGTAAACAGAGAAACCGATCTGGGAGTAACAATATCGAGTAACCTAAAACCGAGTCAACAATGTTCAGAAGTTGTTAAGAAGGCAAACAAAATAATTGGCTTTATAGGCAGGTCATTTGAGCATAAATCCAAAGAAGTTATCCTAACCCTTTACATTCCTTAGTCCGCCCTCTTCTGGAATACTGCGTTCAATCCTGGTGCCCTTATTACCAAAAAGATATAAACAAGCTAGAACGAGTTCAACGTAGAGTTACCAAAATGATACCTAGCCTAAAGAACAAACCATACGAAGAGCGTCTTAGAGAATTAAATTTATTTCCTTTAACCCAGCGCAGATTAAGAGGTGACTTAATTCAAGTGTTCAAAATCATCAAAGGCATCGACAATATGAACTGTAGTAAGTACTTCACTATCGACCAATCTAATTACACGCGGGGAAACGGTTGCAAAATTATTGGTAAATCTTTTAACTCACACGAATCTAAGAATTTCTTCTTCAATCGAGTTGTCAACTTGTGGAATGGGCTTCCCCGAAACGTTATAGACTGCATCACCGTTGATTCATTTAAACTCCGCCTAGACAAATATCTCGCATCAAACCCGCGACTGACTGCGTTTGTAAATGAATAACTTTATTTTATCCCCCCTCAGTTACTAACCCATCTGTCCCCTACTAACTTCCTAATCCTGCCACGGACATTAGTTCCAGGGCAGTAATTCCCTTTCCAATGTTCCCTACCCACTCTAAACCACTGTTTGGACACTTGATCCTCAGTGTTTTGGAGGACAAGCAACCTAGAAGGGTCACTAGATCTGTTGTTGCTTGATTTCCTTTGTACTCCTTTGTACAATCATCTACAGTATAATTATAATATTCACACACTTATTATTAATCACTTACTACTTAATTAATAATGTATTCACTTCTATCAACATATTTCCTCTTCTATCGTTTAACATACTCGTATTTATTATTCCCTATAAGCTGGGAATCTTGTCTCAGTTTGGAAATTTTGGGGTTGGCTACTGATTGGCTGACTTGTATATTAATCCACTTAATCTTGTGCAGATTAAAAGAGCGTATGTCTGTTAGTGAGCAACATGACTTTTAAACCAATATTAGTGGAAGGTAAGGGGTGATAGGTGGGAGAGAGAGAGAGAGAGCGAGATATAGATAGATAGATAGAGATAGAGAGAGAGAGAGAGAGAGAGAGAGAGAGAGAGAGAGAGAGAGGAGAGAGAGAGAGAGAGCGAGAGAGGAGAGAGAGAGAGAAGAGAGAGGAGAGAAAGAGGAAAGAGGAGACATACTAAATTAACTAAACAAGAAGGAAGTGATACAAAACTGGGTGTGATAATAATAGAAAGGGGGGGGGGGGGAGACAAGGGGGGGATGATGGATAATGTACAGTCAGTTATATAAGTTCATAAACCATTTTTATTTCACTTACACACACATACGATGCTAAGCTGCTTAAAACGATCAGAACCCAGGAGGATTGCCTTGAACTCCAATCAGACTTGCAAAAGATCCATGAATGGAGCATCAAATGGAATATAGAGTTCAATGCAGGAAAATGTAAGACTCTAGAAATGGGTAAAAACAAGAACAGACCTAGAAAAGATTATAAACTAGGAAACGAAGTGATTCCCAAAGCAGAAAAAGAAAAAGACTTGGGGATAGAATTTAAGGATAACATGTCTCCGGAAAGCCACGTAAATAAGATAGTGAGAGAATCACTAGCACTATTGGCAAATATCAGGATGTCTTTCAATTATCTTAATGAAAACACCATGAAACAAATAATAACGGCAATAATAAGACCCAGGATGGAATATGCATTTTTTTTTTTTTTTTTTTTTCTATGTGATTGAGGGAGGCAAAAGGCATAACTGCCTATAGCGAGTGCCTCCCCCATAGTTGAAAGAGTGACAGGGCCAAAATCAAGGGACGTTCGAGCCAAAATGCCTGGACACACGGAGTTTGAAGCAATTTAAGTCATAGGAAGAGGGAAAGACTGATTCTGGGAGAGAGTTCCAGAGCTCAGCTGTTGAGTAGAAGAAAGTTTGAGAGTAACGTTTCACTCTTGGGTTGGAGAGTGCACAGAGTAGGGGTGGGATTGAGTTGCAAGCCGGGTACCCCGTGCCCATACGTAAAGGCACGTGGTATGCAATGGGATAGCTCTGAGGAACACTGATTATTATAGTAGCGATAGAATAGCGAGAGCGATGCAACATTGCGGCGGAGAGAGAGAGATTGCAGAGAGTTGGTGAGGGGACGGGAGTTAATGATACGAAAGGCCTTCCTTTCAACTTTGTCTAGGAGAGCGGTGTGAGAGGAACCTCCCCACACATGTGAACAATACTCAATACAAGGGCGCACTATGCCCCTGTACAGAGCAAGAAGCTGTGCAGGGGAAAAGAACCCCCTAAGGCGGTTGAGCACACCCAGCTTCTGGGAGGCTGCCTTAGCAAGACTGGTAATATGGTCCTTCCAAATGAGAGCAGAAGAAAAAGAGACACCAAGAATATTGAGAGAAGATGAAGTGTGGTCCCCTCACATGAAGAAACATATCCACAAAATTGAGAGGGTACAGAGAGCAGCTACGAGGATGATCCCAGGTTTAGAAAATTTGGAGTACCAAGAGAGGCTCGAGAGATTGAATCTACCTACACTGGAACAGAGAAGGAAACGAGGACAGCAAATTCAGATATACAACTGTGTTAGAGGTATTGACAAAATCGACCAAGAAAACTTCATAGAGAGGGATGGAGGTGAGAGAACAAGAGGTCACAGCTACAAACTGAAAGTGCCTAATAGTAAATCTGATCTGAAAAGTAAAAGATTTCCTACCAACTCGATTAGTGGGTGGAACAAATTGCCAGCCGAAGTAGTGTCTGCACCATCAGTGAGTGCATTGTTTCAAAGCACAGTATGACAAACATATCTTAGGAGGCGGGAATTAACGAGCATGCTCACTCCCGCAAATAAAACTAGTGTAAGTACACATAGATACACACACACACATGCGCATGCAAACATAATTATACACAAATGGGCGCCCCCCTACACACACATTCACACTTCAAATGCACATCCCTTCATCAACAACGTTCAATATAGTGTTGGAGTTTGTACTAACATGTGAATTGAAAACAACTTATATCAGGTATGCATATACAGGCATGGCCATTTTGTATTGTATTTAGATGTTTTTGTTTTTTACATTCAATATGTGATTTAGTATAAATTGCCTAATACAATTACTTTTGGAAATTAATACCTACGGTGATATACAGTATGTATGCTGAAACCTAGAGCGTGTTACTGTACATAAAATAAAGTTCCCCTTTAATTATAATGTAAAACTTGCAAAACAAACCAAAACTGGGACGACACAAGATAAACGCAAAAGAACTAATCAAAATCGCTGTGGAAATAACGCTTAATAAAATAATGCTTTGAAATAAAAGAACACAATCCACCACATAGGGTGTAGGCTACATCACTACATGAGCAAGTTACCGGTAATCTGGTTCCCAAGTAAACTAATCGCACATAATAACAATGCACTATCGTCATGTTCAAGGAATTAATAAAATTTGGAAGTCAATACCATGGCGTGATTTTCATATTATTCCGACTGCCATTGAACGGTTTTAGAGAAGAAAAATAACAGCAAAAGCAGCAGTAATAGCTGTAGTAATACCTTGTAGCAGCAGTAGGAAGTAGAGTTGATCTGTGGGTGTAAAGGAATATGTGAGAAAGATAAATGCAAAGTAGGTGTTGAGAGGGTGAAAATTATATCAAGAGAAAAGTAG
>CM064577.1:29933575-29967259 GCA_032716605.1 Paralithodes platypus | reverse complement strand
GAGTAACATGTGGAGAGAGAGAGAGAGAGAGAGAGAGAGAGAGAGAGAGAGAGAGAGAGAGATAACATTGCACCATCACCTGACCTTTCTGTGGGTGCTGCTTCTTTAAGAGTAACATGTGGAGAGAGAGAGAGAGAGAGAGCTAACATTGCACCATCACCTGACCACTTTGCTGTTCGTTAGGTAACATTGGAGAGGGAGAGAGACGAGAGAGAGTGTGCTGCTCGACTTTCTGTGGGTCGCTGCTTATTAAGAGTAACCTGTGGAGAGAGCGAGTAGAGAGAGAGCTAACATTGCACCATCCACCTGAAACTTTTCTGTGGGTGCTGCTTCTTTAAGAGTAACATGTGGAGAGAGAGAGAGAGAGAGAGAGATAACATTGCACCATCACCTGACCTTTCTGTGGGTGCTGCTGCTTCTTTTTAAAAAGTGTAGAGTAACATTGTGGAGCGAGAGAGAGAGTGGAGTGAATGGTGCACCATCACATGACCTTCTGTGGGTGCTGCTCTGTAGATGTTAACATTGATACAGAGAGTGAGAAGAAAGTTACCATAGATACCACTGAACAACATACCTTGCGGTCCCGACTAGGCCAAGTCCGGTCTTAAGTTCACATAGCGACTAAATTATTTGCTACCAAAGTGGAACGGTTACTTAAGGATTTAAGGATGGCAAAGCCAAAAGGCTCTCTCTCACCCATCCACCCCAACTCCCTCCGACCTTGGGGCGGCAAACATGATATATAGTTGGGGGAAGGGAAAAAAAAACAAGGCACCCCAGTAAGAAATGAGGGAAAAGGGAAAGTATCTACTGGAAAAAATTCATAGTATTAACGAAGGAAGTTGAGAATTTTTGTATAATGATGAGTTGAGGAGGAGGGAGGATGAGGAGGGAGGAGGGAGAGAGCAGGGAGAGAGAGAGATGGAGAGACGGGGGGGGGGGGGGGGGGGGGGTGTAGGGGAATGGAAGGAGAAGGGGTTACTTATTTTATTTATATATTTTATTTACAAATGGTGTATAGGTATGTACAATGGTGGTATACTGTATTACATACAACCAATGCGTTTGTTTTTGTTTTGATACTGTGATTACCAATGGTTTTGTATGGGTTTATAGGTATTTCAATGGGTTTGTATACTTGTATTACAATGGTTGTATACTGTATTTCAATGGTTTTTGTATTACTGTATACAAATGTGTGTATTTTGGTAGACTGATTTATTACAATGGTTGTATACTGTATTTCAATGGTGTATACTGTATTACAATCGGTGGGTGGGATTCCAATAATGTTATTACAATGGTTGTATACTGTATTACAATGGTTGTATTACTTGTATTACAAATGGTTTTGGATACTGTATTACAAATGGTGTATACTGGTATTACAATGGTGTTATACTGTATTACAATGGTGTGTTTATTACTGTATTACAATGGTGTTATACTGTATGTTACAAATGTTTGTGGTTGTTGTATTAATTTCAAATGGTGATTACAAGGGTTATACTGTATTACAATGGTGTATACTGTATTACAATGGTGTATACTGTATTACAATGGTGTATACTGTATTACAATGGTGTATACTGTATTACAATGGTGTATACTGTATTACAATGGTGTATACTGTATTACAATGGTGTATTACTGTATTACAAGGTGTATACTGTATTACAATGGTGTATACTGTATTACAATGGTGTATTACAATGGTGTATACTGTATTACAATGGTTGTATACTGTATACAATGGTGTATACTGTATTACAATGGTGTATACTGTATTACAATGGTGTATACTGTATTACAATGGTGTATACTGTATTACAATGGTGTATACTGTATTACAATGGTGTATACTGTATTACAATGGTGTATACTGTATTTCTATGGTGTATACTGTATTACTGCATGAGTTTATGTGTTAAGAAGAGGGTCTCATCACTTCCCCTCTCACTCACCTCCTTCTCCTCCTTCTTCCATTCATCTCTTCTTTCTTCCCCCCCCCCCCACCCCCCACCCCCCCGCCATCTTCCTCAAGCCTCTCGAAACGGGTGACATTAAGGGGAGGTTTTTAGTTAGTTCGCTAGACCTCCATCAAGCTTAACATTATAGCCCCTAGACCCCCTTTCAAGATAAATTTGTACATTTTTCGGTAGAAAAATTTTCCGGCCAAAGGCCGGTTCCTCCTAAATTACAGGCTCGCTATCGCTCGCCAGGAAAAAATCGACAACTAAATGGCACGAAAAGTCTCTAAATTGACAGAAATGGGGCAAAAGTTCTTAAAATCGCCAAACTAATGGGGCGAACGTCTTAAAATATCAAGAGCAATGGGGCTAACCATGAGGGAGAAAGGGGTCAAGAAAAATATCCCTCAAGTGGAGATCTCCCCTTAATGTATAATGTATTTTAAAAAGGGGCGTTCCATCCCTATCCTCAACTCTCTCTCCCTCCCTCCCTCCCTCCTCTCCATGGCAATCCCCTCGCCTACCCCCACCACCTCCAACTCCCTCTTCCCCATTTTAAAAAGGGGCGTTCCATCCCTATCCTCAACTCTCCCTCCCTCCCTCCTCTCCATGGCAATCCCCTCGCCTACCCCCACCACCTCCAACTCCCTCTTCCCCATTTTAAAAAGGGGCGTTCCATCCCTATCCTCAACTCTCCCTCCCTCCCTCCTCTCCATGGCAATCCCCTCGCCTAACCCCCACCTCCAACTCCCTCTTCCCCATTTTAAAAAGGGGCGTTCCATCCCTATCCTCAACTCTCCCTCCCTCCCTCCTCTCCATGGCAATCCCCTCGCCTACCCCCACCTCCAACTCCCTCTTCCCCATTTTAAAAAGGGGCGTTCCATCCCTCTCCTCAACTCTCCCTCCCTCCTCTCCATGGCAATCCCCTCGCCTACCCCCCCACCTCCAACTCCCTCTTCCCCATTTCAATCCCTCCTCCTAAAGAACAAACCATAGAAGGAGCGTCTTAAAGAATTAAATCTATCTCCTTTACCCCAGCGTAGATTAAGAGGCGACTTAATTCAAGTGTTCAAAATCATCAAAGGCATCGACAATATGAACAGTAGTAAGTACTTCACTATTGACCAATCTAATTACACGCGGGGAAACGGTTGCAAAATTATTGGTAAATCTTTTAACTCACACGAATCTAAGAATGTCTTCTTCAATCGAGTTGTCGACTTGTGGAATGGGCTTCCCCGAGATGTTATAAACTGGAACACCATTGATTCTTTTAAACTTCGCCTTGACAAATATCTTGCCTCCAACCTGCGACTGATTGCGTTTGCAAAAGAATAACTATATTTTTCCCCCGTCAGATTCATCAAGGATTATATATACGTATATATATTACTAAGACTTTACTTTTTTTTTTCCCCAGATATATGAAAGATCACGTTTAGCCTAACTGTGTTATGTTACTAACCCATCTGTCCCCTACTAACATCCTAATCCTGCCACGGACATTAGCTCCAGGGCAGTAGTTCCCATTCCAATTTTCCCTTACCCACTCTAAATCACTGTTTGGACACTTGATCCTCAGTGTTTTGGAGGACAAGCAGCCTAGAGGGGTCAGTATACCTGTTGTTGCTTGATTTCCGTTGTACTCCTTTGTACTCTTTCCCCATCTCGATCCCACTTGCTCCACCTCCTCCCCCCACCTCCCACTCTCTCTTCCCCATTTCAATCCCCCACCTCTCCCACCTCCCCATTTCAATCCCCCCTCCTCTCCCACCTCCCACTACCTCCTCCCCATTACAATCCCCCCACCTCCACCACCTCCCAATGCCTCCTCCCCATTTCAATCCTTCCTCCTCTATCATCTCCCCTACCTCCCACTACCTCCTCCCCATGTCAATCCCACCTCCCCCACCTCCCAATGCCTCCCAATGGTGGTGGTGATGGTGGTGTTGGTGTTGGTGATTGTCTTTAAGGCAGGACAAATTAATGCCAACAGAAAACAATAGTTCAGGGTCGTCTGTATTATTGTGTAATTATGTTATCTGCTGAAGTGGTGGTGGTGGTGGTGGTGGTGGTGGTGGTGATGGTGGTGGTGGTGGTGGTGGTGGTGGTGGTGGTGATGGTGATGGTGGTGTTGGTGATGGTGGTGGTGGTGGTGGTGGTGGTGTTGGTGTTGGTGATTGTCTTTAAGGCAGGACAAATTAATGCCAACAGAAAACAATAGTTCAGGGTCGTCTGTATTATTGTGTAATTATGTTATCTGCTGAAGTGGTGGTGGTGGTGGTGGTGGCAGGAAGTGTGGTAGTGGGGATGGTGGTGGTGGTGGTGGTGGTGGTGGTGGTGGTGGTGGTGATGGTGGTGCTGGCAGGAAGAGTGGTGATTGTGTTGGTGGTGGTGGTGGTGGTGTTGGTGTTGGTGATTGCGGTGATGATAGTGATGGTGGTGGTGGCAGGAAGTGTGGTAGTGGGGATGGTGGTGGTGGTGGTGGTGCTGGCAGGAAGTGTGGTGGTGGTGTTGGTGTTGGTGATTTCACTAAAGCCGGTATCACACGAGAGCTTTTATAGTCAACATTCGATGATCAACATTTTTCTGGCAACATTTCTGGAATATTTTGCACCGGTATCAGAAACTAGACTGATGATATATGAATTTAGGAAACCGAAATATTTTACATGTTGACCTCATAAGCTGCCAGACCAGTGTTGAGGATAAATGTTGAGTGAAAAAGCGCTCGTGTGATACCGGCTTAAATATCAGTTAAGGGGAGATGGGCCGTTTTCTGCTCCCCTTTCTCCCTCGTGTTTAGCCCCATTAGTTTTAAGATGTTTGCCCCATTAGTTTGTCGATTTTAAGACCTTCCGCCCCATTTCTTTGTCAATTTTAAGACCAGTCGTGCCCTTTAGGTGTCGATGTTTTTCCCGGCGAGCGATACCGAACCTGTAATTGTGGAGGAACCGGCCTTCGGCCGTGACATTTTTCTACCGAAAAATTTACAAATTAATTTCGAAAGGGGATATAATGGATGTTTTTTTTAAGTTTTGATGGAGGTCTAGGGAGGAAACTAAAAAAATATATGAATATATAATATGCAGTATATATAAATAGGCCGATATAATAAGCAGTCCCCTTAATTTCCTTTAGACTTTCCTGAATCTTATATAACTTAAAATCCGTGGAAGAATACCGGGTAATTTGTAATGGTGTTTACGTTATCATGATCCGCGCTAATGATGGTTTTCAGTTTTACTATACCCTGTTCCAAATATAGGTAGGCCAGACATCCTGAACCCTAGCATCTATAACTCAAAAAAAGGCTAGAGGAAATGGGCTGTAAATCGCCACCACCTATTCCCTGGCTGACCCTTCCCAAATGGTAGAAATATTAGTTGTTTGGGAGCCATAGAGGTTAATATTCAAGAGTTTTGGCCTATTTACTCGGAATAGGGTTTAGCAATAAGGGTTTTGAGGACAAGCGAAATGGTGTTGAGGCAAAGGGACCTGTTTCTGGTTGAGTTTGGCAGGTCTAGCACAGGCACAACGGGAAATAACCTATATATATATATATAATACCTAGAACTGAGACCCACACACACACACACACATACTGCACACATACACATACTGCACACATACTACACACATACTGCACACATACACATACTCACACACACACACATACTGCACACATACACATACTCACACGTACACATACTCACACATACACATACTCACACATACACATACTCACACACACACATACACACACACACACACACTGCACACATACTGCACACATACACATACTCACACACACATACACACACACACACATACTACACACATACTGCACACATACACATACTCACACACACATACACACACACACATACTGCACACATACTGCACACATACTGCACACACACACACACACACACACATGTTATGAAATACCTAGAACTAAGACTCGTCAATTTACGCATGATGAGAGAGAGAGAGATAGTGTGTGTGTGTGATATTACACCTGAACACACAATGATTATGTTACCGGTATTCCATCTTGCCTATGTTCCTCATTAACAACACCCCACAACACATAGCATTAGTGTGGCGCAATGCATAAGTGGGTTGATTTTCGGTGTGAGCGTCCTGGGTTCGAATCCCCGGACTGCCACATGTGTTTGTTAATTTCATTAATCGAGTTTAGGAGTAAAGTTGGTTAGTGGAGAGAACATAATAATTAGTCAGTCAAGTCCATCATTGGTCTGGTTGACTAATTGTAGTTAGTCACGAGTTCCTGACTATGACCCAGTGTTAAGGGGAGGCAGACCGTTTGTTTGGTCTAGTAATTAATGTATTCATCTATTTTTTGAGCTTCCTCCCTAGACCTCCATCAAGCTTAGAAAAACACCCCCTAGACCCCCCTTCAAGATAAATTTGTAAATTTTTCGGTAGAAAAATTTCCCGGCCGAAGGCCGGTTCATCTTAAAATTGCAGGCTCGCTATCGCTCGCCAGGAAATAATCGACACCTAAATGGCACGAAAGGTCTTAAAATTGACAACGGAATGGGGCGAAAGGTGTTAAAATCGCCAAACTAATGGGCCGAACGTCTTATAATCTAAACAAAATGGGGCTAAACATGAGGGAGAAGGAGGTCCAGAAAAACGGTCTGCCTCCCCTTAACGAATATTTGTATGTTAGTAAATATGCAACGAATATTAAACGAGGTATATATATATATATATTGTGTTCGGATAATTTATATAGTAAATGTCTTTGTATTTGGGTACCGTACTGGCATTGAGGATCGATGTAGCCTATTTGGGGTACCGTACTGGCATTGAGGATGGATGTAGCCTATTTGGGGTACCGTACTGGCATTGAGGATGGATGTAGCCTATTTGGGGTACCGTACTGGCATTGAGGATGGATGTAGCCTATTTGGGGTACCGTACTGGCATTGAGGATGGATGTAGCCTATTTGGGTCACCGTACTGGCATTGAGGATGGATGTAGCCTATTTGGGGTACGTACTGGCATTGAGGATGGATGTAGCCTATTTGGGGTACCGTACTGGCATTGAGTATGGATGTAGCTATTTGGGGTACCGTACTGGCATTGAGGATGGATGTAGCCTATTTTGGGGTACCGTACTGGCATTGAGGATGGATGTAGCCTATTTGGGGTACCGTACTGGCATTGAGGATGGATGTAGCCTATTTGGGGTACCGTACTGGCATTGAGGATGGATGTAGCCTATTTGGGGTACCGTACTGGCATTGAGGATGGATGTAGCCTATTTGGGTTACCGTACTGGCATTGAGGATGGATGTAGCCTATTCGCAATCAATCAATAATTACACAAAGGGAATTATAGATACGGTATAATCTAGTGTTTTGTAGGGCCCATGGGACACAACCTTTATTATTTAAACACATAATTGCCGTTTGTATATTGGATGACTTTGATCAGGCATAATATTAAGTAACCTGAAGGGGAGATCTCCACGCCAGGGATTTTTTTCTGGACCTCTTTCTCCCTCATGTTTAGCCCCAATGCTTTTAAGATTTGGAGATAAGTTAGGCGATCTTAAGAACTTTCGCCCAATTTCTGTCAATTTTAAGACCGTTCGTGCAATTTAGGTGTCGATTTTTTCCTGGCGAGCGATAGCGAGCCTGTAATTTAAGAGGAATCGGCCTTCGGCCGGGAAATTTTTCTGCCGAGAAATGTACAAATGTATCTTGAAAGGGGGTCTAGGGGGTCTAGGGGGTGTAGTTTTTAGCTTGATAAGAGGTCTAGGGAACAACCTAAAAACCTCCCCTTAAGGGGAGATCTCCACTTGAGGGATTTTTTTCTTGACCCCTTTCTCTCTCATGTTTAGCCCCATTGCTTTTGATATTATAAAACGTTCGCCCCATTAATTTAGCGATTTTAAGAACTTTCACCCCATATTAAGACCTTTCGTGCCATTCAGGTGTTGATTTTATCCTGGCGAGCGATAGCGAGCCTGTAATTTAAGAGGAACCGGCCTTCGGCCGGGAAATTTTTCTACCGAAAAATGTACACATTTATCTTGAAAGGGACTCAAGGGGGTATCATTTTAAGCTTGATGGAGGTCTAGGGAACAAAGTAAATACCTCCCCTTAAGTCTTACCGTTAATTAAATTAGTCAAGATTTTCATAATGTTTCCGTAGTTATGCCAGTTAATCTGTAAGTTGGACGACATGTGAACATCTATAATAACTCCGAATAAGAAGGGGTTGAACAATACAAAGGAGTACAAAGGAAATCAAGACAATGATAATACAAAGCCTGCAAGGATAGATGGGGACAAGTAGGTGGAACAGAGGGAGATTTAGAGAGGATTGGATGATAAATTGAAGACACGGATATCATGACGATCAGTGAGGGATTGGTTGATTACCTGCTGTCATGGGGGTTCTTTGGGGTGGAGAGAGAGAGAGAGAGAGAGAGAGAGAGAGAGAGAGAGAGAGAGAGAGAGAGAGTTTATAATGTTGTTGATAGTGGAGCTAAAACATCCTTGGTATTGAGATGGCAAGGGTGTGCATCTGTCTTGTTGTAATACAGTCTCTCTCACTCGCTCTCGCTCTCTCTCTCTCTCTCTGACACACACCTCTCTCTCTCTCTCTCTCTCAATTCTTCTCGCTCTCTCTCTCTCTCTCTCTCACGACATATAAAGCAGGTATTAACACTCTCAATCCAGTCTCTCTCTCTCACTCACACTATATCTATCTCTCAATTACTCTCCTCTCCAGCACAGTATCTACATACATCTATCTCTCTCCTCTCACTCTCATCTTCTCTCTTCTCTCTAATTATTTCCTCATTCTCTCTCTCACAGCAGGTATATCAAATCAATACACTCCTCTTCACTATCTACTATAATCAATCAATCAATACTACTCCTCTCTCTCACTCTCTTTCTATCTCTCTTCCTCTCTCATCTATCTCTCTCTCTCTCTCTCTCTCTCATCACACAGGCCTCTTATCTCTAATCTCTTCTCTCTCTCTCTACTCTCCTCTCTCTCTCCTCATCT
The DNA here is from genome assembly GCA_032716605.1 of Paralithodes platypus. Taxonomy (NCBI): domain Eukaryota; kingdom Metazoa; phylum Arthropoda; class Malacostraca; order Decapoda; family Lithodidae; genus Paralithodes; species Paralithodes platypus. The sequence goes on along the minus strand of CM064577.1, from coordinate 29,958,231 downwards.
CTCTCTCTCTCTCTCTCGCTTCTCTTCCTCTCTCTCGCTCTCTCCTCTCTCTCTACTTCTCTCACTCTATCTACTACAGCAGGTATCAATCAATCAATACAGTCTCTCTCTCTCTCACTCTCTCTCTCTCTCGCTCTCTCTCTCTCTCTCTCTCTCTCTCTCTCTCTCTCTCTCTCTCTCTCTCTCTCACACCAGGTAATCAATCAATCAATACAGTCTCTCTCGCTCTCTCTCTCTCTCTCTCTCTCTCTCACTCTCGCTCTCTCTCGCTCTCGCTCTCTCTCTCTCTCTCTCTCTCTCTCTCTCTCTCTCTCTCTCTCTCTCACAGCAGGTAATCAATCAATCAATACAGTCTCTCTCTCTCTCACTCTCACTCTCTCTCTCTCTCTCTCTCTCTCTCTCTCTCTCTCACACAGCAGGTAATCAATCAATCAATACACTCTCTCTCTCTCTCTCTCACATCAGGTAATCAATCAATCAATACAGTCTCTCTCTCTCGCTCTCTCTCTCTCTCTCTCGCTCTCTCTCGCTCTCTCTCTCTCTCTCTCTCTCTCTCTCTCTCTCTCTCTCTCTCACACCAGGTAATCAATCAATCAATACAGTCTCTCTCGCTCTCTCTCTCTCTCACTCTCGCTCTCTCTCGCTCTCGCTCTCGCTCTCGCTCTCTCTCTCTCTCTCTCTCTCTCTCTCTCTCTCTCTCTCTCACACAGCAGGTAATCAATCAATCAATACAGTCTCTCTCTCTCTCTCACTCTCTCTCTCTCTCTCTCAGCAGGTAATCAATCAATCAATACAGTCTCTCTCTCGCTCTCTCTCTCTCTCTCTCTCTCTCTCATAGCAGGTAATCAATCAATCAATACAGTCTCTCTCTCTCTCTCTCTCACTCTCTCGCTCTCGCTCTCTCTCTCTCTCTCTCTCACACACACACACGAGACATCAATTCTTCTTGCTATGACATTTATATACAGTAGGCTATACTGTATACTGTATACTGTATACTGTATATATATTACGACATATAAACCACTGTCTCTACTACCGTACCACTCTTCATCTATACATTTGTCCTATTTATCACTCTATCTACTATATCTATCTATCTAATTACTTCCTTCATTCACTCTATCTACTATATCTATCTATCTAATTACTTCCTTCATTCACTCTATCTACTATAATTTTCTCTCTTTCTCTGGCTTGTAACCATTCGGACCCATTCAGCCAACTATTTTAAGACGTTTATCCCCATCTAGGTGTCGATTTCTTCCTAGCGAGCGATAGCGAGCCAGCATTATATGAAGAAATCCGGCTTCGCCGGAGAAATTTTTCTATCGAAAAATGTACAAATTTTGCCTGCTGTCAAAAAAAAAAAAATATGCTGACTCGCTACCGCTCACCAGTTAAAAATTGACACCTGGATGGGGATAAACGTCTTAAAACAGTAGGCTGAATGGGGCCAAAAGGATACAAGCCAGATAAAGATAGAAAAGGACAGAACAAAAACAGGTCACCCCCTCTTAGTTGAGTATTGATAGGTTAATATAAGTAACAGCCCGTTCTTAACGTTAATATAAGTAACAGCCCGTTCTTAACGTTAATATAAGTAACAGCCCGTTCTTAACGTTAATATAAGTAACAGCCCGTTCTTAACGTTAATATAAGTAACAGCCCGTTCTTAACGTTAATATAAGTAACAGCCCGTTCTTAACGTTAATATAAGTAACAGCCGTTCTTAACGTTAATATAAGTAACAGTCCGTTCTTAACGTTAATCATCAATTACCGGTACAAACCCCAATGTATTTGAATACACTAATGAAAGCATACGGTCTTCCCGGGATTCGAACTCGGGACACCACACCCAGAACATAAGCACCTAAACCATTACACCACCAACACAGTTAAGGGGAGATCTCCACTTGAGGGATTTTTTTCTTGACCCCTTTCTCCCTCATGTTTAGCCCCATTGCTTTTGATATTATAAAACGTTTGCCCGAATAGTTTAGCGATTTTAAGAACTTTCACCCCATATTAAGACCTTTCGTGCAATTCAGGTGTCGATTTTATCCTGGCGAGCGATAGCGAGCCTGTAATTTAAGAGGACCGGGAAATTTTTCTACCGAAAAATGTACAAATTTATCTTGAAAGGGACTCAAGGGGGTGTAATTTTAAGCTTGATGGAGGTCTAGGGAACAAACTAAATACCTCCCCTTAAAGGTTGAGTACACGATATTATTTATTGTTGTTGTGGTATCAGATGAAGGTCAGATGAAGGTATTGAGGGATAAGCCTTGACAACGGCACCTCGTATCTACTTTCTACTTTTCTTATTTTGTTTTCTGAAGAGTGTAGAAAGGGGAAGAAGGGGTGTTGGAGAGAGAGGAAGCTGTTGGAGTGGCTTTGTTATGTGTGTTAGTGGTATTCATAATGCGACGTACTAGCCTTGAACGCGGCAGAAACTGTGGCCTTCAACCATCCCACACTACTCGTAAATTGATTGGCGGTGATGGGCTGGTCTATCAGAATGAGAGTTGAGCGTTCTCTGCCATACCCATAGCTTACTCTGACTGTTCCTTTTACTTATATATTTTCTAGATCTCAAGTGACGGCGTCTTTTCCGTGGATTGACCTCCCTACTGCCAACCCTGGCAGATTGGGAGCCAAAGCGTCACATTTTTCCTTTGCCCCTCAACTTTCCCTTTATAATTGCTGAGGGGCACAGGGCCTTGGGTGGGGCTTTTGTTTCCCGGGCGTTTCCGCACCCTCCTCAGCTCCCCGCCTTTGAGTGGCTTCGGTCACCTGGGCATTATTAGTGGTAAGCTGGGAGGGTTCTGTGGGGGCGCTCGGTTATGGCCTTGGCCTTGCTCGGGACCTTGGGGCTGCTCGGCCAGACAGCCTGAGGAACAACAACAACAACTCGTAAATTAATTACTATGAATATAATTATACTGTATATAAACCCTTTGAATTAATATATTTTAACCCTTTGAAGATCTTGACGCATTTTAATAGTATATTCTGGTTATCATTAGACGATTTTATACAATCTATTTTTTTTATTAATTTCACCACAACACCAAACACCTCCAATGAAATTAATGAAAGACTTAGGAAGGGTTTTGGGGAGTTAAAATGGTATTGGCTGACCCACTCAACCCTCTGACTTCTATATGCCCTTCCTAATCTGAATAAAATTATCTAATAATAGCCAAAACAAAACAAAAAATGCGTCATTGTATCTTGAAAGGGTTAACACACTTAGCATTATAACTGTACCGAATAGCTTTTAACACCCTGAACACGAAGATGTCTCCCTACCGTATGTACCGGTAAATCCTTTAATGTCTCCCTACCGTATGTACCGGTAAATCCTTTAATGTCTCCCTACCGTATGTACCGGTAAATCCTTTAATGTCTCCCTACCGTATGTACCGGTAAATCCTTTAATGTCTCCCTACCGTATGTACCGGTTAAATCCTTTAATGTCCCCTACCGTATGTACCGGTAAATCCTTTAATGTCTCCCTACCGTATGTACCGGTAAATCCTTTAATGTCTCCCTACCGTATGTACCGGTAAATCCTTTAATGTCTCCCTACCGTATGTAGCGGTAAATTCTTTAATGTCTCCCTACCGTATGTACCGGTAAATCCTTTAATGTCTCCCTACCGTATGTACCGGTAAATCCTTTAATGTCTCCCTACCGTATGTACCGGTAAATCCTTTAATGTCTCCCTACCGTATGTACCGGTAAATCCTTTAATGTCTCCCTACCGTATGTACCGGTAAATCCTTTAATGTCTCCCTACCGTATGTACCGGTAAATCCTTTAATGTCTCCCTACCGTATGTACCGGTAAATCCTTTAATGTCTCCCTACCGTATGTACCGGTAAATCCTGTAATGTCTCCCTACCGTAAGTACCGGTAAATCCTTTAATATCTCCCTACCGTATGTACCGGTAAATCCTTTAATGTCTCCCTACCGTATGTACCGGTAAATCCTGTAATGTCTCCCTACCGTAAGTACCGGTAAATCCTTTAATATCTCCCTACCGTATGTACCGGTAAATCCTTTAATGTCTCCCTACCGTATGTACCGGTAAATCCTTTAATGTCTCCCTACCGTATGTACCGGTAAATCCTTTAATGTTAAGGGAAACGATAATGTAATCTTACCGAAAGGATTAAGAACGTAATCTTACCGAAAGGATTAAGAACGTAATCTTACCGAAAGGATTAAGAACGTAATCTTACCGAAAGGATTAAGAACGTAATCTTACCGAAAGGATTAAGAACGTAATCTTACCGAAAGGATTAAGAACGTAATCTTACCGAAAGGATTAAGAACGTAATCTTACCGAAAGGATTAAGAACGTAATCTTACCGAAAGGATTAAGAACGTAATCTTAATCTATATTTGAAGGACTACCAGCCAAAGAGGATTAAGGGGGAGAGAGAGAGTGAGAATGAGAGTGAGTGAGTGAGTGAGTGAGTTAGCTCCCTAGACCACTATCAAACTTTTAAAAACATCCCCAAGACCCCCCTTCGAGATGAAATTATACATTTTTCGGTAGACTAATGTCCCAGCCTAAGGCCGGTTCCTTTTAAAGATACTAATTAGTACTGGTAGTCGTTGTATTGTGCACGACTAGGCGTAACATACGAGAGATTTTGAGAGTTCACAATTTTGAGATTTTAAGACGTTCGCCCCATTAGTTTGGCAATTTCAAGACCTTTCGCCCAATTTATGTCACTTTTAAGACCTTTCGTCCCATTTAGGTGTCAATTTTTTCCTGGCGAGCGATAGCGAGCCTGCAATTTAAGAGGAATTGGAGAGAATTTAAGAGAATCCAACTTCACAATTGGACCCCTTCTCTCTCTCTCTCTCTCTCTCTCTCTCTCTCTCTCTCTCTGTCTGAGAGAGAGAGAGAGCTCTACATCTTTGTTATCCTTTCCTTCCACTTTCCCTTACTCTCGGATTTGGTATCTCTACTAGGATTAAATCCTGGTCACCTCCGCTGGGATCATAAGATCTGTGTGGCCAGTGTATATATGTACATCTATGTAAATCTCCCTACTAGAGGTGGAGTTCGAAGCCTGACTGAGGGCGGTATTGGTGTCCTAGACCTTGGTGGGGGGGGGGGGGGGGTGTTGTCCCACGACGGAGATGGGTCGCCATTAAGGGGAGATCTCCACTTGAGGGATTTTTTTCTTGACCCCTTTCTCCCTCATGTTTAGCCCCATTGCTTTTGATATTATAAAACGTTTACCCCATTAGTTTAGCGATTTTAAGAACTTTCACCCCATATTAAGACCTTTCGTGCAATTCAGGTGTCTATTTTATCCTGGCGAGCGATAGCGAGCCTGTAATTGTAAGAGAAACCGGCCTTCGGCGGGACATTTTTTCTATTGAAAAGTGTACAAATTTATCTTGAAAGGGACTCGAGGGGGTGTAATTTTAAGCTTGATGGAGGTCTAGGGAACAAACTAAATACCTCCCCTTAATCCTCCTAGCCCAGGCCTCTCGGTCCTATCCTGGGGGCGGGACGGTTCCTTTGTTATTCTCCTTCAGGCTTGCATAACTTAGGGTGGATTTTAGATACCCCTTTCAAGATCCGATTACGCATTTCTGTTCTGTTTTCTGGCTATTATTAGACGAATTTATTCAGATTACGATGGGGACATGGAAGTCTGATGGTTAATTTATTCAGATTACGATGGGTACATGGAAGTCTGATGGTTAATTTATTCAGATTGCGATGGGTACATGGAAGTCTGATGGTTAATTTATTCAGATTACGATGGGGACATGGAAGTCTGATGGTTAATTTATTCAGATTACGATGGGTACATGGCAGTCTGATGGTTAATTGAGATTGTCTTTACCTTTTTAATTCCCACATATCCTTCCTAAAGTGTGTAAAACTGTCCAATGATAACCATGATATACTGTCAAAATGCGTCATAATCTTGAGAAGGTTGATGATCGTGTTTATTTAGAAGTTATTCGTGTGGGAAACGGGGTGCTATTTAGAAGTTATTCGTGTGGGAAACGGGGGTGCTATGATGTATAATACTAATAATAATAATAATAATAATAATAATAATAATAATACCAATAATAAAAATGATATTGTCCCGTAGTAGGAATGATAAGTCGCTATTAATCCCAGCCCAGGCGCCTCTTGGACCTGTCTTGGGGGCGGGACGGATCCTTTTGTTATGCTAAAATCTTGCATAACTCTCGTTTTTTGTGTGGCTGGAGATATTAATATGTAGTTTTCTTTATAGCGCTGGGTGTTTATAGTGGCAGTTAGTATTATTAGAGTGGACTGGTGGATAATTGTACTGGAGATGTTATTAGAGTGTTGGTTTAGCACTACAAATGAGGCACTGGGGTACTCAAAGAAAACGGTTGGTGGCACGTTAAAGTCTTTGGGTTAATTGTATGAGTGTATTGTAGGTTAAATGTGTGTGTGTATGTGTATGTATGTTTTATTGTGTGTTTAGTGTGTATGTACTGTATGTATCTAGTGTGAATGTACTGTATATACCGTTAATATGTGTTTGTTTGTGTGTGTATGCGTTTGTCAGTGTGTGTGCCTGTGTCTTGTGTGTTTGTCAGTGTGTATGTATGTATGTAGTTTGTGTGTGTACGTGTGTTTTAATGTATGTGTTTGTTTGTCAGTCTGTATGTATGTAGATTGTATGTGTATGTGTGTTGGTAGGTTATGTGTGTATGTGTAGGCTGTGTGTGTGTGGGCGCCCCAAGGTCAAGAAGACGTATACATGTGGGTTGTGGGTGTGGGTATAGTGGGGTAGTGTGGGGGGGGGGGGGGGGGGGGGTATAATAGGCACAGGGGTATCAGATCACTACCTCTCTCTCTCTCTCTCTCTCTCTCTCTCTCTCTCTCTCTCTCTCTCTCTTTAATAGGCTTGTATTCAATTTAGCCTCTTGTCTTATATGAACGTGACTATCATTAATACAAATCATAATTTAATTAATATGTAAATTGGATTATTGAATGATTAAATACTAGTATACCTTTAACATATCATCCTTTAGCAGTTAATGAATAATAAACTAATGTGGCTGATTGATAAAGAAACTCAATTATAATCCGTTTCTTCTCACCTGGCGGTAAATTGAATCCCTGACCAGCTAATTTATCGATACTTAAGGGGAGGTTTTTAGTTTGTTTCCTACTCCTCCAGCAATCTTAAAATGTCACCCCCTACCTAAATACCTCCCCTTAAGGGGAAGGTTTTAGTTTGGTCTCTAGATATCCATCAAGCTTAAAATTACACCCCCTTGAGCCCCTTTCAAGATAAATGTGTAAATTTTTCGGTAGAAAAATTTCCCGGCTGAAAGCCGGTTCCTCTTAAATTACAGGCTCGCTATCGCTCGCCAGGATAAAATCGACACCTAAATGGCACGAAAGGTCTTAAAATCCACAGAAATGGGTTGAAAGTTCTTAAAATCGTCAAAATAATGGGGCGAACGTCTTAAAATTAGAAAAGCAATTGGGCTAAACATGAGGGCGAAAGGAGTCAAGAAAAAACTCCCTCAAGTGGAAATCTCCCCTTAATCCTTAATAGTATGGCAACTTTAGCGTGGTAGGGAACACACTATAGACATTCTCCATTTTTGTTTCTATGTGATTGAGGGAGACAAAAGGTAGAATTGCCTGTGACGAGTGCCTCCCCCATAGTTGAAAGAGTGACAGAGCCAAAATCAAGGGACGTTCGAGCCAAACTGCCTTGACACACAGTTTGAAGCAATTTAAGTCATAGAAAGTGGGAAAGAGTGATTCTGGGAGAGAGTTCCACAGCTCAGCTGTTGAATAGAAGAAAGATTGAGAATAACGTTTCACTCTTGTGTTAGAGAGTTGCACAGAGTAGGGGTGGGATTGTGTTTCAAGACGGGTGCTACGTGCTCTACGAAGATGAGAGAGCTGTGAGGAACACTGATTATTGTAATAGCGGTAAAATGGTGATACATCTATGCAACATTGCGACAAAGAGAGAGAGCGACTGCAGATAATTGGTGAGTGAACGTGAATTTATGAGACAGAAGGCTTTCTTTTCTACTTTGTCTAGAAGTGCTGTGTGAGAGAATCCTCTCCACACGTTTTGTGTTTTGTTCTATGTGAGTGAGCGAGACAAAAGGCAGAACTGCCTGTAGCGAGTGCCTCCCCCAGAGTTGAAAGAGTTGACATGAAAGGAAAAACAAAATAATATTATTATTGCAAATATAATCACCCTTCTCGGGTTTTTTAGTGTTTCTGGGAAGAGTTCCATTTCTTAATCGTACCATCTTATGTTTGTTCTTACCCACTGTGGCATCCCATTTCCCAACCCTTTGTGTGCTGTGTGTGTGTGTGTGTGTGGTCCCATTGTTCTTGAGGGAATGATTTATACGCGTTTTTTGTATGGTGTTATATTTGTGTTGATTGAAGCTGTTATTGTTGTTGTTGTGTATTTCCCTATTGTTGTTCCGTATACGGTATATAGTTGAGAGTATAACAATAAGCTCAAGTTGCGCTATGTCTTTGTTTGACTTGTAAACATTGTAGCATTATACTGTAGTTGTTAAGGTGAATGTGTGTTCGCGCCCCCCTCTCTTCCTCTTCTTATATATATATATATATATATATATATATATATATATATATATATATATATATATATATATATACGGTATATACTGTATATATATTTATATATATATATATATTTATTTATTCACACCAAACTGCTTGTCTACATATCTATAAGTAATATACTCTCTCTCTCTCTCTCTCTCTCTCTCTCTCTCTCTCTCTCTCTCTCTCTCTCTCTCTCTCACACGTATATTGATCAGAGAATGTGTAGCAACTTCTTCGCACGGTATTTTTTTTCAGAATGCGAACACATGGATTTTTTTTTTTTCAGCTTAGATATACGGTACCTTCTTATCGTTAGTCTTATTATATATTTATTTCCATTTACGCTTGACTAGGCTGACCTTCGCTGGGATAAATTACAGGGCACTAAATCCACTTGGCCAGTTAGCGTACTATCCACATACTGTATATAGGTAGTTGTTGATATATTTATTGTTATTATTATTATTATTATTATTATTGTTGTTGTTGTTGTTGTTGTTGTAGTTGTACACTACTATACCCTCTATTTGATTCGTTTTTTTTTTTTTTTTTTTTTTTTAATAGACTAAATTAATAAATAAAGTCTATGGGCTTGAGGTTAGCTATGATTGGGGATGGGCTTGTTGGTCATGTTCTGGTGGATGAACCTTACAGCTCGCACGCACTTCTTAAATTGTAGTTTACTTTTTAACGGTCTGTAATTTGATATTTGTATTAACCCTTTCGAGATCCGATTACATACTGATGTTCTGTGTTCTGGCTGTAAATAACACGATTTCATTCAGCTTAGGAAGTGTTTGTGTAAGTCGGAAGGCAAATTCCGATAGTCTTTAAGGGGAGGTTTTTAGTGTGTTTCCTAGACTTCCATCAAGCTTGAAATTACACCCCCTTGACCCCCTTTCAAGATAAATTTGTACATTTTTCGGTAGAAAAATGTCCCGGCCGAAGGCCGATTCCTCCTAAATTGCAGGCTCGCTTTCGCTCGCCAGGAAAAACTCGACACCTAAATGGGACGAAAGGTCTTAAAAGTGACAAATTGGGTGAAAGTTCTTAAAATCGCCAAACTAATGAGGCGAACGTCTTAAAATCTCAAAAGCAATGGGGCTAAACATGAGGGAGAAGGGGGTAAAGAAAACAATCCCTTAAGTGGAAATCTCCCCTTAACCTTATAATTCCCACAGATCCTTCCTTGCATAACTTGTGTATTGTACTGTACCATTCCTAATACAGTCTAGGGTTAGCCATCACCACCCATTCCACCACCACCTCCACCACCATTCCACCCCTCATCCCCGTCGTCACCACCACCACCACCGTCACCACCCATTCCACCACCACCTCCACCACCATTCCACCCCTCATCCCCGTCGTCACCACCACCACCACCACCGTCACCACCACCGTCACTACCCATTCCACCGCCTCCTCCTCCACCATTCCACCCCTCATCCCCGTCGTCACCACCACCAAAACCCCTCATTCCCCCCACCAGCGTTCAGTGTCTCGCTACGTCTCACGGCCGAGTTCAGGCTAGGACACCGACAAATTTAGAAGCAGGGGCGTTAAATTAATAGTTTTAATGGCTCGTGTGAGAGAGAGAGAGAGAGAGAGAGAGAGAGAGAGAGAGAGAGAGAGAGAGAGAGAGAGAGAGAGAGAGAGAGAGAGAGAGAGAGATAGGGTAGGGTGATATGTTAAGGTATTTATCCAAGGTTTTCTGGGTGTAGTTTATATTATATCTTCTTATTAGTATCTAGTTATCCTTGCTCTCTCTCTCTCTCTCTCTCTCTCTCTCTCTCTCTCTCTCTCTCTCTCTCTCTCTCTCTCTCTGACTTGATAACTAATAATAATGATGATGAAGCATGTACCAAGAGACTGATGATGGTGATGATAACGTTGCAAGAGTGATCATGAGGAGGAGGAGGAGGATGATGGTGATTATAATGATGATGATGATGATGCTGACGGTAAACTTGTATAACGTAACGGTCCGGTTGTCACCACGCTTGCTTTACCGTTGGCTAACCTAACTCTTTGAAGATCATGACGCACTTTGACCGCTTAGTCTGGCCATCATTTGAGGATTTATACATTTTAAGAAAAGGGTCTGTGGGTATTATAAGAATTAAGACTCATTTAAGGGGAGATTTCCACTCCAGGGATTTTTTTCTGGATCCCTTTCTCCCTCACGTTTAGCCCCATTGATTTTGAGATTTTAAGACCTTCGCCCCATTAGTTTGACGATTTTAAGAACTTTCGCCCCATTTATGTCACTTTTAAGATCTTTCTTGCCATTTGGGTGTCGATTTTTTCCTGGCGAGCGATAGCGAGCCTGTAATTTAAGAGCAATTGGCCTCCGGCCGGGAAATTTTTCTACCGAAAAATGTACAAATTTATCTTGAAAGGGGGTCTAGGGGGGTGTAATCTTAAGCTTGATGGATATCTAGGGACCAAACTAAATACCTCCCCATAACCCTTTGGAGCTCTGACGCGTTTAGCAGTTTATTTTGGCTATCATTAGACAATTTTATGCAGCTTAGGAAGGATCTGTGGGTATTAAAAAAGGTAAAGACAATCTCAATCAACCCTCTGACTTCCATATACCCTTCCTAATCTGAATATAATCGTCTAATAATTACCAGAAAACAGAAATGAAATGCGTATTGGATCTTGAAAGGGTTAATAGCCAGAAAACACGAGCAGAAATGCGTCATCGAATCTTCTAAGGGTTAAGAAATAGAGGTGATAGATGATGATGATGATGTAACAAGAGTGATAATGATGTAACAAGAGTGATAATGATGATAATGATGTAACAAGAGTGATAATGATGATAATGATGTAACAAGAGTGATAATGATGATAATGATGTAACAAGAGTGATAATGATGATAATGATGTAACAAGTGATAATGATGTAACAAGAGTGATAATGATGTAACAAGAGTGATAATGATGTAACAAGAGTGATAATGATGTAACAAGAGTGATAATGATGTAACAAGAGTGATAATGATGTAACAAGAGTGATAATGATGATAATGATGTAACAAGAGTGATAATGATGATAATAATGTAACAAGAGTGATAATGATGATAATGATGTAACAAGAGTGATAATGATGTACCAAGAGTGATAATGATGTAACAAGAGTGATAATGATGATAATGATGTAACAAGAGTGATAATGATGTAACAAGAGTGATAATGATGATAATGATGTAACAAGAGTGATAATGATGATAATGATGTAACAAGAGTGATAATGATGACGGGAATTCTATATCGTAAGAAGCCTATATTAAGAGATTGATGATGATGATGATGAGTGACAATGTAACAAGAGTGATGATGATGATGATGATAATAATAACACGGCACTATAGTATGTTCGCTGTAAGTAGGCGATATATCATGACCTCTAAACCTCTGTAACTCACAAACGACTAGAGTACCGGTAATCGAGCTAATATTTCTACCATTTGGGAAGAGTCAGCCAAGGCATAGGTGTGGAAATGTACAGCCCATTTGGTCTAGCCCTTTTTGAGTTACAGAGGATAGAGGCCATGATTGCTCGCCTACTTACAGCGAATAGACTATAGTGTAACAGTCACAAGCCGTCTGTCACACTCTACCGGTTGATAACTGTTAAGGGGAGGTTTCTAGTTTGGTCCCTAGATATCCATCAAGCTTAACATTACACCCCCTAGACCCCCTTTCAAGATAAATTTGTACATTTTTCGGTAGAAAAATTTCCCGGCCGGAGGCCGGTTGCTCTTAAATTACAGGCTCGCTATCGCTCGCCAGGAAAAAATCGACACCTAAATGGCACGAAAGATCTTAAAAGTTACATAAATGGGGCGAAAGTTCTTAAAATCGTCAAACTAATGGGGCGAAGGTCTTAAAATCTGAAAATCAATGGGGCTAAACATGAGGGAGAAAGGGATCCAGAAAAAAATCCCTCCAGTGGAAATCTCCCCTTAAAGGAAATCATTATCTGCCACGCACCCTTCATACCACCTCTCGCTGCTGCTGTGCTAACTTCACGCACACAGTCTTAACCCTTTCACGCATTTATGACGCAGAGGTTGCCAGATTAGCAATACGAAATAGAGTTCTCTCACTCTTATAATTACCTCTCCAAATTTAGTTTTCTGCCCACAGCTAACTCAAAGACAACTGCAGAGGTTGAAGTAACTAAACTAAAGGTTTCTAAATACCCCTGATGGTAACAAAGGCTTTAAAGTATCCCCAATAGGCTCAACACAGCTAACTCAAAGACAACTGCAGAGGTTGAAGTAACTAAACTAAAGGTTTGTAAATACCCCTGATGGTAACAAAGGCTTTAAAGTATCCCCAATAGGCTCAACACAGCTAACTCAAAGACAATTGCAGAGATTGAAGTAACTAAACTAAAGGTTTCTAAATACCCCTGATGGTAACAAAGGCTTTAAAGTATCCCCAATAGGCTCAACACAGCTAACTCAAAGACAACTGCAGAGGTTGAAGTAACTAAACTAAAGGTTTCTAAATACCCCTGATGGTGACAAAGGCTTTAAAGTATCCCCAATAGGCTCAACACAGCTAACTCAAAGACAACTGCAGAGGTTGAAGTAACTAAACTAAAGGTTTCTAAATACCCCTGATGGTGACAAAGGCTTTAAAGTATCCCCAATAGGCTCAACACAGCTAACTCAAAGACAACTGCAGAGGTTGAAGTAACTAAACTAAAGGTTTCTAAATACCCCTGATGGTGACAAAGGCTTTAAAGTATCCCCAATAGGCTCAACACAGCTAACTCAAAGACAACTGCAGAGGTTGAAGTAACTAAACTAAAGGTTTCTAAATACCCCTGATGGTAACAAAGGCTTTAAAGTATCCCCAATAGGCTCAACACAGCTAACTCAAAGACAATTGCAGAGGTTGAAGTAACTAAACTAAAGGTTTCTAAATACCCCTGATGGTAACAAAGGCTTTAAAGTATCCCCAATAGGCTCAACACAGCTAACTCAAAGACAACTGCAGAGGTTGAAGTAACTAAACTAAAGGTTTCTAAATACCCCTGATGGTGACAAAGGCTTTAAAGTATCCCCAATAGGCTCAAAATCGCGTTATATGTCGGAGAGGGTTAACATCTTCAGCTAAGGAAGGATATATGATAGTCAATGAATTTATGGCTATAATACAGCTCTCTGATTACTAGACGCCCTTCCTAAGCTGCATGCAATCGTGCAATAACGGCCAACATATAAGGAAGAATGGTGTGACACCTTCTGAAGGGGTTTAATAAGGTATGCAAGGGTTATAGGCTCTAAAGTGTCCATAATAACATAGCCTTTAAATTATATTGATAGTTGGAAGCCCATTGGTGCATCCAATCATTAAATGTGTAAAGCGCTATCAATATAATCTTAATTCATTTTAATTCTTAACATCAATCACCCCCGATGAAATTAATGAACGCATATGATCGTCCCGGGATTCGAACTCGGGACGCCACATACACAACTTAAGCACTTTAAGGGAAGGTAGTTAGTTTGTTCCCTACTTTTTCATCAAGCTTAAAATTACACCCCCTAGACCCCCTTTCAAGATAAATTTGTACATTTTTCGGTAGAAAAATGTCCCGGCCGGAGGCCGGTTGTTCTTAAATTACAGGCTCGCTATCGCTCGCCAGGAAAAAATCGACACCTAAATGGGACGAAAGGTCTTAAAAGTGACATAAATTGGGTGAAGGTTCTTAAAATCGCCAAAGTAATGGGGCGAACGTATTAAAATCTCAAAAGTAATGGGGCTAAGCATGAGGGAGAAGGGGGTAAAGAAAAAAATCCCTTAAGTGGAAATCTCCCCTTTAATCATTACACCACCAAGACAGGTGAATATTATATGCCTTGTTTACACATGTAGTTGGACACAGCGATGAAACTTGTGTATAAGTTAAGGGGAGATGTCCACTTGAGAGATTTTTTCCTTGACCCCTTTCTCCCTCATGTTTAGCCCCATTGCTTTTGATAATATAAAACGTTTGCCCCATTAGTTTAGCGATTTTAAGAACTTTCACCGCATATTAAGACCTTTCGTGCAATTCAGGTGTCAATGTTATCCTGGCGAGCGATAGCGAGCCTGTAATTTAAGAGGAACCGGCCTTCGGCCGGGACATTTTTCTACCGAAAAATTTACAAATTTATCTTGAAAGAGACTCAAGGGGGTGTAATTTTAAGCTTGATGGAGGTCTAGGGAACAAACTAAATACCTCCCCTTAAGTTTCTATATCAAAATGTACACAGTGTAGACACCTGTGTGTAAATGTAACGTGCTAATGAATATTCCTTCTATTTTCAGGTAAGGCTATGTAACTGCAGCGCCAAAGACTTAAGATTGGACCTAGGTAAGGTTTGTCTCTAAGGCTTTGATAATATATAGTTGATTATTATTTGCTATATGGCAGTTTGAGTAAGTATATATGCTAATTTATGTATTGACAGTATGCACACACACACACACACACAACACACACACACACACACACACAATTACACACTCAATTACACATTGAGATTCCATTTATTTTTGGTAATTACTATAAGGGATAGAGGTGGTAGTGATAGTGATTAGTGATATATATATATATATGCTGTATATATATATATATATATATATATATATATATATATATATAGAGAGAGAGAGAGAGAGAGAGCTAATTATATATATTTAGTGTGTGTGTGTGTGTGTGTGTGTGTGTGTGTTATTTCTAGTTGGAGACTGGAGGGTTAATTGGTCAAGACGTATGAGTATGTGGCTTGTGGTGTGCGTGCGTGTGTTTTGTATGTGTGTGTGTGTGTGTGGTTTGCGGTCATCTTAATTGGCTTCGTTAAGGGGAAAGTCGTGTTGAATTAAAAGGTAGCTACAATGGAAGGGTGTGGTGGCTGGCTGGGTGTGTGATAAGATATATAGAGGAATCACACACACACACACACACACACACACACACACACACACACACACACACACATACACCTTCATTTTGTGTTTTATCAATATATTTTTAACATTTTACTGACTTATTATCTTGGACAAATTGTGATATGTGTGGAACAAGTGGAAGGAAATGGTTTTGTCTCTGTTTCTCTATGTGTGGTGTGGTGGAGGGGGGAGGTGTCATGTGTGAATGTAATTATGTGTGTATATGTGTAGCCAGTGTGTGTGCGGGTGTATATGTAGCTAATTGTGTGTGTGTAGCTAATATGTGAATAGAATAGAATATAGAAGTAGATGATATTAACTTTGGTTGTGTGTGTGTGTATGTGCGTGTGTGTGTGTGTCTGTCTGTGTGTCTGTGTGTGTGTCTGTAATAATAATAATAATAATAATAATCGGTTTATTTCAAGCCGGCAGCCAATGGGGCTGAAAATACACAGACTTAACCTAGATCTTATCCTAAGGGATCAATAGACTGATCCTGGCTGCTAACAAGAGCGCCTACATACTCCCGAGGAGTAGGACGTGGGCAGGAGACTTTGTGGGACCCCCGAGGCGGTCCGTCCAGACCTTGCCTTCACGGCCAGGGAAAGTTTTTGAGAGAACTTCCCCTGCCGGCGCGTGGGATTGAACCCCCGACACCAGAGCTAGCGCTCCCAATACAGAGTACTAAGCGCGCTTGGCCACCGTGACCGTGTGTGTGTGTCTGTGTGTGTGTGTGTGTGTGTGTGTGTGTGTGTGTGTGTGTGTGTGTAGAGAGAAATATAACCAGGTGGAATGAAAGCTGTGGTCAAAGTCTGTGGAACCTTAAGAGAAACCCCTGCCAACCTCCGAAGTGGATGACATAGTAACTGTGGTTGTGTGTGTGTGTGTGTGTAGTTAATGTGTGTGTGTGGGTGTGAGAGAGAGAGAGAGAGAGTGTGTGTGTGTGTGTGTGTGTGTGTGTGTGTGTGTGTGTGTCTGTGTCTGTTTTTGTGTACGGTATGTGTGTGTGTGCGTTTGAGAGAGTGTGAGATTGTTGGAGTGTGTGTGCGTGACAGTGTGTATGTGTGTGTGTGAGTGAGGGAGTGTGGGTGTGTGTGAGAGAGAGAGAGAGAGTAATTTAATTAAGGCAATATTAAGTTACACCTAGAGAAACATTAATTACACAGTTGTTATATGTAAATAAGGCTAAGAAGGTACGTCTCTCTCTCTCTCTCATTGTCTTTCTATATTTTTAAGTGTTGTTTTTATCTGTTATACCGTATATTTTTGTCGTGTTTACTATGTTTATCCGTATGGTTATCAGTATTAACACACACACACACACACACACACACACACACACACACACACACACACACACACACACACACACACACACACACACACAGAACAACACCCTCCACAAAGCCCAATTTTCCAGTTTGATCATTGTAACTGTCACCTCTAATAACCTAAAAGAACGAACAAAAACCACCATGAATATGCAGTTATCAAATTTCTAGCTGTAAACCTTCATAAACCCGTGAACAAAATCTCATTATATTACAGTTCAATTTTCCCAAAGTGCTGACGGAGGATTACGCTGGTTTCTTAATTTGCAACTGAATATTTGTGAGCATTTTCCGTATCAGTATATTTGTTGTCACTAAATCGGCAAGAAAATTTGTGTAGATAGTTAATAAAGATAGATGATATGTAGAGTATATACTGTAGGTTATAGATGGAGATGTTTTTAGGTAGCTATAGTGTATATGTTGTGTAGGTGATATATAGTAGGTTGTAGTGGGAGATGTTTTAGGTACCTATGATATACTGTAGATGAAGTGTAGGGGATATATGCAGAACGCATAAACTGTCATGGTACTCGACAAGGTTACATAAATATCTTGGTATATCCATTCTAACAGTAAAATAACGTGTTTGCGAATTACACTATGCCACTAAGGCTTGTCGTAATCATCCCAAACCTAAGCATATACTGTACGTTATACCACCGGTATATGCCTAATGTTATAGCTAACCTAACAGGATAGCACATCGGAATTTTTTTATTTTCGAGACTGGAAATAATGTAAGAAGGGATATAAGAAAATTTACTTGAATGTGGGTAGGCCTACGTTTTGTCATTTTAATACTCCTACAGACTCCTAAGAATTGTAACACACAGAATTAACTTTGTACAATTAATAATATTCACTAAAACGAAAGGATAATCAGTTAGGGCTACTTTTTGAATGATTTTACGTTTGGCAGCCTGTAACTGAGAACCTCTACGTATTACGATTCAAAACTACATTCCCGGAATGTGGTAAATTTGTGTGAAACTCTATGGTCTGACCCACCCATGTTTAACTTTGTCTAGCATAGAATATGAAGGTGGGGGTTGCCGACTATCAAGCGTTGTTCATATGGCATCTGTGACTTCCTCGTGCATGTATCTTTGTCATGTAAGGTTTCAGTTCTCTAGCTTGATAACAGTCACCATTTGTAATAATAAAATAATAAAGACAAACACATAAATAGTATATCGGTATTACACACACACACACACACACACACACACACACACACACAGGGCGGGTGCCCAACCCCGAAAGGAGTTGAAATAGTCCAAAGGTAAGGGGCTATCCCCCCGCCAAAGGCGGCTTTGTAGGGCCTTTCCTAGCTGATGCTGAGAGGATTGGATTCTAGTCATGTGGTGATGGGCTGGTCTATCAGAGTGAGAGCTGAGCGATCTCTGCCATACCCATAGCTTACTCGGACTGTTCCTTTTACTTATATATTTTCTAGATCTCAAGTGACGGCGTCTCTTCCGTGGATTGACCTCCCTACTGTCAACCTAGAGGTTGGGAGACTGGAAGCCAAAGCAACACATTTTTCCTTTGCCCCTCAACTTTCCCTTCATAATTGCTGAGGGGCACAGGGCCTTGGGTGCGGCTTTGGTTTCCCGGGCTTTTCCGCACCCTCCTCAGCCCCCCCCCCCCCCCCCCCGCCTTGGAGTGGCTTCAGTCACTCGGGCTTTATTAGTGGTAAGCAGGGAGGGTTTTGTAGGGGCGCTCGTTTATGGCCTTGGCCTTGCTCGGGACCTTGGAGCTGTTCGGCCAGACAGCCTGGGGAAGAGCAACAACAACAACACACACACACACACACGCACACGCACACACGCACACACACACACACGCACACACACTTTCCCCCACCATAGTAACCATCCCACAATATAACCACAACTCACACCACACTATTCACACACACACACACACACACACACACACACACACACACACACACACACACACACACACAAACTTTCCTCCGCCATAGTAACCATCCCACAATATAACCACAACTCACACCACACTATTCAGATCGCCAACTTTCCCTATCTTGTAAACAGCAGCTTTCAAGGTCTTTTATAAACACTTCTATTATGCTGTACTTTTAGTTTCAACATTATATATTTTGTTTTGTATACTACCGGTACTTTCTAGTGGTTTTACACATAAGCTTCTTGTATCGAGTATAAGAATACTATATATATATATATATACGGTATGTATATATATATATATATATATATATATATATATATATATATATATATTACAAAGTCAGTTACACAGATATGTATCCGGTATACAGAGGTGCAAAGAGGAGACGACCTCCTTGGATAATTTTAAACAACAATGTATCGATGGTAAAATGTTGAATTATACATAGTTTGGCTTTTACAGTACATTTACGATGTTATATTAACCCCTTCAGACTCATATGACGCAGAGGTTGCCAGATTAGCAATAAGAAATAGTTCTCTCACTCTTCTAATTACCTCTCCAAAATTAGTTTTCTGCCCACAGCTAACTCAAAGACAACTGCACAAGTTGAAGTAACTAAACTAAAGGTTTATAAATACCCCTGATGGTAACAAAGGCTTTAAAGTATCCCTAATCGGCTCAAAAAAGTGAAAAACGGAGGGTTTTGAGGGTACAATTTAAGGAAAGTGTGTTCCCCCATAGATTGTGTAAAATTCAAAATGTTCCCCCATGTGTTCTCTTTGCTCCTGTGAAAAAATATCCTCGGAAATCTACGCGGGTCTCCTTGTTTTTTTATCCTCATTAAATGTATGTACTGTTGTTTAACTATTAAAGCGGTCGTCCTCCAATTTAATGTTTCTGAATCACCCTGTATACTCGATTATATCCTATTATATACTATTTTTATTCATTATGAGAAAAATAAAAATAATAAAAAATTCATATGCAAAAAAAAAAAAAAAAAAAAAAAAAAAAAAAAAAAAAACAAAAAACTCACCGCAACCTAAGCCATTTATACCGGTACTCTTTTGTATAATGTCTAATATGAGGAATATATGAAAACGAAAGAACAAAACTAAAACAAAGGCTGTAATGACGTTAGGGTATACAAGTACCTGTAAGCCTATAATGGTAAAGCCAGCCACAACCCACAGATACTGTAGGCTGTGAGCCAGCCTAGACCACTTTCTGTTTCAACACCCTATACATCTCTATCTTGGGTCGTGGTTCCATTGTTTTAGACCGGTATTATTTGCTATCTTCCCTCTTTATATCTATCTGTCTATATATCTATCTATCTGTCTGTATATCTGTTTATTTTTCTATATATCTATCTACCTATCTATCAATTTATATATGTATAGATAGCTATCAATCTATCTACCTATATATCCATATATGTCTATCTATCTACCTATCGATATCTTAACTGTCTATCTACTGTAGGCCTATGCCTACAAGTATAATGGTGTAGCCAGCCTAGGCCACTTTCTGTTTCGACATCCCATATATCTTTATCTTGGGTCGTGGTCTCATTGTTTTAGACCGTGAGCTGTTGTTCTCTGCTCCAGTTACTATCCTTTGTCTCTTTAATTCCTTTCTTCACTATGTATGTATGTATTCATGTATTCTATATGTATGTATATTTTTATTTCTGCCTATCTCTTTATCTTTTTATCTATCTGTCTGTATTTATTGATTTATTTTAGTCATACCTACAGTATATCTATTTATATCTACCAAAGCTTTATATACTGGTACTGAATCTGCCACCTGTGTTTCTTTCATTCACTCTTATCTATTTGTGTATAGCTAGACTATCTTTATCTATCAACCTGTCTGTATTGTTTTCATTATCTTTATATACGTATCTATCTTTTTTCTCTCACCCTGATAAATTATTGATTATTTCTAACTTTCCACCCGTTTTCTTTACTGTCAAACACCAAAAGTACCATAATTTTAATCCAGTTTTTAAGCCTCCGTGTTCCAAATCCTTCCTTATTTTTGCGTACACTCTTACCACTTTGTTATACCTGTATTCTCGTTGGCTGTCGCTAGTGCAACCGTATAAATATTAATCTTAAACGTAGGAAAGAATTTACTCTCTCTTTCTCTGCCTTGAGCATACAACACATTGCAGGAATGTAATTTACTTTCCAAGATATAAAATGTACCAGTATGTGCTAGTGTGTGTGTGTGTGTGTGTGTGTGTGTGTGTGTGTGTGTGTGTGTGTGTGTGTGTGTGTGTTTAGGATGCAAATTTACTTTCGAAAATATAAATTGTACCAGTTTGCTAGTGTATGTGTGTGTGTGTGTGTTTGTGTGTTTAGGATCATGCCTTTTTTCTACTTTGTCGGGACTAAGCATATCTTAGCTAAGTACCGGTATTATTTGTTGTTTCTTTCTCCAAAACGTAGTACCTTTTGTCATGAAATAAATGGGTCAAGTATAAGTAAATGTACATTAATTAACCCTTTCAAGCTCCAATACGCGTTTCCGTTCTTTTTCTGGCTACTATTAGACGATTTTATTCAGATTTGTAACGGTATATGGAAGTCATAGGGGTGATTTTAGATAGTATTTACCCTTTTAATACCCACAGATACTTCCTAAGCTGCATAAAATCGTCTATTGATAGCCAAAATTGACTGCTAAAACGCATCAGAGCTTCAAAGGGTTAATATGTATAAATGGGACACAATTATTGTTAGCAAATTATTTATGGAAGTCAGATAATAATTATAGCAAATAAAATAATCGCCATTGATATCCCAAACTCAAGTACCCAGGTAGCATCGTATTGTTTACTCGGATTCTATTACTCCAATTTAATCCGCTACCCAAATAGATCGTGTAACACAGTCTACCCTTAATAATAATTGTCCACGGTGTTCTTTGACTTTCTACCGCCAGCTCTCGTGTATTCCTGAGGCGAGTCAAAGTAGAGGGGTCTTGTACTGTCATGATGGGTTGGTGGGTTTTTTTTTTTTTTTGGGTTGGTTGGTTGCCCACTAGTGATCTTTTGTGTGTTGTTAATGCTTTGCTGGACCCCTATTATTGTAGGTGTGTAGGTCGTACCCCTTTCTACATTTTCACTCACTCACCCCCCCCCCCCCCCTCTCTCTCTCTCTCTCTCTCTCTCTCTCTCTCTCTCTCTCTCTCTCTCTCTCTCCTCTTATATTCTCTCTCTCTCTCTCTCTCTCTCTCTCTCTCTCTCTCTCTCATCTATCTATCTATCTATCTATCTATCTATCTATCTTTCATTTCATATTTTTATCTTATCTCGACTTTAGTTATAACTGTCTTGATAGCGTAATGCATAGTGCGCGGAATTTCGATGTGAGTATCCTGGGTTCGAGTCCTCGGAGTGCCACATGTATTTGTTGATTTCATTAATTGAGTTTAGATGTGAAGTTGGTTGGTGTAAAACCCATAATAATATCTATGCTGGGCTTGCCACATCAAGTGGTACCGTATTGAGAATTGTTCATTCGTGATGCACCCGGCAATTTGTGGGGTCAGCACGCCGATCCCTGCTAAGATTGGCTGGTCTGGCTGCTTTTGAAGTTGGACATGGAAGGATATTAACCCATTCAATACTGGTGACATCATTTTCGATTTATTCTGGCAACTACCGGTATTAGACGATTTTATTTAGGTTAGGAAGGACGTCTCTGGCAGCTTGGATTAATTACACTTTTGTAAATCACCTAATACAAATGCTATACTGAATAGAGTAAAGTTTATAGTGGAAATATACTTGAAAACCCTAACAGTTTGAACGGGGAAAGTTTATGTTTAATGTTGGCGATGAAGGGTAGGGAGGGGTGAGATTATGTTAAATGATGGTGGTGATGGTGGTGGTGGTTCTGGTGGGGGTGGTAGTGTTGGTGTTGATGGTGGTGGTGGTGGTGGTTGTAGTGGGGGTGGTAGTGGTGATGATGGTGGTGGTGGTTGTAATGGAGGTGGTAGTGGTGAAGGGGATGGTGGTTGTGGTTGTAATTGTGGTGGTAGTGGTGAAGGGGATGGTGGTTGTGGTTGTAATTGTGGTGGTAGTGGTGGTGATAGCAGTGGTGTTGGTGGGGGTGTTAGTGTTGGTGTTGGTCGCAGTGGTGGTGGTTGTAATTGGGGTGGTGGTGGGGGTGTTAGTGTTGGTGTTGGTCGCAGTGGTGGTGGTTTTGGGTTTTGGTTGTGTTGGTGGTGGTGGTGGTGATGATTGTGGTTGTAGTGATGGCAGTGGTGTTGTTGGTGATGGTGTTGATTGTGTTGTTAGTATTGATGGTGGTGTTGGCAGTGGTTCTAGTTGTGGTGGGGGTGGTGTTGATGGTAGTGGTGGTGTTGTTGGAGGTGGTGGTGGTGATGGTGTTGATTGTGTTGTTAGTATTGATGGTGGTGTTGGCAGTGGTTCTAGTTGTGGTGGTGGTGGTGATGATGGTAGTGGTGTTGTTGTTGTTGGTGGTGTTGGTGTTTAGTTTTAGGGATTAGGGGTAAAAATATCTGGTGTATTTATAGTACGGTAAATTAGACTGTAAGTAGTGATGATAAAATACCGGTAATAATGGTGATGATGGCACGGTAGTAATGATGTTGATGTTAGCGGTAATGGTGATGGGGAAGTAATAGTTGTGATGAAAGGTGACGGGGTGGTAAGTATGATTGATATGTGTGATGAGAGATGGGGAGGGAAATGATCGTGGTGGTGGTGATAGTTGTGATGATGGTGGTGGTGTTGATAGTGATGAAGGTGGTAAGAGATGGATATGTGTGATGACGGGTGGTGATGATGATAGGCTAGGTGGTGGGGTAGGGTGGTGAGGGTCAAAGGTTTGTTTTAATGGGGTTAATGTAAATATATTAGGACAGTCAGGTTGTGTATACGGTGCCCACCTCTCTCTCTCTCTCTCTCTCTCTCTCTCTCTCTCTCTCTCTCTCTCTCTCTCTCTCTCTCTCTCTCTCAGTTTCTCTCTCTCTCTCTCCACTCTCTCTTCTCTCCTCTCTCTTCTCTCTCTCGCTCTATCTCTCTCTCTCCTCCTCCTCTCATCGTCTCTCTCTCTCTCTCTCTCTCTCTCTCTCTCTCATGAATGAGAAAGCAAACTATTCGATGAATGGCACTCAGCTTAAGAATGTAAACAGAGAAACCGATCTGGGAGTAACAATATCGAGTAACCTAAAACCGAGTCAAAAATGTTCAGAAGTTGTTAAGAAGGCAAACAAAATAATTGGCTTTATAGGCAGGTCATTTGAGCATAAATCCAAAGACGTAATCCTAACCCTTTACAATTCCTTAGTCCGCCCTCTTCTGGAATACTGCGTTCAATGCTGGTGCCCTTATTACCAAAAAGACATAAACAAGCTAGAACGAGTTGAACGTAGAGTTACCAAAATGATACCTAGCCTAAAGAACAAACCATACGAAGAGCGTCTTAGAGAATTAAATCTATTTTTTTAACCCAGCGCAGATTAAGAGGTGACTTAATTCAAGTGTTCAAAATCATCAAAGGCATCGACAATATGAACTGTAGTAAGTACTTCACTATCGACCAATCTAATTACACGCGGGGAAACGGTTGCAAAATTATTGGTAAATCTTTTAACCTCACACGAATCTAAGAATTTCTTCTTCAATCGAGTTGTCAACTTGTGGAATGGGCTTCCCCGAGACGTTATAGACTGCAGCACCGTTGATTCATTTAAATTCCGCCTAGACAAATATCTCGCATCAAACCCG
>CM064577.1:29913575-29928575 GCA_032716605.1 Paralithodes platypus | reverse complement strand
GATAGCGAGCCTGTAATTTAAGAGGAACCGGCCTTCGGCCGGGACATTTTTCTACCGAAAAATGTACAAATTTATCTTGAAAGGGACTCAAGGGGGTGTAATTTAAGCTTGATGGAGGTCTAGGGAACAAACTAAATACCTCCCCTTAAGGGAAGATTTCCACTTGAGGGATTTTTTTCTCGGGGCATGCGGTGGCCCCCAGAGGTATGATGTGCATCCTTGTCATCTACCAACAACCGCACACACCCACTGCCTTGTGGTTTAGTCTAGTAAGACAAAGGCTAGGGGAGCACACCCTGAGAGAACAGCAGACGTTGGGGTCACGTCCTGGCGGTTTCCGACAAACTGGAATCCCGGCAGTCCCCTGCAGTATTAAGCAGGAGCTGGTCGTCTTGGGAACATTGCCATCAGCAACCCCTGTTCAGTACCAAGATAGTGAAGTTGGAACTGCGCACCTCCCTCGGCACTCTAAACTCTTCTATGCGCAGGTTTTCTCTTTAGGGAACGTCATCATCGGACTACAATGGACAAGCAAGGAAGTGTTTGTGTGTGAGTGGGTTGGTGGGTGTGGGTGTGTGTCTATGTGTGTGGGTGGGTGGGTGTGGGTGTGTGTCTATGTGTGTGGGTGGGGGGGGGGGGGTGTGATCGAGTGAGGGGAAGATTTGATTGATTGCGACAGAGAAAGAGAGAGAGAGGTAAATAGTGAGTAAATCTGATCATTACCCATCCTTTGTGAATGATATACAGTATATAGTTATAAGAGAGTGATCAAGAAGTGGGTAGTGCTTGGTTTTTGGTCTATATATTTATTTATTAATATATTTCGTGTTTCCTCGCTAGACCTCCATCAAGCTTAGAAAAACACCCCTAGACCCCCTTTCAAGATAAATTTGTACATTTTTCGGTTGAAAAATGTCCCGACCGAAGGCCGATTCCTTCTAATATTAGAGGCTCGCTTTCGCTCGCCAGGAAAAAATCGACACCTAAAGGTCACGAAAGTTCTTAATATTGACAACGAAATGAGGCGAAAGGTCTCAAAATCGCCAAACTAACGGAATGAACGCCTTAAAACCTCAAAACTAATATGCTAAACATGAGGGAGAAGGGGGTCCCTAAAAAGCGAGTACTACCCCCTTAAGGTACATTTGAGTTATCTGTGCCTGAGTAAGTGCTGAGTGGGTGAGTCGGCAGTTTGAGCTGCATTAAGGGGAGGTTTCTAGTTTGTTCCTTATCTCGCCATCAAGCTTAAAATTGTACCCCCTAGACCCCCTTTCAAGACAAATGTGTCCATTTTTCGATAGAAAAATGTCTCGGCCGAAGACCGGTTCCTCTAAAATTACAGGCTCGCTGTCGCTCGCCCGGAAAAAATCGACACCTAAATGTCACGAATGGTCTTAAAATTGACAGAAATGGGGCGAGGGTTCTTAAAATCGCCAAACTAATGGGGCGAACGTCTTAAAATCTCATGAGCAATGGGGCTAAAAATGAGGGAGAAAGGCGACCAGAAAAAAATCCCTCAAGTGGAAATGTCCCCTTAAACCATGGTATAAAGACAATGGAAGTTATTATACTGTATATTAGACGCTTATGTGAATGTTCTGAGAGCATATCCAGTAAGTAGTGAGTGAATGAGTGAAATATCCAGAGTGAGTGAATGAGAGAGCATATCCAGTTTCTCGTTTAATGAGTGCATGAGGGTTTGTAAGATAGTGATTATGAGAGCATAGAAATAGTGAGTGAGAGCAATATCCAGCTATAGGAGTGAATGAGAGAGCATAATGAGTGAGTGAATGAGTGAGAGCATATCCAGGAAATAGTGAGTGAATGAGTGAGAGCATATCCAGGAAATAGTGAGTGAATGAGTGAGAGCATATCCAGGAAATAGTGAGTGAATGAGTGAGAGCATATCCAGGAAATAGTGAGAAAGTGAGTGAGTGAGTTAGTGAACAAATAGTGAGAGAGTGAGTGAGTGAGAGAGTGGACAAATAGTGAGAGAGTGAGTGAGTGGACAAATAGTGAGAGAGTGAGATAGTGGACAAATAGTGTGAAAGTGAGTGAGTGAGAGAGTGAGTGTGGGTGGGGCTTACCGCAACACCTCAAATGGGAATCAGTTCACTGCCCTGTGTGTGTGTGTGTGTGTGTGTGTGTTTAGAGAGAGAGAGAGAGAGAGAGAGAATAGAGAGTATTTGATTCAGTTATTGTGAGATTTATAAGTGAATGTATAATTAATAAGATAATATGTTGTGTTTGTAAGAGAGAGAGAGAGAGAGAGAGTATTTGATTCAGTTATTGTGAGATTTATAAGTGAATGTATAATTAATAAGATAATATGTTGTGTTTGTAAGAGAGAGAGAGAGAGAGAGAAAGAGAGTTAACCGAGGCAATGTGTGAGATGGCTAAGAAAGTGAAAAAGAATATAATTGCGTGTGACTGTGTGTTTGTGAGAGTGTGTGTGTGTGATTGAGAGAGTGAGTGAGTGAAAGAGATGGTGTAGTTTATAACCTCTATACTGTATTATACTGTATTATACTGTATTATACTGTATTATATTGTATTATACTGTATTATACTGTATTATATTGTATTATACTGTATTATACTGTATTATACTGTATTATATTGTATTATACTGTATTATACTGTATTATATTGTATTATACTGTATTATACTGTATTATATTGTATTATACTGTATTATACTGTATTATATTGTATTATACTGTATATATAGATATTGTATTATACTGTATATATAGATATTGTATTATACTGTATATATAGATATTGTATTATACTGTATTATACTGTATTATATTGTATTATACTGTATTATACTGTATTATACTGTATTATATTGTATTATACTGTATTATATTGTATTATACTGTATTATACTGTATTATATTGTATTATACTGTATTATACTGTATTATATTGTATTATACTGTATTATATTGTATTATACTGTATTATATTGTATTATACTGTATTATACTGTATTATACTGTATTATATTGTATTATACTGTATTATACTGTATTATACTGTATTATACTGTATTATACTGTATTATATTGTATATACTGTATTATATTGTATATACTGTATTATACTGTATTATACTGTATTATACTGTATTATACTGTATTATACTGTATTTTACTGTATTATACTGTATTATACTGTATTTTATTTTGATTCTTGAAGGGGAGGTTTTTAGTTTGTTCCCTAGACCTCCATCTCATAAAGTTCAGCCAGATATTATGTTTCTCTTGTTACATAAAACTATTGTAATCCACAGGCTAAACTATTGTAATCCACAGGCTAAACTATTGTAATCCACAGGCTAAACTATTGTAATCCACAGGCTAAACTATTGTAATCCACAGGCTAAACTATTGTAATCCACAGGCTAAACTATTGTAATCCACAGGCTAAACTATTGTACTCCACAGGCTAAACTATTGTAATCCACAGGCTAAACTATTGTAATCCACAGGCTAAACTATTGTAATCCACAGGCTAAACTGTTGTAATCCACAGGCTAAACTGTTGTAATCCACAGGCTAAACTATTGTAATCCACAGGCTAAATCTATTGTAATCCACAGGCTAAATCTATTGTAATCCACAGGCTAAATCTATTGTAATCCACAGGCTAAACTATTGTACTCCACAGGCTAAACTATTGTAATCCACAGGCTAAACTATTGTAATCCACAGGCTAAACTATTGTAATCCACAGGCTAAACTATTGTAATCCACAGGCTAAACTATTGTAATCCACAGGCTAAATCTATTGTAATCCACAGGCTAAATCTATTGTAATCCACAGGCTAAATCTATTGTAATCCACAGGCTAAATCTATTGTAATCCACAGGCTAAATATAATAATCTGAATGTGAATCCATCAAGCTTATAATTACACCCCCTAGACCCCCTTTCAAGATAAATTTGTCACAGGCCGACTCCTCTTAAATTACAGGCTCGCTATCGCTCGGCAGGAAATAAATGACACCTAAATGACACGAAAGGTCTTAGAATTAACAGAAATGGGACGAAAGTTCTAAAAATCTCCAAACTAATAGGGCGAAAGTCTTAAAATCTCAACAGCAATGGGGCAAAACATGAGGGAGAAAGGAGTCCAGAAAAAAATCCCTCAAGTGGAAATCTCCCCTTAATGGGTGTATTTTGTTTGGTGTTGTGGTGAAATTAATATAATATAGATATATCTACTTTGGTTACCGGTACTAGTATCAGAGGATGACAGAATAGCAGGGAGGCGATTTATTCGTGGCCATCAACTAGGGGGATCAAGGGGTCTGGCAATGGTTAGATGTATAGATAGATAGATAGATAGATGTATAGATAGATAGATAGATAGATATAATATACGGAATAACTTTAATGTGTATAATGGGAAACGAAATATTGAGCTGAGTTCAACTTTACTTTGTATGTGTGTGTGTGTGTTATTGGGGTGTGTGGGAGTGTATGCCTGTGTGTACGGGTGTGTATGTGTGTTAATATACTTACACACAGCTGTTGGTATTAGCTGAGTGCCTGGTGTGTGTGTGTAATAAATATCCTTGCTGTGATTAATGTAAAGTCGTGTGTGTGTGTGTGTAATAATAATAATAATAATAATAATAATAATAATAATAAACGGTTTATTAAAGAATGACAGCCTCATGAGCTGAAAATACACATTTTATAATTTAGTGGATGAACATGAGATGTACAGATATGAGGATGGTAAGCTCAGTTTACAAAAAAAAAAAAAAATACAATAATGATGCATGTGCAGAATACAAATTATCATAAAATAACCATGAGAGTAAGTGATATACAGTACATATACACATTTATTTACTTACTCATATACAGAACATACATATATACACGTACGTACGCACATACATACGCATACATAATACTTACATATATAAGAACATAAGAACATGCAGTAAGTGTGCACATGTCCGTATACACAAACGCTCACGTATGCACACAAACATAAATACATACAAAAACTGTTTTGGTGGGGTCAGGGTAAAGAGGTAAAGGGTAAAGAGGGAGCGGCGTTCAAGTCCGTGCAGGTAGGGTCAGGTAAAGCCTACTACAATGGGAGGTTAATCCTCGGTAGTGTAGGTGTGTGTGTGTGTGTGTGTGTGTGTGTGTGTGTGTGTGTGTGTGTGTGTGTGTGTGTGTGTGTGTGTGTGATAGAAGGCGAAATGTGGAAAAGCTGGGCATTCTATTGTTAGGGGTGGAAATACATGGATGAAGATACACGAACACTTAATAATAGTTAATGCTTATGCATAGATTTATAATCAGAAGTTGCGCTAGTGAGCAATATGTTCTCGCTCATATGTACGTATATTTACATACATATGTGCATATGACCATACAAATACACGTACAGTACATATATATATTATATACCTTATATTCTAAACCGGGCTCGAACCATTGACATCACATACACACAGACATACATATACATAAATATATGCACATTACATGCATATATGCTCTTCTCTTATCCACCTGATACTCTCAGCCGGGCTCGAACCACAAACAGTATACACTATAGACACATATATAATTATACATAAATAACGCATACATACATACACATATACGCACACATACATACACATATACTGTACATACATAGATACACACATACACATATACATAAACAAACTCAAGCAAATACATACAAATTATATTCTAATACACACACGCACACACACTTATGCATACATTATTAAAGGTGGGCGCGTATATATGGTGTGACAGGCCGTTATTACACATTATTAATGATATTAACAATGGTTGGGATAGGACTATTTTTATATATGTCAGTTCTTGCTCTTATTGGTGTGTGTGTGTGTGTGTGTGTGTGTGTGTGTGTGTGTGTGTGTGTGTGTGTGTGTGTAATAGCCTTGCTGTGATTAATGTAAAGTCGTTTGTGTGTGTGTGTGTGTGTGTGTGTGTGTGTGTGTGTGTGTGTGTGTGTGTGTGTGTGTGTGTGTGTCCAACCCAAGAGTGAAACAATACTCCCAATCTTTCTTCTATTCAACAGCTGAGCTCTGGAACTCTCTCCCTGGATCCACCTTTCCCTCATCCTATGAGTTTAAATTGCTTCAAACTTCGTGTGTCCAGACATTTTGGCCCGAACATTCCTTGATTTTGGCCCTGTCACTCTTTCAACTCTTGGGGAGGCACTCGTCACAGGCATTTTTTATTTGTCTCCCTCATGCACATAGAAAAATTGTATTCTAACGCGTGTGTATATATGTGTATGCATGTGTGTGTATGCTTATGTACGTCTGCCTGTGTGTATGTGTGTGTAAATGTAAGCATCTGGTATAATATGCTTGTTTACCCTGCCTAGCCTACCCCCCCCCCCCCCACACCTCCCCACCCCCCCACCACCCCCCCCACCCCCACCCCCACCTCCCCTCCACCCACCCCCACCCACCCCCCCACCACCCCCACCCCCCCCTCCACCACCACCCCCACCCCCACCACCAGCCATTACCATCGCTTTGATCTTCACCTACCAAATTCTTTATCTTTATTTACACACACACACACACACACACACACACACACACACTTAACTTAGGTATAATATTTAGTAGGTTCTTTATTCACATTAATATTTTAGTTATTCTTCTCAATTGTTTTCCTTCTTCAGCTGCTAATGTTTGCAATGAGTTGGTTCGGTGTTCTTTTCCGTGTTCTTCTAAAAATATGCCTTTTTCATATCCCCTCCTCCTCTTCCTTCCTCTTCCCTTCTCCTCCCCCCGTCTCCTCTCTCTCTTTATCCTCCCCCCTTATTTCTTCTCTCCCCTGCCACCCACTCTCTCTTTCTCCTCCTCCCTTCCACCTCTTTTTCTTCTCCCTTACCTATCTCTCTCTTTCTCCTCCCCTTCCACCTCTCTCTCTCTTTATCCTCCCCTTCCACCTCCTTCTTTTCTTCTCCCCCTTTATTCTATCTCTCTCTTTCTCCTCCCCTTCCACCTCTATCTCCCCCTCCTACCTCCTTCTTCTCTTCTCCTCCCCTTCCACCTCCTTCTCTTCTCTCTTTCTCCTCCCCTCTCTCCTATTTCTCTTTCTCCTCCCCTTCTACCTCTTCTTCCCCCTCCCCCATCTTTCTACTAATAATATAATTAATTACTTCCTTATATTTTCCCTCTTCCGTCTCCTAATTTCCTGTGTCTCCTTAATCGGTCTTCCTCCTCCTCCTCCTCCCTCCTCTCTCCTCCTCCTCCTCCCTCCTCCTCCCTCCTCCTCCCTCCTCCTCCCCCTCCCTGACGCTGGCTTGCTAGACTTACGGTGATGGCAGACTTAAGGGGAGATGAGTCGTTTTTCTGGTACCGTTTCTTCTTCAGGTTTAGCCCCATTAGTTTCAGATTTTAAGACCTTTTGCCCCATTTCTTTGTTAATATTAAGACTTTTCGTGTCATTTAAGCGTCTATTTTTTCCTGGCGAGCGATAGCGAGCCTGTTATTTCAGAGGAATCGGCCTTCGGGAAGGCCGGGACATTTTTCTATCGAAAAATGTACAAATTAATCTTGAAGGAAGGTCTTGGGCAAGTGTGTTTTTTTTTTAAGCTTGATGGAGATCTAGGGAGAAAACTAAAACAAATTATAATATAAAGATACATAAATGAACAAATAAATACGCCCATTCCCCCCGTAAGGTGTTGGTAGACTTAAGGGGAGATATCCACTTGAGGGACTTTGTTCTTGGCTCCTTTCTCTCTCATGTCTAGCCCCATTGCTTTTGAGATTTTAAGATGTTTGCCCCGTTAGTTTGGCGATTTTAAGAACTTTCACCCCATTTTAAGACCTTTCGTGCCATTCAGGTGTCTATTTTATCCTGGCGAGCGATAGCGAGCCTGTAACTTAAGAGGAAACGGCCTTTGGCCGGGAAATTTTTCTACCGAAAAATGTACAAATTAATCTTGAAAGGGACTCGAGGGGGTGTAATTTTAAGCTTGATGGAGGTCTAGGGAACAAACTAAATATCTCCCCTTAAGGTGTTGGTAGATTCGTATGTTGGTAGAGCTGAGTTAGGTTACTCCCGGTTTGTGAGAGAGAGAGAGAGAGAGAGAGAGAGAGAGAGAGAGAGAGAGAGAGAGAGAGAGAGAGAGAGAGAGAGAGCTGAGAAAGATGTTGTATGTAGGCCTATGTGTCTTGTATGTATGTATGTATGCCCGGATTGTTTTTATCCCGTGTTGATGATGATGATGATGATGATGGGTGCCAGACAACCAGAGTGTGTGTGTTTGTGTGTCAGCTGCTGCCACTATCATCACCACAGAAAGAGAGAGAGAGAGAGAGAGAGCGCGCATTAAGAATGAACAGATAGAAGGGAGGAAGGGGAAAAGAACGATGAATGAAATGTATAAACGAAGGAAGAAAGAAAGAAAGCAAATTAAGGAGTTGAGATATAAGAAAGAAGGACAATAGGAAAGGCGAAACCAGACAATACAAACATAATTTAAAGAAGAAAGAAAGGAAAGCAATAAGTTAAACAGCGAAAGACAATTAAAGGAGGCGAGAGATGCAGAAAGAAGGAGGTAAGAAGGGCGAGAACCAGATGGAAGATAATCATGAAAGAGAAATGAAAGAAAGGCAATAAGTTACAAAGAAAGACGTTGGAGGAGGTAAGAGATATAAGAAAGCAGACGCAAGGAAGTGTGAAAACCAAAGAAGAACACACACATGCTAAACAAAGAGTAAGGAAATGGGTCCGTTTGGGTAGCTTACACCAATCACTAATGGTTTGTGGGGGGGGGGGGGGGGGGGGGTCCATTATAGTGTAGTCCACTTGAAGGGAGATTTTTAGTTTGGTCCCTAGTCCTCCATCGAGATAACACGTATACTCCCAAGACACCCGTTTTAGATAAATATATGCATTTTTCTGTAGAAGAAATGGTTTTGCCAAAGGGCTTGATCCTCCTAAAATTGGTTTTGCCAAAGGGCTTGATCCTCCTAAAATACAGGCTAACTATTACTCGCCAAGAGGTATTCGACGCTAAACTAAACTAGCCTTATTGGGCTAAACATGAGGAAGAAGGGGGTATTAACAAACACATTCCCCTTAAGGGGAGATTTCCACTTGAGGGATTTTTGTCTTGACTCCTTTCTCCCTCATGTTTAGCCCCATTGCTTTTCTAGTTTTAAGACGTTCGCCCCATTATTTTGACGATTTTAAGAACTTTCGACCCATTTCTGTCAATTTTAAGACCTTTCGTGCCATTTAGGGATCGATTTTATCCTGGCGAGCGATAGCGAGCCTGTAATTTACCGAAAAATTACAAATTTATCTTGAAAGGGGGTCTGGGAGGTGTAATCTTAAGCTTGATGGAGTTCTAGGGAAGAAACTAAATACCTCCCCTTAAGAAGTGTACAGTGTATAGTCACTATATACAAAGGAGTACAAAGGAGTACAAAGAAAATCAAGCAACAACAGATCTAGTGACCCTTCTAGGCTGCTTGTCCTCCAAAACACAGAGGACAGAGAAGGTCCGTTAGGGTACCGTATACGTCTCTAATGGTTTGGTGGTGGTGGAGAGGATAGTAAATTGGTGGTGGTGGAGAGGAAAGTCAATTGTATTGTGGTTGTCCAGTCAATTTACCTCTGGATATTGAACACATTGGTGTATTATATAATATAACTAAAGCGACCGTTCATTTCAGGGAGATTTCCACCCGGAGGATTTTTTCTGAACCTCTTTTCTCCCTCATGTTTAGCCCCATTGCTTGTGAGATTTAAAGACGCTTGCCCCATTAGTTTGGCGATTTTAAGAACCCTCGCCCCATTTCTGTCAATTTTAAGACCATTCGTGCCATTTAGGTATCGATTTTTCCTGGCGAGCGATAGCGAGCCTGTAATTTAAGGGGAACCGGCCTTCGGCCGGGACATTTTTCTACCGAAAAATGTACACATTTATCTTGGAAGTCTAGGGAACCAAATAAAAACCTGCCCTGATTAATTCATGGACTTTTTACATACACTAAATTCACATGGAGTAGTTAGTGGATGAGAGACTGGCCTGTTACAACTCATTATTTATGGGGGTATGGTCTTGGTTGGTTCGAATCATGTAAAGGGGTCTATGGTTCGAATGTACGGTGTGTATTAAGGCTTCCAGACGTGTGCAAGGCGTTAAGGGGAGGTATTTAGTTTGTTCCCTAGACCTCCATCAAGCTTAAAATTACACCCCCTTGAGTCCCTTTCAAGATAAATTTGTACATTTTTCGGTAGAAATGTCCCGGCCGAAGGCCGGTTCCTCTTAAATTACAGGCTCGCTATCGCTCGCCAGGATAAAATCGATACCTGAATTGCACGAAAGGTCTTAATATGGGGTGAAAGTTCTTAAAATCGCTAAACTAATGGGGCAAACGTTTTATAATATCAAAAGCAATGGGGGCCTAATACTGAGGGAGAAAGGGGTCAAGAAAAAACAATCCCTCAAATGGAGATCTCCCCCTTAAGTTACTACTCTGTTTACAAGACATTAAACTCTGACTGTACCCCCCACCATTGATTAACCCCCTCACCCCCCCCCCCCACCCCCCCCTCCTTTGCACAAGACTCTCGGTATATCAATTTACAGTAGGAGGCAAAAATTCACGTAACACCACCCTCACTTCTACGCTACTTTCCTCTCCGTACTTAAACTTAAGGGGAGGTTTTTTAGTTTGGTTCCCCTAAGATAATCCTTCCAAGCTTAAGATTACACCCCCTTGAGCCTCTTTCAAGATAAATTTGTACATTTTTTCGGTAGAAAAAATGGTTTTTTTTTTTCTCGGCTGAAAGCCGGTGTTCTCGTTAAATTTACAGGCTCGCTAGTCGCTCGCCAGGAAAAAATCAGACCCCTAACTATGGCACGAAAGGTCTCAAATTGACATAAAATGGGTTGGGAAAGTTCTTAAAATCGTCAAAATAATGGGGCGGCAAAACGTCTTTAAAAATTTGAAAACAAAACAATGAGGACTAAAACATGAGGGAAGAAAGAGAGGTCAAGGAAAAAAAACTCCCTCAAGTGGAAAATCGCCCCTTAAGCTAGTTCCCCCAAGACACTTATGGTGTTTTATGAAAGGGTTCTCCTGTTATTTATTAGCGAGGAATTAACGCCGGATATCGCGGAAGGCATGACGGGGTATTTTGGGTTGCGACCGTGCGTTGTGGACCCGGGGGGGGGGGGGGGGGGGTGGTTTTGAACGGTCGTGGTTGGTTTGAGGAGTACAAAGGAAATCAAGCACCAACACAGATCTAGTGACCCTTCTAGGTGGCTTTACTCCCAAAACACTGAGGATCAAGTGTCCAAACATTGGGTTAGAGTGGGTGGGGAGGGAACAGTGGAAAGGGAATTACGGCCTGGAACTAATGTCAGTGGGCAGGACAGGTTGTCGAGTGTATGTGTCCTTGGTGTGTGGGCTGAGTGTAATCGGCATGTGTTAGGTAGTGGTGGGGTTGGGGGGGGGGTTTGGGGGTGTCTTGGATTACACATATGTGTCTCAGTTTACTGTTGTGTGTATGTTTGTTGTAGCGTTTAATTATTTGGCCGTTTAAGGGGAGATTTCCACTTGAGGGACTTTATTCTTGGGCCCTTTCTCCATGCATGTCTAGCCCTTGTTAGAGATTTTAAGAAGTTTGGCCCATTAGATTGGTGATTTAGAAATTTCCCGCCCTAATTCTTTGTCAATGTTTAAGACCTTTCGTGCCATTTAAGTGTCGATTTATCCTGGGCGCGCGCTTAAGCGAGGCCTGTAATATAAGAGTAACCGACCTTCGATCGGGACATTTTTTCTACCGAAAAATGTACACAATTATCTTGAAAGGGGGTCAGGGGTGAATGAAATTTTAAGATTGCTGGAGGTCTAGTAGGAAAACAACAAAAAACCTCCCCTTAAGTGTGATGTTTGTGAGTGGCTTTTCTGCGTGATTTGTGTGGGGTTTGATGTAGGTGTCTGATATGTGTATGTCCTGTGTGTTGTTGTGTGTGTGGTGTGTGGTGGGTGTGTGTTTTGCTGTAGGTGTACTGTGATATGTGTTTGTGCTTCTGTATGTGTGTGTGTGGTTGTGTGTGTGGTTTTTTTGATGTAGGTGTTTGTGATATGTGTGTGTAAGGTGTTTGTGTGTTGTATTTTGGAGTATGTGTACTATGTTTCTTTGTATGTTGAGACTGTAGGATTTTTAATATTATGGTGTGTGTTCTGTTGTAGTTGGGGGTCGGGGCCCCGTGTGTAGTGTATGGTGTTAGAGGTGTTTCGGGGTAAGCTTTGAATTTAATAAACATTAATTAAGAGAGTGTACGTTTAAAAATGGTTTTGGACCTTTCGTTTGTTGGCGCTGCGCTCGCTCTCTCTCTCTCTCTCTCTCTCTCCTCTCTCGCTCTCTCTCTCTCTCACTCTCTCTCGCTCTCTCTCTCTCTCTTATCTCTCTTCTCTCTCTCTCTCTCTCTCTCTCTCTTCTCTCTCTCTCTCTCCCACACAAAAACTAGGTGTGGTGGTGGGGAGGAGATCGTCAGTGAGGCCAGAAACACAATGGACAGGAGGAGATGAGACAGGGGGGGGGCGCTGGGGGGGGGGGGTGGTGAGTAGGTTACAAAGGGGGGATATAAACAATTACAGGGGTTACCAGTTGACATATATTCACAGTTCTTGTTTATTTGTAGATTTTCATTTGTATTATTAATTTGTAATAGTTTGCCTCCCTAGCCCTCTATCAAGCTTAAGGGGAGCTATTAGTTTTGTTCCCTAGACCTCCATCAACCTTAAAAAAGTACAACCCCTCGAGTCCCTTTCAAGATAATTTGTGAAATTTTAGGTTAGAAAAATATCCCGGCCGAAGGCAGGTTCCTCGAAAATACAGGCTCGCTAGCGATCGCCAGGATAAAATAGGACACCTGAATTGCCCACGACGGTCTTAATAATGGGGTGAATGGTATAAAATCGATTAACTAATGGGGCAAACGTTTTATAATCTCAAACGAAATGGGGCTATATAAACCTGAGGGAGAAGGGGGGTCAAGAAAAAAATACCTCAAGTGGAGACCTCCCCTTAAGGAAAAAACACCCCCTAGACCCCCTTTGAAAGATACATTTGTACATTTTTCGGTAGAAAAACAATTCTGGCCGAAGGCCGATGCCTTTCAAAATTACAGGCTCGCTTTTCGCTCGCCAGGAAAAAAAATCGACACTGAAATGGTACGAAAGGTCTTTAACTATGGACATAGAAATGGGGCCGCAATGTCGCAAAATAGTTCAAACTAACGGGAAAACACGTTTTAAAATCTCAGAACTAATATGCTAAACATCGAGGGAGAAGGGGGGGTCCATAAACAGCAAATACCTCCCCTTTAAAGGCACAAGTCTGAAGAAAGAAAAACCAAGGGTTTTATATTTCTTTGACTCATTCTGAGTGGCTGGGAAGATCAAAGAAAATCACAAGAAAAGGACGGGAATATATCTAAGGAAATAATATGAGGGAGAGAGAGTGAGAGTGAGGGAGAATGGGAGAGAGCAGAGAGAGAGAGTGAGTGTGTGTACGAAGAGTATGTTTGTGTTTGTGTGTGTGTGTGGGTGAGAGAGTAAAGTGACTACCGGTTATGAGAGAATGTGTGGGTGAAGCCTATGTGTGAGAGTTTGTTCAATAGAATGTTCCCCTCATAGATTTTCAGAAACATTACACTATTTTGACTCACACCACACCAAATTAACCTTATTATATGTGGGTGCTTGTGTGTGTGGTGTGTGTGGGTGTGTGTGTGTGGTGTTGTGTGTGTGTGTGTGTGGGTGTGTGTGGGTGTGTGGTGTGTATAGTTTATGTCCCCTTAATCTCTCATTCCTGGCAGTACATTATAGCCTGGCCCCACACCACACCTATAGAGTACGTTCATGTGTGTGGTCGGGTGGGTGGGTATGTGGTGTGTTGTTGTGTGCTAGTGTGTGTGTGTGTGTGGTGTGTGGTGTGTGTGGTGTGTGTGTGTAGGCTATGTCTCCGTTAATCTCTCTTCCTGGCAGTGACATTATAGACTTGCCTCACACACACTATAGTTTACGTTCATGTGTGTGTGTGTGTGGTTTGTTGTGTGTGTGTGTGTGTGGTGTGTGTGTGGGGTGTATGTATATGTGTGTGTGTATAGGCTATTGTCTCCCTTTAATCTCTCTTCATGGCAGTTACATTAGTAGCCTTGCCTTCACCCCACACCTATAGTTTACGCACCCCACAGTTGCGTTGCGTCAGAGCTGCTACAAGGCGTTACCAAGGCATAGTTATAGTCTATTCCCTGTACTTAGGCCAAAACTCGTGAATCTCCAACAATATAATATAATAATCAAGGTGATACTCCCACCAATCCGCCTGGTAATAGGTGTGACCATTTACAACCCATTTACTCCAGCCCGTTTAATTTAGTGGTAAGATAGTAGGCGTATGAGTGAATAAAAAAGCGAGAAAAATAT
The DNA here is from genome assembly GCA_032716605.1 of Paralithodes platypus. Classification (NCBI taxonomy): domain Eukaryota; kingdom Metazoa; phylum Arthropoda; class Malacostraca; order Decapoda; family Lithodidae; genus Paralithodes; species Paralithodes platypus. The sequence goes on along the minus strand of CM064577.1, from coordinate 29,914,080 downwards.
CAAGCCATCGCCCAGACTTCATCAGTTCGAGCCCCTGGCTTTCGAAACTTCAGGAGTCTTCGGCCCCACACACCCTTTAATGATGGTGAATGATGAAATAGGCCGTAAAATCAGAGAAGTTTCAGGAGAACCCCGGCAAACCCTCTGGCTCAAGCAAAGACTAGGGATGGCTATCCTCCGGGGCAATGCCCACCAGTGTCATGAGCTCAGTTCGACAGGAATGAGTCATGCCAATGCGTGAAGGGGCCCACGGCAGGAGGTGGTGTATCCGTAGTCTTTCACAGCAGTAGGGTAAAACAAAACATAAAACCTTATTTGTCTGTAACATGTGTGCTGCACATTACTAAAAAGGGGATGTGTCGGATGGTTGAAAGCAACAGTTGCTCGCGCTGTTTGGGGCGCTTAGCAACACGTATTATGAAACAACATGCATCCTCCTTCATTCACTGTCCCCCCCCTTCACTCACTTCAACCCCACAATTTGCCGGAGGAACCAGGTTTTTCA
>CM064577.1:29903600-29913475 GCA_032716605.1 Paralithodes platypus | reverse complement strand
CTACTAATAATAAGAGAAACTATATTAATTAGCCAAACTAAGCGAATATATAAACACACTAAAAACAATCTGAAATTCAAAATGAAAAATATCGAAAAAGCCAAAATATCCGAGAGAATGAGGGGACAAGGAAACAAACAAAATTAATAAAAAAAGTAAACAAATATCTGGATGAAAAACAAGAGAATAACCAAAGAAGAGGGGGTGAGAGAGGGGGAGAAAAATAGAGAAAATAAAAGATGGGGCTTAGAGCAAGAATTTCGTGAGAGAGAGAGAGAGAGAGAGAGAGAGAGAGAGAGAGAGACAGAGGGGGGGGGGGTATGTGAGAGTGAGTTACAAGAGATAGTTGGCATCTCAAAAACCTTGCGGGCCATTCTGGGGAGATACTCGAAGTGGAAAGAGAGGGAGCTTACAAAATACCATCTACTTTCTTCTTGAACTCCTCTACTGAAGAACTATTTAGCTACAACTTATGAGGGAAGTTTGTTCCCGGTAGAACAGATCCCCGGTAGAACAGGTAGAACAGTAGGAAGACGAGACATCTCGGAGTGAATGTAAAAAGTGCACTGCATCAAGGAATTGTTGTGCCAACAGTGATGTATGGGGCTGAGACATGGGCTCTGAAGAAAAAAGAGAAAAGAGGGCTGGATGTGATGGAGATGAGCTGCTTGAGGAGTATGTGTGGAGTTACTCGTAGAGACAGATTGAGGAATGAAGAGATACGTAGGAGAGTGGGGCAGCAGGAACATTTGTCAGCCAGAGTGGACAGAAGGGTGCTGAGCTGGTATGGTCATGTTGAACGAATGGGAGATGAAAGGCTTACAAAGAGAATATGTGAGTCAAGGTACAAGGGAGATAGAAGGGCAGGAAGACCCCCATTGAGATGGAGAGACTGTGTAAGAAAGGCTTTGGATGATAGAGGAATGACTATAGATCAGGCAGGGGAAGTGGTGGTGGACAGGAGTGAATGGAGAATGCTTGTGAATAGTTGAGTGAACACCTGGTCATTTGGAGTAAGGGGTCGGGCGCAAGTTGGACTAGATAATAGTCCATCAGGCGCCTGGCCCAGGGAGACGATTAATATGAAGGGAGCGCCTGGAAGTGTGGTGGGAGGGCTTGTGGCCTTGGCTCCGCTGCATGTCTGCCTGCCGAGATCGGAACCTCTCCGGATGGTCGGGGGCCGGGGGAGTGCTGGAGCGACCTTGGTGACCCTGGTCTCTGGGTCTTCTCCTGGGTGACCTGGATGTGTGTGCGTTGGTGCTTTTCATCTGTTTATTTGTTGTTTTATGTTCTTTTTGTGTTTTTCCCTGTTCTTGCTCTGTCTTGGGTCGGCTACCCCCAAAATGGGGATGGGGCCTGAGCATAATTATAGAACAGATCTTCTATGTGAACAAATTTCCTCAAATACTACTGCTGAACTTGCTTCATTCCAACTTCTGGCCATGGTTACGTGTTGTATTCATAATAAGGTTAAACATTTTGCAATAATCCACATTGTCAATTATATTATGTATTGTAAACAATTCAATGAGAGAGAGAGAGAGAGAGAGAGAGAGAGAGAGAGAGAGAGAGAGAGAGAGCTGGGTTGGAGATATACTGTAGATAGATAGATAGATAGATAGAGAGATAGATAGATAGATAGGTGTGAATAGAAATAGGGTTAAATTAATGTACTATAAATATAGAGACAAGTATTCTACTAAATACATAATACACGCAAAATACACACATATAGAAGTAGATACATTACATTCATACGCATAATATATATACAGTAGATAGGTAGATTGCAATAGATAAGAGACAGATGAATAGATATATATGGATAGATAGCGAAATAGATACATTTATGATAGAGTGGTAGATGGATAGAGAGGTAGGTAGATATACTGTATAGGTAGATAAGTAGGTAAGCTGATAAAGAGGTAGACAGACAGACAGATAGATAAAGAGCTAGTTTGGTAGATAGATCAAGGTATATATATAGATAGAAAGATAGATATATAAAGGTAGGTAGATAGACAGAGGAATATAGATAGATAGAAAGATATATAGATATAGATAGGTTGATAGACAGATAGGCAGACAGACATACAGATAAATAGATAGATAGATAGACAGTTAGACAGACAGACAGACAAACAAATAGATAGATAAGATAGATATTGGTAGATGGATAAATCTAAAAACTAGTAGACAATGAAACCAAGGCCAGAAAAAGGTCAAGGAAACTTACAGGAAAGTTAGAGGGAAAAAAGTTAGGGGAGAGAGAGAGAGAGAGAGAGAGAGAGAGAGAGAGAGAGAGAGAGAGAGAGAGAGAGAGAGAGAGAGAGAGAGAGAGAGAAAGAGAGAGTGAGAGAGAGAGAGTTAGAGAGAGAGAGAGAGAGAGAGAGAGAGAGAGAGAGAGAGAGAGAGAGAGAGAGAGAGAGAGAGAGAGAGAGAGAGAGAGAGAGAGAGAGAGAGAAAGCCCACAACAAAAATAAAAAAAGTATAAAAATCCCCCGACTTTTCACCCAAACAGGCAAATAAAAAATATAAGCCAATAATCTAAAAAAGTGTAATAATATAACAAATAATAATAAATAAAACTACAATAAATATTTAAAAAATCAGCTTCTGGGGAAGGGAGGAACTAAACTAAAGAGATATTAAAAAAAAAAAAAAAAAAAAAAAAAAAATTGGAGGGATAAAACTAGACCGACGAAAAATGACCAACTCGAAAACAAATCTAATACTTATATAATCTAGAATCAACGTGTGGGGGGAATGAAACTAGCGAAATTAATAAAATATATCTATAATTGGTTAAAAGAAGGTGTGGGGGCAGAAAATGCAGGGTGGTCGGTGGCGGCTTTTGCATATGTAATCGTAATTCAGAATTCAGGCACGTGCAAAATAGAGTGACGAGGCGATAGAAGCGATGGCTAGGTTGGATATAGATGGGTGGATAGATAAAGGATAGTGGATAGATAAATATAAATGCATAGATATATATATATTTATATATAAGAATAGACAACGAGGCGATAGAAGCGATGGATAGGTTGGATATAGATGGGTGGATAGATAAAGGATAGTGGATAGATAAATATAAATGCATAGATATATATATTTATATATAAGACTAGACAACGAGGCGATAGAAGCGATGGATAGGTTGGATATAGAAGGGTGGATAGATAAAGGATAGTGGATAGATAAATATAAATGCATAGATATATACATTTATATATAAGAATAGACAACGAGGCGATAGAAGGGATGGATAGGTTAGATATGGATGGATAGATCGATACAGGATGGTGGATAGATAAATATACTGTATATGCATAGATAAGAGAGATTTAGACAGGAATAGACAACGAGGTGATAGAAGCTATATATAGATTAGATATAGATTGAGGAATAGATACAGGATGGTGGATAGAGAAACAGATAGATATACAGAGATAGAGAGATTTAGACAGGAATAGACAACGAGGCGATAGAAGCGATGGATAGATTATATATAGATGGATGGATAGATAAAAGGATGGTGGATAGATATGCATTGATAGAGAGATTTAGATAGGAATAGACAACAAGACGATAAAAACGATGGATAGGTTATATATAGATGGATAGATCGATAAAGAATGTTGGATTGATAAACAAATATATATACATGGATATATAGATTTAGATAGGAATATACAAACAGACTGATAGATAGCTATACCCTCCAGATAACAAAAAATATAGAGACAGGGAGATAGATTGATGCACTCTAACTAATGGATAACATAGAACTATAGATACGATATTACATACATAGGTTCATCTCGCTCTCTCTCTCTCTCTCATTTTCCTCTGCCTTTTCTATTTTTCTCTCTTCAATTTCACCTGTTTCATAAGACAAAAGTTTACGTCAGTCTGAATGTCACACCTGGTTATCTCGTATTTATGATACCCTGCCCCATCGTCTCCCACCCCCACCTCTCTCTCTCTCTCTCTCTCTCTCTCTCTCTCTCTCTCTCTCTCTCTCTCTCTCTCTCTCCACCATAATGTACAACTACTTCAGAGGAGTCTACAACGCCACCATCAACACTGCAAACACCACAGTTGCTCAAACCATCGCCTCACACACCCAGGAAGCCACGAAACTAGTTGGGTGCCATCTCCCACGACCTGTGGCTGGATTCCTCGCCGACTTTGAAGAAGACTATCTACTGTCCATTAACCCCTTCTGTACCGGCAATGTCTTTTTCATTATACTCTGTCAACTATTAGACGATTTTATTCAGTTTAAATGGGGCTCCAGCAATTTACAGGCTTCGAAATATCTCTCTCAACCCTTTTTACGACCACAGATCATTCTTAAGCTGCACAAAATCATCTTATTATAGCTAGAATAAAACTAAAAAGACATTGCGGTACAGAAGGGGTTAACTGTCCATAAATTAATCTACATGACCAACGTAATCTTTGAACCCGTGCATGACACCTATTGTAATATGTATGTAATTATGTATCATGTTTTCTTCCACCAACCAACTTCACCTCTAAACTCAATTAATGAAATCAACAAATACATGTGGCACTCCAAGGACTCGAACCTAGGATACTCACATCGAAATTCCGCGCACTTATGCATTACGCTATCAAGACAGGATCACTACAGTACTTTACAATAGCCCAGAGAGGAAGAACTCCCCAAAGAGAGGTTAAAATAGAGTGATGGAGAGTAGAGATAACAGAAGATTGTGACTCTCCCTGATGGACCTCCAGCCACCCCAAACAGAGGTTCCAATAATACAACTAATAGGGAGAGAGAGGGTCAGTGTGTGTGTGTGTGTGTGTGTGTATAATAATAATAATAATAATCGGTTTATTTCAAGCCGGCAGCCAATGGGGCTGAAAATACACAGACTTAACCTATATCTTATCGTAATGGATCAACAGACTGATCCTGGCAGCTAACGAGAGCGCCTACATACTCCCAAGGGAGTAGGACATGGGCAGGAAACTTTGTGGGTCCCCCGAGACGATCCGCCCAGATCTTGCCTTCACGGCCAGGGAAAGTTTTTGAGAGAACTTCCCCTGCCGGTGCCTGGGATTGAACCCCCGACACCAGAGCTAGCGCTCCCAATACAGAGTACTAAGCGCGCTCGGCCACCGTGACGTACGTCGTACGTACGTACGTACGTACGTACGTGCGTGCGTGCGTGCGTGTGTGCGTGTGTGTACCAAATACAACAGGGTAGATAGAAGACTGTGACTCTCCCTGACGGACCTGCAGCCACCCCAAACAAGAGGTTCCAATAATACACACTAATCCAGGCACGTTACGGTCTTTGAGGGGGTGGTGGGGGGAAGAGATTTTCATTCACATATCTCTCTATTTTGGTGATCATTCTTCAATAAAACCCTATATATTGATTATTATTTATAGTTACTGTATTTTATTTTATTTATTTTTGCGTTGCTATTTCTTACTCTCCACATTATTTACAGGTATACAGTACCGGGTATACTGTATATTTTAAGTTTTATTGATTTTATTATATATATTATATTTGGCTATTGATTTCATTAATTGAGTTTAGATGTGAAGTTGGTTGGTGTAAAAAAAAAACATAATCATTTCTTAGTCTCCACATTTTCTACAGGTATATATATTTTGGGTTCAGGTATAAACAGTATATTTTGACATCTTCCTCTCACAATGTACACAATTTGCAAGTGTGTATAACAAACAACTTCCTTCTCTTACTATACCCATTAAATATTTGAATTAGAAAGTAATATGCTTGTCACACTTCACTCAATAATATAGTATCCTCATATTTAATTTACCTTCTACCGTATTTCCGTCAAACATCTCGAATCGTCTCCCTCACAAACGACATAAATGCTTCCCCAAACTGTCTGTCCTTCCCCACAGAGGTGTTCGGATAATACCAGTTAATAGAGGGGGGTTAGGGCGAGGGGGGGGGGGGGGGAAATTGAGGTAGATATTTTTTTGTTTTTTGTTTTTTTAAGGGGGGGGGGGTGCACCGACTTTTTTTTTCTTTCTCTCCTTTTCTCTCTTTCCCTGGCTTGTATCCATTCGGCCCCATTCAGCCAACTGTTTTAAGACGTTTATCCCCATCCAGGTGTCAATTTCTTTCTGGCGAGCGATAGCGAGCCAGTATTGTATGGAGAAATCCGGCTTCGCCGGAGACATTTTTCTATCGAAAAATGTACAAATTTAGCTTGCTGTCAAAACAAAAATATATATATGCTGGCTCGCGGAAAATATTAACACCTGGATGGCGGTACCTCTTTTCCCAAACACATCATCCATATGTTATCACACATTATCCATATGTTATCACACATCATCCATATGTTATCACACATCATCCATATGTTATCACACATCATCCATATGTTATCACACATCATCCATATGTATCACACATCATCCATATGTTATCACACATCATCCATATGTTATCACACATCATCCATATGTTATCACACATCATCCATATGTTATCACACATCATCCATATGTTATCACACATCATCCATATGTTATCACACATCATCCATATGTTATCACACATTCTTCACGTTCGACTCAATAGGCTAATTTCAGCATTTTTCGTCCACATCTCATTTGATTATATACAGTAGACATACATTTAACAGACTTGCCCTTACATATGTATTTACCTTACACCTGCCAACAATTAAATATTGTCTCATTAACCACCTGAGTAACATGGTCCTTCGTAAGCTACACAACATCGTCTAATGTTAGCTAGACTGAAAGGTAAACAAGGCGTCATCGTGCTGAAGGGGTTAACATTGTCAGTATTCAAAGCGATGTTCGGATAATACGACCTACTAGAGGGAGGTTAAGGGAGCCCACCTCCCTTGTTTTCTCTTTCTCTCCCTCTCTCTTTGGCTTGTATCCATTCGGCCCCATTCAGCCTAGTATTTTAAGACGTTTAACCCCATCCAGGTGTCAAAATTTTCCTGGCGAGCGGTAGCGAGCCAGCATATATATATTTGTGTTTTGACAGCAAGCTAAATTTGTACATTTTTCGATAGAAAAATGTCTCCGGCGAAGCCGGATTTCTCCATACAATGCTGGCTCGCTATCGCTCGCTAGAAAAAATCGACACCTGGATGGAGATAAACGTCTTAAAACAGTTGGCTGAATGGGACCGAATGGATACAAGCCAGAGAAATAGAGAAAAAGGAGAGAAAGCTAAAAAAAGACGGTGACCCCCTTAACATTGTCAGTATTCTAAGCTTTCCCCCCCCCCCAAGCTATGTTCGGATAATACGACCTAATAGAGGGAGGTTAGGGTGTGTGTGGGGGAGGAGAGGAGGGGGAATTACTTGGGCTGTTTCATTCACAAACTGTGTTGGTGGTGTAATGGTTTAGGTGCTTATGTTCTGGGTGTGGTGTCCCGAGTCCGAATCCCGGGAGGACCGTATGCTTTCATTAGTTTATTCAAGTATCTTGGGGTTTGTTATTGATGATTAATGTTAAGAACGGGGTGTTACTTATATATTACTATGCTGCTTTAATACACTTTTTCACAAACAAATTGCTTATCAATTTCCCTAATAATATACAGTATACGTATATATATATTATATATATATATATATATATATATATATATATATATATATATATATATATATATATACTGTATATATATATATGTTTCCAAGCTCTCAGTGGGGTTCGAACCATCGACCGTCAGACGATAGCCGACGCTTTAATCAACTACACCACGGCAGTTGATTAAAGCGTCGGCTATCGTCTGACGGTCGACGGTTTGAACCCCACTGAGAGCTTGGAAACATTTAGTGGCTCACGTGTATTTGTGATATATACTCAATATATATATACTGTATATGCTTACAAACATTCATAGATTCGTCATAATCTCAGAATAGTAATTTACATTACCTTTCATTTGTGTGTATATCACTAACAAATAACTTCTATAACAATTATCTCCATACTTCAATACAAAAAAAAAAAAAAAAAATCCTAAAACATTCTCTGCCTTCTCCCCTAGAGACGTTCGGATAATGCTAGCTAATAAGAGGGGTGTTCGGGTGTGTGGGGGAAGAGAGATGCTGGGAGAGTTATTTCGGGGTCTTCATTCACAAGTCTCTAATCATTTGAGCATTAAGACGCATTTCGACAGTATATTCTGTCTATCATTAGACGATTTTACGCAAATCGTCGAAATGCAGCTGAAATGTATAGAAAAAAAAAAGACTGGTACTGGACAGGTTATATATCTTGCCTTCTATACCTTCCCCAGAGTGATGTTCCAATAATGTGAGCTAAGTGAGGGAGGTTAGGGTGAGTGTGTGTGTGTGGGGGTCGTGGTGCAGGGGGAGTTATTTCAGGGCCTTCATTCACAAATGTCCACGTTGCTCTCCCCTCAAAATAAAAATAAATAAATAATAGAAATATATTATAATAATAATAATAATAGTTATTTGGGGTGTTTCATTCACAAAACTCTACATTATTTGTTGGGTATTACTCTATATTTCTTCTCAAACAATCGTCTCTACGTAGCCATATCATAAATCAAGACACTCTTAACATTCACACATATTTACAATTCGAGTCGTTTCGGGTGTTTATATAGAAAACTCCTTAATTTTGTGTTGGGTTGTACTTTTTCCTAAACAATCGTCTGTATAACTCCCATCATCACTCCCACACCAAACACCAAACACCTCCCAATGAAATTAATGAAAGCATGTGATCGTCCCGGGATTCGAACCTGGGTTACCACATACAGATCTTAAACACTCTAATCATTATACCATCACGACAGTTATTTGTATTGTATTCTGGCTAACAATACACGATTTCATTCAGCTTAGCAAGGACCTCTACGGATTCATGTGGTTACATACTGCTCCAATCAACAATTTAACACCCACAGATCCTTTAACAAGTCCAATAACATCTTATTATATAATAAAATAGAGGGAAGATGTTAAAAACACAAGTAGACTAATATTTGGTGTCTAAAAGATTTCTTCAAACAAAGTCTACATTTTTAGCAACAACAAAAACGAAGTAAAAGCAAGTTAGGCCTATATTTGTTTATGTGCATTTTATGAACAGCCAGAATTATGATTAGTATTCACACACACACTAAAGTAGAGGCATTTGTAGATGAATATGTAATACTTAATGCAATGGAAGCCAATTATAGAAGGCTATAGTCAAACTCAACTGAAATGAGCTCCAAGGAGGTCAAGGTCGCCCTATGCGGTGTTGCCACATGTCGACCAAAACAAACCTTTTAGAAAACGGGAAACCAAGGAAAACCACATTTAGAAGGGAGACTTGAAATAAATGTAAAAGACGTTTTTATGTCTGGAAGGGTTATTGGTATTCTTGTATAAAAGTTACAGAAACGAAATAATAGGTAGGCTATATTTGTATATACCTATTTACATTGTACAGCATCTCCCTTGCCTGGCTATGAAGATGAGAGTAACTTTTCCGAGTTTTTCCTTCCATGGTGGTCGCGCTATGAATGAGGGTTAGTGACCGTCTGACCTGGATGTGTTTGTTGTCGTAGTTTGAGGCCATTTAAAGAGTTGCCATTACTCGTATCCAGCTCTCTCTCTCTCTCTCTCTCTCTCTCTCTCTCTTTTGATGGGATTACATTGTGCTATATTGCATTTTGGAGATTGTGTATGTATGTGTGTGTTATGTGTGTGTATCTGTAGGGGTGTGTGTGTGAGTGTGTGCGTAGCCAACAGAACCGCATTGACATTACTTGGCAACGTCGCATATCCTACCATTCCTTAAATCTATTTATAGCTGTCCCCAGAAAAATGGCAGC
>CM064577.1:29736100-29898600 GCA_032716605.1 Paralithodes platypus | reverse complement strand
CCAGCTGGCATAGCGTCAGAGATATAGGATGTGTTTACGTCACGCGGATGGACTCCACACTTACCTAGACAAACAGAAAAGAAAACAAGGAGTAAAATTTATAGTACATTAAGGGGGGTAACAGTTTTTTTTTTTTATCTTTCTCTCCTTTTCTCTCTTTCCCTGGCTTGTATCCATTCGGCCCCATTCAGCCAACTGTTTTAAGACGTTTATCCCCATCCAGGTGTCGATATCTTCCTGGCGAGCGATAACGAGCCAGCATTGGATGGAGAAAACCGGCTTTGCCGGTGAAATTTTTCTATCGAAAAATTTACAAATTTAGCTTGCTGTAAAAAAACATATATATATATGCTGACTCGTTACCGCTCGCCAGGAAAATATTGACACCTGGATGGAGGGTAAACGTTTTAAAACAGTAGGCTGAATGGGGCCGAATGGATACAAGCCAAAGAGAGAGAGGGAGAGAAAAAGAAAAAAAGGCGAGGTGGGCTCCCTTAAATGGAAAACGATAACAAATACAAACATGATGATGATAATAAATGTTGAAGAAATGTTGAATAAAATTATAGTATTACTGAATATTACTGAATGAGAGAAAAGGAAAAAACAAACGCAAATCTAACACATAACAATTATTATGATCACGATGAGCCCAAATTTACATGCTGATGATAATTTCTTTTTAATATTGCTGATAATTATGAAGTGAATGAAGATATGGAGGAGAACGAAAAAGGGAACAACAACATACAAGGACAAATAAATCTAAAAAGGAAATATTACCATGCCAAAGAGTACTAAATGTTACAAGCTCTGAAGGTATGGCTGTGAGATGGGCGTTGACTGAGAGAGAGAGTGTGTGTGTGTGAGTGTGTGAGAGTGAGTGAGTGTGTGTGAGAGTGAGAGAGTGCGTGTGAGAGTGAGAGAAAGTGAGTGAGTGTGTGTGTGAGAGTGAGTGTTTGTGTGAGAGTGAGTGTGTGTGTGAGAATGAGTGAGTGTGTGTATCTGTGTGTGTATTAGAGAGAGAGAGCGAGAGATATGTTGAAGCAATGATAAATACATCTGATTGGAAAATATTGGAAAACAAAATCAATTGACAGGAAAACTAAAGCATGAAGCTATTGATGATGATGAATTTAACCCCTTCAGTAACGGTGACATGGTTTTCATTATATTCTGGCAACCATTAAACGATTATATTCAGCTCTGGAAGGACGTCTACCCATTAAAAGGCAACAGACTCTCTCAATTCATACGTTTAGCTACCATATTTCCTTGTCAAGCTTAAGGGGGCCCACCTCGCTTTTTTTCTATTTGTCTTGCTCTCTCTTTTGCTTGTATCCATTCGGCCCCATTCAGCCTACTGTTTTAAGAGGTTTAACCCCATCCAGGTGTCAATAATTTCCTGGTGAGCGGTAGCGAGCCAGCATATATATATATATATATATATATATATATATATATATATATATATATATATATATTTGTTTTGACAGCAAGCTAAATTTGTAAATTTTTCGACAGAGAAATTTCACCGGCGAAGCCGGATTTCTCCATACAATGCTGGGTCGCTATCGCTCGCCAGGAAGAAATCGACACCTGGATGGGGATAAACGTCTTAAAACAGTTGGCTGAATGGGGCCGAATGGATGCAAGCCAGAGAAAAGGAGAGATAAAAAAAAGCAGGAGACCCTCCTTCATAAAATCGTCTAAATGTAGCTGAAATCAAGTAAAACATATGTTACCGCTACTGAATAGGTTACTATTGCTGATAATAACAAAATATCAAATAAGCCAACAAGCATACACTGTAGAGCTCATATCCCCGCCACTGAATTGGGCTGAGTGGTCGAATCAGAGCAAACGGTCCAATGTGGCAGATTAGTCGGTCGAATTTAGCAGAGTAGTCGAGTTAGGCTGAATGGTCGAATTAAACAAAAGCCGTCGAATTGGAACGAAGCAGTGGAATTATGTTGAGTGACTGTACTAGTTTGAACAGTTGAATTGGGCTAAACATCAAATGGGGCTGAGCGGTCAATGCAGGAAAAACTGTAGAATTGGGCTGATCGTTAAATGGGGCTGAACGGTCAATATAGGGAAAACTGTAGAATTGGGCTGAGCGTTTATATGGGCCTGAGCGGTCAATATTGGGAAAACTTTGGAATTGGGCTGAGCGTTAGATAGGGCTGAACGGTCAATATAAGGAAAAACTGGAATTGGGCGAGCATTAACCTGAGCGGTCAATATTGGGAAAACTTTGGAATTGGGCTGAGCGTTAGATAGGGCTGAACGGTCAATATAAGGAAAAACTGGAATTGGGCTGAGCATTAAATGGGCCTGAGCGGTCAATATTGGGAAAACTTTGGAATTGGGCTGAGCGTTAGATAGGGCTGAACGGTCAATATAAGGTAAAACTGGAATAGAGCTGAGCATTAAATGGGGCTGTACGGTCAATATAGGAGAAAACAAATTTATAATTGGGCCGAGTAGTCAAATTGGGCTGAGTAGCCGAGTTGGGCTGAAGTTAGGCCAAGAGATCGAATTAGGACGAGAGATTTAATTGATCCAAGGAAGTCAAATTGGTCTCAGCCAGTTAAATTGGGCAGAGGCAGTCAAATTGGTATAATATATTTGTGTGAAGTCCATTGATAACCAGTAAGTTTTATATAATTAGCATAGTGAACATTGATCAAAACATTCACATGATCATTTTTCGAGGGTTTTATATTTGCGGGATTGCGGGGGTGGAGATCATTACAAGTTGGCCAAAGGTTAGTGACTTTTATTCCGGTACCAAATAAAGGCACTGACAAAGTTTCATCAAAATCCGACCCTTACTTACATGATCTCTGCAAAGTTGGGATGGTGGAGGTAACGAGCAAGAAGAAGACAAAAGATCAGCACAAGGTTCATTATTGTAATAGGGTACGGATAGGGTAAGGATGGACCGCCAGGAAGTTGATGATGATGATAATGAAGTTGAGGAAAATATTTATGATGATTAGGACATTATTGAACGCATTTGTCTTTATTATATTGCTAAAATGTTACAACGCCAGACACAGATAGTTAGATAGATGATGTAGACTGATATATATATATATATATATATATATATATATATATATATATATATATATATATATACTGTATATATATATGAGAGAGAGAGAGAGAGAGAGTGTGTGTGTAAGAGTGCGAGAGAGAGGGAAAGAGGAAGTGAGGCAGGGGGAGGAAATGAGGGAGGAAGGAAGGGGAGGAGAGGGAGGAGGAGGAGGAGAACCCAAGAAGACCAAGAAGATTTTTTTCTCTCATTTATATAATTTCCTCATTTTTATTTTATCTTTATTCATAGTTTCCTTTTATTTTAAAGTTCTATGATTTCTTGATGAATGTGTTTAACGTCTTTGTCTTTTATTACTCTTAATTAGCAGCTTATTCATTTATTTTCAGTTATAAATCATAGTACTATATAACTGTTCTATTTCCAAGTATCATTTTGGATAATTTACTTTTTATAGATGTTTCATAAAGGCTAATATTATGCTTAGTTATACTTTCCCTCTCCCCTCCCCTCCCCTCCCCCCCCCCCCCCCCTCCCACCCCCCCCCACCTTACTTCTCTATCTCCGCTCTCTCTCTCTCTCTCTCTCTCTCTCTCTCTCTCTCCTCCTTCTCTGTCCTCTCTGAAGTACTATTATACTCGGATACCCTAAATGAGAAAGCAAACATATTTGATGAATGGCACTCAGCTTAACGAATGCCTAAACAGAGAAAACCGATCTGGGAGTAACCAAAAGTAACAATGTCGAGTAACCTAAAACCGAGTTAACAATGTTCAGAAGTTGTTAAGAAGGCAAACAAAATAATTGGCTTTATAGGCAGATCATTTGAGCATAAATCCAAAGACGTTGTCCTAACCCTTTACAATTCCTAAGTCCGCCCTCTTCTGGAATATTGCTTTCAATCCTGGTGCCCTTATTACCAAAAAGATATAAACAAGCTAGAACGAGTTCAACGTAGTTACCAAAATGATACCTAGCCTAAAGAACAAACCATACGAATGAGCGTCCTTATTGGAGAAATTAAAATATAATTTTCCTTTAACCCAGCCGCAGATTAAGAGGCGACTTAATTGAAGTGTTCAAAATCATCCACAATGCATCGACCATTATGAACTGTTGTAACAGTGTACTTCACTATCGACCAGATCTAATTACACGCGGGGAAAACGGGTTTTGCAAAATTATTGGTAAATCTTTTAACTCCCACGAAGCTACAATTTCTTCTTTCAATCGAGTTGTCAACTTATGGAATGGGCTTCCCTGAGATGTTATAGACGCTGCAGCACCGTTGATTCATTTAAACTTCGCCCTAGACAAATATCTCGAATCAAACCCGCGACTTTGGGGGGGACTGCTTGTTTGTAAATGCAATAACTTTATTTTATTCCCCCCTCAGTTACTAACCCCTCTAACCCTACAAACTTCCTTAACCTCCTGCCACGGACATGAGTTCCAGAGGCAGTAGTTCCCTTTCCAATGTTCCCCCTTACCCACTCTAAACCACGTGTTTGGACCACTTGATCCTCCAGTGTGTTTGCGAGGACAAGCAAGCCCTAGAGGGGTCCACTTAGACTGTTTTTGCTTTTTTGATTTTCCTTTGTACTTCTCTCCTCTCATCTCTCTCAAAAACTTCCGTTGCAACACTGGGTTATCTGTAAAAAAAAAAAAAAAAAAAAAAAAGAAAAAAAAAGAATACAGTATATATACAGTATTATATATATATATACTGTATATGCCGGACTGCCTTGTGCAGTCAGCGTTTTTGTGTAACTATATGTAACTCGTCTAACACACGTCCTCCCCTCTTTCTCTCGTTCCCCTCTCGACTCTCCTTTCTCTTTTCCCCCCCCCCCCCCACCCCCTCCCCACCCTCCCCCCCCCTTCCCCCCCTTCCCCTAAAGAAAAAGACTCTGCTCTCCACTCTGCCCATTTTCTTTCACCTCTCCAATTTTTCTTACCGTCTTTTTATTCTTTCCTTTTTTTTTTCCCCCCACCTCCCTTTCCCCCCCCCCTCCCCCCCTTCTGTCCCCCCCCTCCCTCCCCCTATCTATTTTTCCTCCCGCCCCCCCTCTACCCCCTGCCCCTCTTCCCACAAACAAAGACTCTCCCCCCCCCCCCTCGGTTTTTGGTGCTCCCCCACCACTCTCATTCTTTTTTGTTCCCCTTCCCCCTCCCTTGTCCTCATCTCATTTCTGGTTCTTTTCTCTACTTTTAGTTTCCCCTCTCCCCCCCGTGTCCCCCCCCCCCCTCCCTCACTTTCCCCCCCCCTCCCCCCTTCCCCCCTCTTCTCCTTCTCCCTCTTTCCTTCACGCTCGTTTATTTTTCCTTTTCCTTTCCCCCCCTCCCTCCTTCCCCCTCATCTTTTCCCTCTTCCTTTCTCCACTCTTTGTATCATTCTCCCCCTCCCCCTGCCCCCTCCCTCCTTTTCCTCCCCCCCCCCCGTTCTCTCTTCTCTAACTCCCTTTTTCCCTCGTTTTTCTCTCTCTCTCTCTCTATTAACATATCTTTCTCTCCCCCGCCCTCCTCTCTCACTCTCTCTCTCTCTCTTTATGTCTCTCCATCTCTCTCTCTATTATAATTGAAAAGGTTTAGCACTAGTATCTGTGGAAGCTTTTTCACATATAAGATCTGTTCTACCTGGAACAAACTTCCCTCGAAGTTTTAAATAGTTCTTCAGTAGAGCAAAGTTAGTTTCAAGAAGAGAGTAAGAGAGGTAGTCATAGTATTTTGCCACTCTGTGATGAGTTTAGTGCACTAAATAGTCTCTATTCTTCCACTTCGACTATCTCCTCGGAATGGACCGGAAGGTCTCTGAGATACTAACTATTCCTTGTAACTCCTTTTAACTCTCTCTCTCCCTCTCTCTCATCCCCCATCCTTCACTCTCTAACTCAATTTCTCTCCTACCTTTTTTTCCCTTCCTTTCTCCGTCGCTTTATTCCATTTTCTTCTTCGTTCGCTTTTGTGAAATTCTTTAGATGGTTTTCACTTTTTTCTGAACTGTCTTGTTGGCCGCCTACCCATTCTCTCTCTCTCTCTCTCTCTCTCTCTCTCTCTCTCTCTCTCTCTCTCTCTCTCTCTCTCACTTTACTGTCCTATTCTACCACTATAAACTGGCGGGTGCCCAACCCCGAAAAGGGTTGAAATAGGGGAGCTATCCCCCCGCCAAAGGCGGCTTTCTAGGGCCTTTCCTAGCTGATGCTGAGAGGATTGGGTTCTAGTCATGTGGTGATGGGCTGGTCTATCAGAGTGAGAACTGAGCGATCTCTGCCATACCCATAGCTTACTCTGACTGTTCCTTTTACTTATATATTTTCTAGATCTCAAGTGACGGCGTTTCTTGCGTGGATTGACCTCCTAATCTACCAAGATTGGAAGCCAAAGCGTCACATCTTTCCTTTGCCCCTCAACTTTCTCTTCATAATTGCTGAGGGGCACAGGGCCCTGGGTGGGGCTTTGGTTTCCCGGGCGTTTCCGCGCCCTCCTCAGCTCCCCGCCGTGGAGTGGCTTCGGTCACCCAGGCTTTATTGTGGTCGGCGGGGAGGGTTCTGTGGGGGCGCTCGGTTGTGGCCTTGGCCTTGCTCGGGGCCTTGGGGCTGTTCGGCCAGGCAGCTTGGGGAAAAACAACAACAACAACCACTATAAACTGTCCCTGTCTAGTAGTATTAAGGTCGGACCACCTAATTGGGACCGCAAGGTCTGTGCGGTCTAAGTATCTGTGTAACTCTGTCTCACACACAGACACACACACACACATTCATCCACTCTTACACTCACTCACTCTCACTCTCTCTCGTTCTGTCTGTGTGTATGTATGTACGTATGCTTGTATCTATCTATCTATCTATCTGTTTGTCAATATTTTGTCTAACTATTGACCTATTCAAGTCTTCTCTATCTTCCCACCAATATATTTCATGTCTATAATTATGAATAATTAAATGATCTTACCTATTTATCTATTGTTCTATATACTAAATACATCTTTCTAATATTTATCTATCTATATATACTATCTATAAATATCCTGCCTACCAAATATTGTTTACTATCTTCATATTGTAACTAACTAACTCTAACTCTCTCTCTCTCTCGCTCTCTCTCTCTCTCTCTCTCTCTCTTACACAATGTTATAGCACCAGCTCCCTATAAACACAATGAAGTGAAGTGAAGTGAGAGACAGCTAGAGAGAGAGAGAGAGAGAGAGAGAGAGAGAGAGAGAGAGAGAGAGAGAGAGAGAGAGAGAGAGAGAATGATGATATGGAAAAGTAGACACAAACAGATATAGATATAAAGCTAAACTTAGACATACAAAGAAAAGTAGACAAACAGGTAAGCATAATTGGAGAGAGAGATAAAGGTGCGTGTATATATATATATATACAGAGAGAGAGAGAGAGAGAGAGAGAGAGAGAGAGAGAGAGAGAGAGAGAGAGAGAGAGAGAGAGAGAGAGAGAGCGAAAAAGAGAGCGAGATAAATAGATATATATAGATAGATAGAGAGAGAGAGAGATAGAGGGGAGAGAGAGATACAGCTTGATGACACAGGATATTAAAGGCCAATACAAGTACAGGACAACTGGTCAACAAGCCGCCATATTGTAGGCCAAAATACACTACCCCCAGTTCCTCTTAAGTTACAGGCTCGCTGTCACCCGCCAGGAAAAATATTGACACCTAATTGGCACAAAAGGTCTTAAAATTGACAGAAATGGGGCGAAAGCTCTTAAACTCGCCAAAGTAATGGGGCGAACGTCATAATATGTAAACAGCAATAGGGCTAAACACGAGGAAGACAGTGGGCAAGACAAAAATCCCTCAAGTGGAAATCCCCCCTTAACCCTTTCAAGAAGGGGAATCTTGGGGGTTGATTTTTTAAAGCTTGATCAAGATCTAGGGAAGAAACTAAATATAAATAATATAGATATAAATACATAAACAAATAAATACGCCCATCCCCCCCTTAAGGTGTTGGTAGACTTAAGGGGAGATATCCACTTGAGGGACTTTGTTCTTGGCTCCTTTCTCTCTCATGTCTAGCCCCATTGCTTTTGAGATTTTAAGATGTTTGCCCCGTTAGTTTGGCGATTTTAAGAACTTTCACCCCATTTTAAGACCTTTCGTGCCATTCAGGTGTCTATTTTATCCTGGCGAGCGATAGCGAGCCTGTAACTTAAGAGGGAACGGCCTTTGGCCGGGAAATTTTTCTACCGAAAAATGTACAGAATAATCTTGAAAGGAGATCTTGGGGGTGTCATTTTAACCCTGATGGAGGTCTAGGGAACAAACTAAATATCTCCCCTTAAGGTGTTGGTAGATTCGTATGTTGGTAGAGCTGAGTTAGGTTACTCCCGGTTTGGGGGGGTGAGAGAGAGCGAGAGAGGAGGAGAGAGAGAGAGAGAGAGAGAGAGAGAGAGAGAGAGAGCTGAGAAAGATGTTGTATGTAGGCCTATGTGTCTTGTATGTATGTATGTATGCCCGGATTGTTTTTATCCCGTGTTGATGATGATGATGATGATGATGGGTGCCAGACAACCAGAGTGTGTGTGTTTGTGTGTCAGCTGCTGCCACTATCATCACCACAGAAAGAGAGAGAGAGAGAGAGAGAGCGCGCATTAAGAATGAACAGATAGAAGGGAGGAAGGGGAAAAGAACGATGAATGAAATGTATAAACGAAGGAAGAAAGAAAGAAAGCAAATTAAGGAGTTGAGATATAAGAAAGAAGGACAATAGGAAAGGCGAAACCAGACAATACAAACATAATTTAAAGAAGAAAGAAAGGAAAGCAATAAGTTAAACAGCGAAAGACAATTAAAGGAGCTAGAGATGCAAGAAAGAAGGAAGTTAAGAAGGGCGAGAACCAGATGGAAGATAATCATGAAAAGAAGAAATGAAAGAAAGGCAATAAGTTACAAAAGAAAGACGTTTGGAGGAGGTAAGAGATATAAGAAAGCAGGACGCAAGGAAGTGTGAAAACCAAAGAAGAACACACAAACATGCTAAACAAAGAGTAAGGAAATGGGTCCGTTTGGGTAGCTTACACCAATCACTAATGGTTTGTGGGGGGGGGGGGGGGAGTCCATTATAGTGTAGTCCACTTGAAGGGAGATTTTTAGTTTGGTCCCTAGTCCTCCATCAAGATAACACGTATACTCCCAAGACACCCGTTTTAGATAAATATATGCATTTTTCTGTAGAGAATTGGTTCTGCCAAAGGCTTGTTCCTCCTAAAATTGGTTCTGCCAAAGGCTTGTTCCTCCTAAAATACAGGCTAACTCTTACTCGCCAAGAGGTATTCGACGCTAAACTAAACTAGCCTTATTGGGCTAAACATGAGGAAGAAGGGGGTATTAACAAACACATTCCCCTTAAGGGGAGATTTCCACTTGAGGGATTTTTGTCTTGACTCCTTTCTCCCTCATGTTTAGCCCCATTGCTTTTCTAGTTTTAAGACGTTCGCCCCATTATTTTGACGATTTTAAGAACTTTCGACCCATTTCTGTCAATTTTAAGACCTTTCGTGCCATTTAGGGATCGATTTTATCCTGGCGAGCGATAGCGAGCCTGTAATTTACCGAAAAATTACAAATTTATCTTGAAAGGGGGTCTGGGAGGTGTAATCTTAAGCTTGATGGAGTTCTAGGGAAGAAACTAAATACCTCCCCTTAAGAAATGTACAGTGTATAGTCACTATATACAAAGGAGTACAAAGGAGTACAAAGAAAATCAAGCAACAACAGATCTAGTGACCCTTCTAGGCTGCTTGTCCTCCAAAACACAGAGGACAGAGAAGGTCCGTTAGGGTACCGTATACGTCTCTAATGGTTTGGTGGTGGTGGAGAGGATAGTAAATTGGTGGTGGTGGAGAGGAAAGTCAATTGTATTGTGGTTGTCCAGTCAATTTAACTCTGGATATTGAACACATTGGTGTATATATATATATAAATAAAGCGACCGTTCATTTCAGGGGAGATTTCCACCCGGAGGATTTTTTTCTGAACCTCTTTTCTCCCTCATGTTTAGCCCCATTGCTTGTGAGATTTAAAGACGCTTGCCCCATTAGTTTGGCGATTTTAAGAACCCTCGCCCCATTTCTGTCAATTTTAAGACCATTCGTGCCATTTAGGTATCGATTTTTCCTGGCGAGCGATAGCGAGCCTGTAATTTAAGGGGAACCGGCCTTCGGCCGGGACATTTTTCTACCGAAAAATGTACACATTTATCTTGGAAGTCTAGGGAACCAACTAAAAACCTCCCCTGATTAATTCATGGACTTTTTACATACACTAAATCCACATGGAGTAGTTAGTGGATGAGAGACTGGCCTGTTACAACTCATTATAATACTTATGGGGTGTATGGTCTTGGTTGGTTCGAATCATGTAAAGGGGTCTATGGTTCGAATGTACGGTGTGTATTAAGGCTTCCAGACGTGTGCAAGGCGTTAAGGGGAGGTATTTAGTTTGTTCCCTAGACCTCCATCAAGCTTAAAATTACACCCCCTTGAGTCCCTTTCAAGATAAATTTGTACATTTTTCGGTAGAAAAATGTCCCGGCCGAAGGCCGGTTCCTCTTAAATTACAGGCTCGCTATCGCTCGCCAGGATAAAATCGATACCTGAATTGCACGAAAGGTCTTAATATGGGGTGAAAGTTCTTAAAATCGCTAAACTAATGGGGCAAACGTTTTATAATATCAAAAGCAATGGGGCTAAACATGAGGGAGAAAGGGGTCAAGAAAAAAAATCCCTCAAGTGGAGATCTCCCCTTAAGTTACTACTCTGTTACAAGACATTAAACTCTGACTGTACCCCCACCATTGATTAACCCCCCCCCCCCTCCCTTGCACAAGACTCCCGGTATATCAATGTACAGTAGCAGGCAAAAATTCACGTAACACCACCCTCACTTCTACGCTACTTTCCTCTCCGTACTTAAACTTAAGGGGAGGTTTTTAGTTTGGTCCCTAGATATCCTTCAAGCTTAAGATTACACCCCCTTGAGCCCCTTTCAAGATAAATTTTGTTACATTTTTTCGGTAGAAAAATGTCCCGGCTGAAAGCCGGTGTCTCTTAAATTACAGGCTCGCTATCGCTCGCCAGGATAAAATCGACACCTAAATGGCACGAAAGGTCTTAAAATTGACATAAATGGGTTGAAAGTTCTTAAAATCGTCAAAATAATGGGGCAAACGTCTTAAAATTTGAAAAACAATGAGGCTAAACATGAGGGAGAAAGGGGTCAAGAAAAAAAATCCCTCAAGTGGAAATCTCCCCTTAAGCTAGTCCCCAACACTCTGGTGTTTTATGAAGGGTCCTGTTATTTATTAGCGAGGAAATTAACGCCGGATATGCGAAGGCCTGGGGGTATTTTTGGGTGCGACCGTGCGTTGTTGACACGGGGGGTGAAGGTCGTGGTTGGTTTACTAGTACAAAGGAAATCAAGCAACAACAGATCTAGTGACCCTTCTAGGTTGCTTGTCCTCCCAAAACACTGAGGATCAAGTGTCCAAACATTGGTTTAGAGTGGGTGAGGGAACATTGGAAAGGGAATTACTGCCCTGGAACTAATGTCCGTGGGCAGGACAGGTTGTGAAGTGTATGTGTTCCTTGGTGTGTCTGGGTGAGTGTATCGGCATGTGTTTAGAAGATGGTGGTGGGGGGGGGAGGGGGTGTCTTGGATTACACATATGTGTTTCAGTGTACTGTTGTGTGTTATGTTTGTTGTAGCGCTTAATTATTTGGCCGTTTAAGGGGAGATTTCCACTTGAGGGACTTTTTTCTTGGCCCCTTTCTCCATCATGTCTAGCCCCATTGCTTAGAGATTTTAAGACGTTTGGCCCATTAGATTGGTGATTTTAAGAATTTCCGCCCTAT
This sequence comes from Paralithodes platypus, assembly GCA_032716605.1. Classification (NCBI taxonomy): domain Eukaryota; kingdom Metazoa; phylum Arthropoda; class Malacostraca; order Decapoda; family Lithodidae; genus Paralithodes; species Paralithodes platypus. The sequence goes on along the minus strand of CM064577.1, from coordinate 29,886,660 downwards.
TCTGTCAATGTTAAGACCTTTCGTGCCATTTAAGTGTCGATTTTATCCTGGCGAGCGATAGCGAGCCTGTAATATAAGAGTAACCGACCTTCGACCGGGACATTTTTCTACCGAAAAATGTACAAATTTATCTTGAAAGGGGGTCAAGGGGGTGAAATTTTAAGATTGCTGGAGGAGTAGGAAACAAACTAAAAACCTCCCCTTACGTGTGATGTTTGTGAGTGGCTTTCTGCGTGATTTGTGTGTGTGTTTTGCTGTAGGTGTCTGTGATATGTGTATGTCCTGTGTGTGTGTGTGTGTGTGTGTGTGTGTGTGTGTGTGTTTTGCTGTAGGTGTCTGTGATATGTGTTTGTGCTGTGTGTGTGTGTGTGTGTGTGTGTGTGTGTTTTTTTTGCTGTAGGTGTTTGTGATATGTGTGTGTCCTGTGTTTGTGTTTGTATTTTGGGTATGTGTACTATTTTCTTTGTATGTTTAGCTGTAGGATTTTCTAATAATTATGTGTGTGTGTTCTGTTTTGTATGTTGGGCGTGTGTAGTGTATGTTGTTAGGGTGTTTCGTGGGTTAGCTTTGAATTTATAAACATTAATTAAGAGAGTTTACGTTAAAAATGTTTTGACCTTTCTGTTTGTTGCGCTCGCTCTCGCTCTCTCTCTCTCTCTCTCTCTCTCTCTCTCTCTCTCTCTCTCTCTCTCTCTCTCTCTCTCTCTCTCTCTCTCTCTCTCTCTCTCTCTCTCTCTCTCTCTCTCTCTCTCTCTCTCTCTCTCTCTCTCTCTCTCACACACAAACTAGGTGTGGTGGTGGGGATGAGATCGTCAGTGAGGCAAGAACACACTGACAGGAGGAGATGAGACAGGGGTGGGGGTGGGGTGGGGGGGTGGTTAGTAGGTTACAAAGGGGGGATATAAACCATTACAAGGGGGTACAGTTGACAAAATATTCACAGTTCTTGTTTTATTTGTAGATTTTCATGTATTATATATTTTGTATTAGTTTGCTCCCTAGCCCTCTATCAAGCTTAAGGGGAGGTATTTAGTTTGTTCCCTAGACCTCCATCAACCTTAAAATTACACCCCCTCGAGTCCCTTTCAAGATAAATTTGTAAATTTTTCGGTAGAAAAATATCCCGGCCGAAGGCCGGTTCCTCTTAAAATACAGGCTCGCTAGCGCTCGCCAGGATAAAATAGACACCTGAATTGCACGAAAGGTCTTAATATGGGGTGAAAGTTCTTAAAATCGCTTAACTAATGGGGCAAACGTTTTATAATATCAAAAGCAATGGGGCTAAACATGAGGGAGAAAGGGGTCAAGAAAAAAATCCCTCAAGTGGAGACCTCCCCTTAAGGAAACACCCCCTAGACCCCCTTTCAAGATACATTTGTACATTTTTCGGTAGAAAACAATTCTGGCCGAAGGCCGATGCCTTTCAAAATTACAGGCTCGCTTTCGCTCGCCAGGAAAAAATCGACACCTGAATGGTACGAAAGGTCTTAATATTGACATAGAAATGGGGCGCAATGTCTCAAAATCGTCAAACTAACGGAAAACACGTCTTAAAATCTCAGAACTAATATGCTAAACATGAGGGAGAAAGGGGTCCAAAAAAAGCAACTACCTCCCCTTTAAAGGCACAAGTCTGAAGAAAGAAACACACAAGGGTTATATTTCTTTGACTCCTCTGCTGGCTGGGAAGATCAAAGAAAATCACAAGAAAAGACGGAATATATCTAAGGAAATAATCTGAGAGAGAGAGTGAGAGTGAGGGTGAGAATGGGAGAGAGAGAGAGAGAGAGTGAGTGTGTGTACGAGAGAGTATGTTTGTGTTTGTGTGTGTGTGTGTGTGAGAGAGTAAAGTGACTACCGGTTGGTTATGAGAGAATGTGTGGGTGAAGCCTATGTGTGAGAGTTTGTTCAATATAATTTTCCCCTCATAGATTTTCCGAACATTACACTATTTTGCCTCACACCACACCAAATTTACCTTCATATATGTGTGTGTGTGTGTGTGTGTGTGTGTGTGTGTGTGTGTGTGTGTGTGTGTGTGTGTGTGTGTGTGTGTGTGTGTGTGTGTGTGTGTGTGTGTGTGTGTGTAGGTTATGTCCCCTTAATCTCTCTTCCTGGCAGTACATTATAGCCTTGCCCCACACCACACCTATAGTTTACGTTCATGTGTGTGTGTGTGTGTGTGTTGCGTGTATGTGTGTGTGTGTGTGTGTGTGTGTGTGTGTGTGTGTGTGTGTGTGTGTGTGTGTGTGTGTGTGTGTAGGCTATGTCTCCCTTAATCTCTCTTCCTGGCAGTACATTATAGCCTTGCCTCACACCACACCTATAGTTTACGTTCGTGTGTGTGTGTGTGTGTGTGTGTGTGTGTGTGTGTGTGTGTGTGTGTGTATGTATATGTGTGTGTGTATAGGCTATGTCTCCCTTAATCTCTCTTCCTGGCAGTACATTATAGCCTTGCCTCACACCACACCTATAGTTTACGCACCCACACTGTTGCGTCAGAGCTGCTACAAGGCGTTACAAGGCATAGTTATAGTCTATTCACTGTACTTAGGCCAAAACTCTTGACTTCAAAATATAATATAATAATCAAGGTGATACTCCCACCAATCCGCCTGGTAATAGGTGTGGACATTTACAACCCATTTACTCCAGCCCGTTTCAATTTACTGTATAAGATATTAGGCGTATTGATGTTGAATAAAAAGCGAGAAAAATATCAAGCCATCGCCAGAATTCATCAGTTCGAGCCCCTGGCATTTGAAACTTCAGGAGTCTTCGGCCCCACCACCCTTAAGATGGTGAATGAAATAGGCCGTAAAATCAGAGAAGTTTCAGGAGAACCCCGGGAAACCCTCTGGCTCAAGCAAAGACTAGGGATGGCTATCCTCCGGGGCAATGCCACCAGTGTCATGAGCTCAGTTCGACAGGACTGAGTCATGCCACTGCGTGAGGCCCCGGCAGGAGTGGTGTATCCGTAGTCTTTCCACAGTAGGGTAAAACAAAACATAAACCTTATTTGTATGTAACATGTGTGATGCACATTAATAAAAGGGGATGTGTCGGATGGTTGAAAGCCACAGTTGCTCGCGCGTTTGGGGCTAGCAACACGTATTATGAAAAACATGCATCCTCCTTCATTCACTGTCCCCCCCCTTCACTCACTCAACCCCACAATTTGCCGGAGGATAACAGGTTTTTCACAATACGTAGACGGAGGTCTTTTCTTTTTATGAATGGACTATAGTATCTCATAAAGCCTGCGGTTCACACTAAGTTGTTATTAATTTGCCCATCTCTCCAAATCAAAGTCTGGTTTAGCCTTCGGAAGAGTTAGCCTTAAACGTTTGTTAGGTTTATGGCATTGAGACGATGACAATTATTAGAAATATTATATATCGTGTTTTGATATAAAGATAATTCTTAAGAGAGAGAGAGAGAGAGAGAGAGAGAGAGTGAGAGTGCGAGAGTTACGCTTGTCTAGTGTGTAAGGTGGGTGTGACTAACGCAATGACCTATCTATGTGTTCCTGTGTGATGCAATATTACCTCTCTCTCTCTCTCTCTCTCTCTCTCTCTCTCTCTCTCTCTCTCTCTCTCTCTCTCTCTCTCTCTCTCCTCTCTCCTCTCCCCTCTCTCTCCCCCTCCCCCCCTCCCCCCCCCCCCCCCACCACTTCCTCCTACATTTTGTCTTTCACCATCTCCACACACGACCACCACCACCGACCTCTCTCCACTTCTCTACTCCCCCCCCCCCTTCCCTCCCTTTCTATCTCTCCCCCCCCCCTACCCCCTCATCACCCCCCCTCCCCCTCCCATACCTCTCCCTATTACTTAACATTGCCACGGTAGTTTAACTTAGTACCATTATTTCCCTTAGTTCTCTAGGGAGTATTGGGTGTGGTTATAATGAAACTTAGGGTTGTCACATATCGCTACTTAAACTCTAAAAACACACACACACACACACACACACACACACACACACACACACACACACACACTCACAATGTTCTAGAGTGTTCGTATTTATATAAGTAATTAACATAATTTTAAAAGCAATAACCCTCAAATGAAATTAATGAAAGCATGCGATCCTCCCAGGATTCGAACCCAGCATACTTCATACATAACTTACGCTCTCTAACCCTTACACCATCAAGACAGGTAAGTTAAACGGGGTAACTTTTAAAGAGTTGTTCTTGGGCAGCATGATGTGCGGGAGTGTCATTGATTGGTTTTATATTTATCATGTAGGCCTGCCAAAGAGACCGGTAAGCTACATCACAAAGTCCCGGACAACGGATTAGGATAGCATCATTAAGGGAGCCCACCTCGCTTTTTTCTTTTTCTCTCCCTCTCTCTTTGGCTTGTATCCATTCTGCCCCATTCAGCCTACTGTTTTAAGACGTTTACCCCTATCCAGGTGTCAATATTTTCCTGGCGAGCGGTAGCGAGCCAGCATAAATATATTTTTGTTTTGACAGCAAGCTAAATTTGTAAATTTTCCAATAGAAAAATGTCTCCGGCGAAGCCGGATTTCTCCATACAATGCTGGCTCGCTGGCGCTCGCCAGGAAGAAATGGACACCTGGATGGGGATAAACGTCTTAAAACACTTGGCTGAATGGGGCCGAATGGATACCAGTTAGGGAAAGAGAGAAAAGGAGAGAAAGATAACAAAATCCGGTGAGCTCCCTTAAAGGCCAACATAGCTACATAGGCCTACCGTGTAATGTATATGTGAGTACCCTGAGGGAAGGAGACCCCGGGGGAAGGCCACACAACTCATACCTGATGCAAGGCGATAAATCATGTTGGCAGGTAATGGGAGAGTGGCAGCCTTGAGCCCCGCCAGGAGAGTCCCTTAACCCTTTCACGCATATGACGCGATTTTGAGCCTATTGGGGGATACTTTAAAGCCTTTGTTTCCATCAGGGGTATTTATAAACCTTTAGTTTAGTTACTTCAACCTCTGCAGTTGTCTTTGAGTTAATTGTGGGCAGAAAACTAATTTTGGAGGGGTAATTATAAGAGTGAGAGAACTCTATTTATTATTGCTAATCTGGCAACCTCTGCGTCATATGAGTCTGAAAGGGTTAAGGGTACATCACACAGTCAGGAGTGCGAGCTAGAGTCACTAGGAGTAGGGGACAATTCGGACTCGCGGGCCTATTCGCGGTGAAAATCGATGACTCATAGTGACTAGCGACTCCTAGCGACTTGTTTTAGACTCCCACTCGCTCGCGGTGAAAATCGATGACTCCTAGTGATTCTAGCGACTCCTAGTGACTCCTGTTAGACTCCCACTAGCTCGCACTCCTGACTGTGTGATGTACCCTTTAGGGCTGGAGATGGAGGGTGAATGCGGCCACGCGCTGACATAACATACATTCAAGTTGATTAATTGATGATATTGAAAGCTGAGAAGGGGAGGATGTGTAGGTGAGGGGCGGTTGGGGTCACGTTGATGATTCCATTAACCAACTTTAGAAAACAAACAAAAATATATATAAAATATAACACACACACACACACACACACACACACACACACACACACACACACACACACACACACACACACACGCACACACAGTCACAACTACTGTTTTCTGTGTCACCTCCTGTACCTTGTCTCTGTCCAAACCCTACTACTGATCCCACTAACCTTCATCACCTTCTTTTGACACAATCAATATGCCCCCATGGTATTGAAAGGGTTAATGGTTGGCATAGCTTTGGTTGTTTGCCTGGTGAACATTTATTTTGTGTATTTATTTGGTGGAGTTCCGATAACCCCATCATTGTGGTATATGTGTTATTATAATTGTATTGGCCAACATTCAACGATAAAACTCAGCTTAGGAAGGACTTGTAGGAATCATAGGGGTACAAACTGACTGTGTTAAGGGGAGGTTTTTAGTTTGTTCCTTAGACCTCCATCAAGCTTAAAATTACACCCCCTTGAGTCCCTTTCAAGATTAATTTGTACATTTTTCGGTAGAAAAATGTCCCGGCCGAAGGCCGTTTCCTCTTAAGTTACAGGCTCGCTATCGCTCGCCAGGATAAAATCGACACCTAAATGGCACGAAAGGTCTTAAAAGTGACATAAATGGGGTGAAAGTTCTTAAAATCACCAAACTAATGGGGCGAACGTCTTAAAATATCAAAATCAATGGGGCTAAACATGAGGAAGAAAGGGGTCAAGAAGAAAATCCCTCAAGTGGAGATCTCCCCTTCACCCTCCTTGACTCTCACACATCCTTCCTAAGCTGCATATAATCGTCTAGTGGTGGCCGGAATGATAGTACGTCAGATTACGGGGGTGTTTCCTTAAGGGGAGATCTCCACTTGAGGGATTTTTTTCTTGACCCCTTTCTCCCGCATGTTTAGCCCCATTGCTTTTGATATTATAAAACGTTTGCCCCGTTAGTTTAGCGATTTTAAGAACTTTCACCCCATATTAAGACCTTTCCTGCAATTCAGGTGTCGATTCTATCCTGGCGAGCGATAGCGAGCCTGAAATTTAAGAGGAATCGGCCTTCGGCCTGGACATTTTTCTACCGAAAAATTTACACATTTATCTTGAAAGGGGGTCAAGGGGGTGTAATTTTAAGCTTGATGGAGGTCTAGGGAACAAACTAAAAACCTCCCCTTAAATGACATTGAAAACATTGACAACTAAAACACTTAGGTACTTAGTTTGTTCCCTAGACCTCCATCAAGCTTAAAATTACACCCCCTTGAGTCCCTTTCTAGATAAATTTGTACATTTTTCGGTAGAAAAATGTCCCGGCCATCGCTCGCCAGGATAAAAGCGACACCTGAATGGCACGAAAGGTCTTAAAATGGGGTGAAAGTTCTTAAAATCGCCAAACTAACGGGGCAAACATCTTAAAATCTCAAAAAGCAATGGGGCTAGACATGAGAGCGAAAGGGGTCCAGCAAAAAAGGTCCCTCAAGTGGATATCTCCCCTTAATAGGTTCCATGGACGCTGCTGTTATCCCGGTGGAGAGTTCATGTTATGCCAACCGGAAATATATCGTGGCCATCATATATGCCAAGCTACAGATTAACCCTTCCTGTACCGACGACGTTTCTTTGTTGTTTTCTAGCTAAATTTAGACGTTTTTTGTGCAGTTTGAGAAGGATCTGCGGTAGTATAAAGGCTTAAGAGGAGGTTTCTAGTTTGTTTCCTACTCCTCCAGCAATCTTAAAATGTCACCCCCGTGACCCCCTTTCAAGATAAATTTGTACATTTTTCGGTAGAAAAATGTCCCGGCCGAAGGCCGGTTACCCTTAAATTACAGGCTCGCTATCGCTCGCCAGGATAAAATCGACACCTAAATTGCACGAAAGGTCTTAAAATTGACAAAATGGGGCAGAAATTCTGAAAATCACCAAACTATTGGGGCAAACGTCTTAAAATCTCAAAAGCAATGGGGCTAACCATGAGGGAGACAGGGGTCAAGAAAGAAAACCCTCAAGTGGAAACCTCCCCTTAAGTGAGATAGTTGGAAGCCTGTTAGTCGCTGGGGGCCCCTTCTAAAATTAATACAATCGTCTAATAGTTGCCAGAATAAAGTTAAAAGGACGGCATCGGTACTGAAGGGGTTAAGGGGAGATTTCTTCTTTTTCTGGACCTCCTTTTCCCCTCACGTTTAACCCCATTAAATTGGCAATGTTGAGACCTTTTGTGCCATCGAGCGATAGCGAGTCTGTAATACATGAGGAACCGGCCTTTGGTCGGGCCGTTTTACTACCCGAAAAATGTACATATTTTGTCTTGGTGGTATTATTTGAAGTTTGATGGAGGTCTTTAGAGGAAACTAACAATAATTAATACCGGTAAGTAAATAAATAAATGAACAAATTAATCCAAATCTCCCTTTAATGAGTTTGGAGAATATCCGAGCAATTTGGAGCAATGATCAGGAGTATCTCGTGACTCATGCTTTGTTGTTGTTGTTGTTGTTGTTGTTGTTTTGTTTTGTTGTTGTTGTTGTTGTTGTTTTGTTGTTGTTGTTGTTGTTTTGTTGTTGTTGTTTTGTTGTTGTTTTGTTGTTGTTGTTGTTGTTGTTGTTTTGTTGTTGTTGTTGTTTTGTTGTTGTTGTATTGTTGTTGTTTGTTGTTGTTGTTTTGTTGTTGTTGTATTGTTGTTGTTTTTGTTGTTGTTGTTGTTTTGTTGTTGTTGTTGTTGTTCTCTATATATAATGGATACGTATTTTGTTTTATATTCGCTTGAGATAGACCGACTAGGTACACAATGATATGACCACCTTGCCTGGATAGTAAGGTCTGTGTGGTCAGTGTATCTATTTACCGCCCCCCCCCCCTTTATTTCTCTCTCTCTCTCTCTCTCTCTCTCTCTCTCTCTCTCTCTCTCTCGTTCCATATACCCCTTTAAATACATTATATCGGAACCCATTTAAATATTGCAGAAATAATCTAAATGCCAAAACAGGATCATACCGGTATGTTATTTTGCACATGTGTGTGTGTGTGTGTGTGACTATATCTAATAATTATGTACACTTGTGCCTGTGTGTGTGTGTGTGTGTATGTATGTACAGTATGTGTGTGTGTGTGTGTGTAAAACTAATAATAAGAAATAAAATTATATTTTAATTTACTGTGTGTGTGTGGGTGTGTGTGTGTGTGACTGATAAAGATTAGATAAATATGGTAAATAGATAAGGTGACTACTGAGTATGTATGTATCGGTACGGAATGTATGTATGTATGTATGTATGCATGAGTATCGTTACGGAAAATCTAGAGCAGGTATGTAAATACATAGGTACAGTATGTAATATGTGTGTGTATGTATGTATGTATGTGCAGTATGTATTTTATATGTATGTATGTATGTATGTATGTACAGGTATGTATGCAATGTACAGCACCGGTATGTAGCTTGCATGCACTACTGTATATGCATGAATGTATACAAGCATGTAGGCCTATGTTTGTATGTACATGTGTAATTCACGTAAATCTGGAAACATGGAAGTAAAGGTGTGTATGTATTTACCTGTGTATGTATGTATTTACCTGTGTATGTATGTATTTGTGTGCACCATGTAGGCAAAGTCAACGTCCATCCAGCACAGGTGTTAGATGAGAGAGGGTTGTTGTTGTTGTTGTTGTTGTTGGTTTATTGCAATGGTATGATGTACCATATGTGGTGGAGAGACGTAATATTAGAGCATTAGTCATAAGTGTGTGTGTGTGGGGTGTGTGTGTGTGTGTGTGTGTGTGTGTGAGTGTGTGTGTGTGTGTGTGTGTGTGTGTCTTTGTGTGTGTGTGTGCTTCCGATAACTTACACACATATAATACATACACCTTGAGTAATGGTTATGTGCGTATTAAATCCTTGAACACGAATACGGATATTAGTCTACACACGAACCTCAAATGAATCACTAGCGAGGTTGAGGCTATAAGGAAGCTGAAGGTATAAACATCGATATTTAGCGGAATTAACAACTGAAATATGGTCGTAGTACATTTATAAATACATAAAACCGAATCAATCATACTTTTTATCCATCAGAAATCACCATTATTGTAGCATTTCTGTTCTATATCGATGTCTACGGCTCCAACTTCCTTATAGCCTGCAAATCGCAAGTGTTCAATTGTATACACACACACACACACACACACACACACACACACACACACACACACACACACACACACACACACACACACACACACGCACACAGTCACACACACGCTCTCATTCCCAAACCAAATATTTAAGTTCAATATACTCAAGATAAAACAATTATTATAGTTCCCGGTGATCCGTTATATTGAATTAATGTGATTATTCAATTAGTATAGTGCAAATAGAAAATGGGGCTAGGTGAATTAGTATAGTGCTAATAGAAAATGGGGCTAGGTGAATTAGTATAGTGCAAATAGAAAATGGGGCTAGGTGAATTAGTATAGTGCTAATAGAAAATGGGGCTAGGTGAATTAGTATAGTGCAAATAGAAAATGGGCTAGGTGAATTAGTATAGTGCTAATAGAAAATGGGGCTAGGTGAATTAGAATAGTGCTAATAGAAAATGGGGCTAGGTGAATTAGTATAGTGCAAATAGAAAATGGGGCTAGGTGAATTAGTATAGTGCTAATAGAAAATGGGGCTAGGTGAATTAGAATAGTGCTAATAGAAAATGGGGCTAGGTGAATTAGTATAGTGCAAATAGAAAATGGGGCTAGGTGAATTAGAATAGTGCTAATAGAAAATGGGGCTAGGTGAATTAGTATAGTGCAAATAGAAAATGGGGCTAGGTGAATTACTATAGTGCTAATAGAAAATGGGGCTAGGTGAATTACTATAGTGCTAATAGAAAATGGGGCTAGGTGAATTAGTATAGTGCTAATAGAAAATGGGGCTAGGTGAATTAGTATAGTGCAAATAGAAAATGGGGCTAGGTGAATTAGTATAGTGCTAATAGAAAATGGGGCTAGGTGAATTAGTATAGTGCTAATAGAAAATGGGGCTAGGTGAATTAGTATAGTGCTAATAGAAAATGAGGGTTACTATTAGTCTATTCACTGTAAATAGGCGAGAAATCATGACCTCTATCCTCTGTAACTCAAAAAGGGCTAGAGCAAATTGGCTGTAAATTTCCACATCTATTCCGTGGCTGACTCTTCCCAAATGGTAGAAATATTAGCTCGATTACATTAGTCATTTTTGAGTTACAGAGGTTAGAGGTCATGATTTCTCGCCTACTTACAGCGAATAGACTTCTATTAGTGGGTGGAATTATAGAATGCTTTCCTTGTTTGCATATAATTGTGTACCATCTTCCACCAAGCTAAACGGAACACATATAGACGCCAGAGAATGGGAGGACTATATACTTTGTTTATTGGTATGCTACGGTAGTTTGTTTGAAAGAATAGTGTTTGGAGGTGTGTGTGTTTGTGTGTGTTTGTATGGGGGGAAGGCATTATGTGTGTGTGTTTGTTTTGTGTGTGTGTGTGTGTGTGTTTGTATGGGGGGAAGGCGTTATGTGTGTGTTTGTGTGTGTTTGTATGAGGGGAAAGGCATTATGTGTGTGTTGTGTGTGTGTTTGTGTGTGTACATGTGTGTGTGTTTGTATGGGGGGAAGGCATTATGTGTGTGTTGTGTGTGTTTGTATGGGGGGAAGGCATAATGTGTGTGTGTGTTTGTGTGTGTACATGTGTGTGTGTGTGTGTGTGCGTGTGCGTGTGCTTATACAGTATGTATGTGTTAGTTGGTGTATGTGTGTGTGTGTGTGTGTAGTATATATGTGCGCATACGGGTGGGTGGGTGTTTTTAATTAGTAATACCATGCAAATTGTGGTACAGATAACCAGATAACCTTTCGGGCGTGATAGTGACCGATACAGGCGTGATAGGGCGTGGTGGCTGTGACGTATGGGCGTGTATAAAGGGGGGGAGGGGGGGGGGGAGTTTGTGAAAGTAAACAGAGAGAATGGGAAAGGGGAGGGGGGGGGGGGGAGGGGTGTTAGATGTATAGTGTGAGATCGGCCATTGTGTCTTGGTAGGGAACTATAGCCCCCCCTCTCCCCCCTCCCTTTCTTCTATTCTTCCCGTAACTCACTTTTTTTTTTAATCTACTTTACTTTCCCCTAAAGCGGTAGTGTGTACACACACACACACACACACACACGGTATTAATGAGTCAGTTATTCAATTATATAAATGTTGTATATAATTTATATTCTCGTTACCAAGACAAATTTATTATTCATCTGAAGTCTGTCACATGAATAAATATTGAGGCAGATTTCATTAGTCATATAATTTGTCTTAGCACTTTCAAGATCCCTTTGAGTACCAGCGACGTGGGTTGGATTTCATTCTAGCTATATTTAAGCGATATTATGCAGCTTAGGAAGGATCTGTGGTAGTTACAAAGAGTTGGTTGAGGTAGTTTGAAGCCTTATTATTGCTAGAGGTCCTTCATAAGCTGAATAAAGTCGTCTAGTGGGTTAAAGATGTTCTAGTTAACCCCTTATGTACCGGCGGTGTCTTTAATCTTATTATGGCTTATATTAGATGATTTTATTAAGTTTAAATAGAGCCTCAAGCAAGTAACAGGCTTCTAACTATCTCACTTAACCCTTTTTATGGTGATGGGCTGGTCTATCAGAGTGAGAACTGAGCGATCTCTGCCATACCCATAGCTTACTCTGACTGTTCCTTTTACTTATATATTTTCTAGATCTCAAGTGACGGCGTCTCTTCCGTGGATTGACATCCCAATCTATCAGATTGCAAGCCAAAGCGTCACATTTTTCCTTTGCCCCCTCAACTTTCTCTTCATAATTGCTGAGGGGCACAGGGCCCTGGGTCGGGCTTTGGTTTCCCGGGCGTTTCCACACCCTCCTCAGCTCCCCGCCATGGAGTGGCTTCGGTCACCCAGGCTTTATTGTGGTCGGCAGGGAGGGTTCTGTGGGGGCGCTCGGTTATGGCCTTGGCCTTGCTCGGGGACTTGGGGCTGTTCGGCCAGGCAGCTTGGGGAACAACAACAACAACAACCCTTTTTCCTACCACAGATCCTTCTTAAGCTGCATACAATCGTCTAAATATAGCTAGAATATAATAAAAAAATACGTCGCCGGTACAGAAAGGGTTAATAACACGGAACTTTCAGAAAATGACCTGATAGCTGGTACCGGAGAATCAGAGGCTTGTGTGAATGTCTGGATAATATTGCTCGTGTGACTCGATGTACTGTACACGGTAATTCAAAGTACAGTTACCCACATAAGTTCAGTTCCCCGCCGTGATCTCATACATGGATATATATACTGGGCGGGAGTGAATTACGAGGTAGTGTGTCTTATACAGTGATTAAGGGGAGATCTCCACTTGAGGGATTTTTTTTCTTGACTCCTTTCTCCCTCATGTTTAGCCTCATTGCTTTTGAGATTTTAAGACGTTTGGCGATTTTAAGAACCCTCGCCCCATTTCTGTCAATTTTAAGACCATTCGTGCCATTTAGGTGTCGATTTTTTCCTGGCGAGCGATAGCGAGCCTGTAATTTAAGGGGAATCGGCCTTCGGCCGGGACATTTTTCTACCGAAAAATGTACAAATTTATCTTGAAAGGGGGTCTAGGAGGAGTAATTTTAAGTTTGATGGAAGTCTAGGGAATCAACTAAAAACCTCCCCTTAATGTTACCGTACTTAACCCCCATTGACCACCACCACCATTATTTACCTGTCATGCCACCTATTAATTAACCCCCATTGACCACCACCACCACCACCATTTACCTGTCATGCCACCTATTAATTAACCCCCATTGACCACCACCACCACCATTATTTACCTGTCATGCCACCTATTAATTAACCCCCATTGACCACCACCACCACCATTATTTACCTGTCATGCCACCTATTAATTAACCCCCATTGACCACCACCACCATTATTTACCTGTCATGCCACCTATTAATTAACCCCCATTGACCACCACCACCACCATTATTTACCTGTCATGCCACCTATTAATTAACCCCCATTGACCACCACCATTTACCTGTCATGCCACCTATTAATTAACCCCCATTGACCACCACCACCACCATTTACCTGTCATGCCACCTATTAATTAACCCCCATTGACCACCACCACCACCATTTACCTGTCATGCCACCTATTAATTAACCCCCATTGACCACCACCACCACAATTATTTACCTGTCATGCCACCTATTTTACAGTTCAGGAATTATGGGGGGATAAGTCTTTTTATCGTCCCCCTTCTTCCTCATGTTTAGTCCCATTAATTTTCAGATTTGTTGACGTTCGCCCCATTAGTTTGGCGATTTTAAGATCTAAGAAATAGCCCGCCAGAGCTTCAATACGAAATAGCCCGCCAGAGCTTCAATACGAAATAGCCCGCCAGAGCTTCAATGCGAAATAGCCCGCGAGAGCCTCAATGCGAAATAGCCCGCCAGAGCTTCAATACGAAATAGCCCGCCAGAGCTTCAATACGAAATAGCCCGCCAGAGCTTCAATACGAAATAGCCCGCCAGAGCTTCAATACGAAATAGCCCGCCAGAGCTTCAATGCGAAATAGCCCGCCAGAGCTTCAATACGAAATAGCCCGCCAGAGCTTCAATACGAAATAGCCCGCCAGAGCTTCAATGCGAAATAGCCCGCCAGAGCTTCAATGCGAAATAGCCCGCGAGAGCCTCAATGCGAAATAGCCCGCCAGAGCTTCAATACGAAATAGCCCGCCAGAGCTTCAATACGAAATAGCCCGCCAGAGCTTCAATACGAAATAGCCCGCCAGAGCTTCAATACGAAATAGCCCGCCAGAGCTTCAATACGAAATAGCCCGCGAGAGCTTCAATACGAAATAGCCCGCCAGAGCTTCAATACGAAATAGCCCGCCAGAGCTTCAATACGAAATAGCCCGCCAGAGCTTCAATGCGAAATAGCCCGCGAGAGCTTCAATGCGAAATAGCCCGCCAGAGCTTCAATGCGAAATAGCCCGCGAGATCTTCAATGCGAAATAGCCCGCGAGAGCTTCAATGCGAAATAGCCCGCGAGAGCTTCAATGCGAAATAGCCCGCGAGAGCTTCAATGAGAAATAGCCCGCATGAGCTTCAATGTGAAATAGCCCGCCAGAGCTTCAATGCGAAATAGCCCGCCAGAGCTTCAATACGAAATAGCCCGCGAGAGCTTCAATACGAAATAGCCCGCGAGAGCTTCAATGCGAAATAGACCGCCAGAGCTTCAATGCGAAATAGCCCGCGAGAGCTTCAATGCGAAATAGCCCGCGAGAGCTTCAATGCGAAATAGCCCGCCAGAGCTTCAATGCGAAATAGCCCGCCAGAGCTTCAATACGAAATAGCCCGCCAGAGCTTCAATGCGAAATAGCCCGCGAGAGCTTCAATGCGAAATAGCCCGCCAGAGCTTCAATACGAAATAGCCCGCCAGAGCTTCAATACGAAATAGCCCGCCAGAGCTTCAATACGAAATAGCCCGCCAGAGCTTCAATACGAAATAGCCCGCCAGAGCTTCAATGCGAAATAGCCCGCCAGAGCTTCAATGCGAAATAGCCCGCCAGAGCTTCAATGCGAAATAGCCCGCCAGAGCTTCAATACGAAATAGCCCGCCAGAGCTTCAATGCGAAATAGCCCGCCAGAGCTTCAATGCGAAATAGCCCGCCAGAGCTTCAATACGAAATAGCCCGCCAGAGCTTCAATGCGAAATAGCCCGCGAGAGCTTCAATGCGAAATAGCCCGCCAGAGCTTCAATGCGAAATAGCCCGCGAGATCTTCAATGCGAAATAGCCCGCGAGAGCTTCAATGCGAAATAGCCCGCGAGAGCTTCAATGCGAAATAGCCCGCGAGAGCTTCAATGAGAAATAGCCCGCATGAGCTTCAATGTGAAATAGCCCGCCAGAGCTTCAATGCGAAATAGCCCGCCAGAGCTTCAATACGAAATAGCCCGCGAGAGCTTCAATACGAAATAGCCCGCGAGAGCTTCAATGCGAAATAGACCGCCAGAGCTTCAATGCGAAATAGCCCGCGAGAGCTTCAATGCGAAATAGCCCGCGAGAGCTTCAATGCGAAATAGCCCGCCAGAGCTTCAATGCGAAATAGCCCGCCAGAGCTTCAATACGAAATAGCCCGCCAGAGCTTCAATGCGAAATAGCCCGCGAGAGCTTCAATGCGAAATAGCCCGCCAGAGCTTCAATACGAAATAGCCCGCCAGAGCTTCAATGCGAAATAGCCCGCCAGAGCTTCAATGCGAAATAGCCCGCGAGAGCTTCAATGCGAAATAGCCCGCGAGAGCTTCAATGCGAAATAGCCCGCGAGAGCTTCAATGCGAAATAGCCCGCGAGAGCTTCATAGAACAATACTGCCGCTCAGAAGTTGTTGTGACTCGGCCTTATAATGGTGATTATGAGTAGTGATGTACTTCCTTAAATTATGAGTAGTGATGTACTTCCTTAAATTATGAGTAGTGATGTACTTCCTTAAATTATGAGTAGTGATGTACTTCCTTAAATTATGAGTAGTGATGTACTGCCTTAAATTATGAGTAGTGATGTACTGCCTTAAATTATGAGTAGTGATGTACTTCCTTAAATTATGAGTAGTGATGTACTGCCTTAAATTATGAGTAGTGATGTACTTCCTTAAATTATGAGTAGTGATGTACTGCCTTAAATTATGAGTAGTGATGTACTTCCTTAAATTATGAGTAGTGATGTACTTCCTTAAATTATGAGTAGTGATGTACTTCCTTAAATTATGAGTAGTGATGTACTTCCTTAAATTATGAGTAGTGATGTACTTCCTTAAATTATGAGTAGTGATGTACTTCCTTAAATTATGAGTAGTGATGTACTGCCTTAAATTATGAGTAGTGATGTACTGCCTTAAATTATGAGTGGTGACGTACTTCCTTAAATTATGAGTAGTGATGTACTGCCTTAAATTATGAGTAGTGATGTACTGCCTTAAATTATGAGTGGTGATGTACTTCCTTAAATTATGAGTAGTGATGTACTGCCTTAAATTATGAGTAGTGATGTACTGCCTTAAATTATGAGTAGTGATGTACTTCCTTAAATTATGAGTAGTGATGTACTTCCTTAAATTATGAGTAGTGATGTACTTCCTTAAATTAATGGGGTATTCTTTTATGGACCCCCGCTTCTCCCTCATGTTTGTCCCCATTACTTTTTTAGATTTTCAGGCGTTCGGCCCATAAGTTTGGCGATTTTATGACCTTTACGTCCCCATTTCTTTGTCAAGTTTAAGACCTTACGTGCCTTCCAGCCCCTTGGGCCGTAATATTTGTCTACCGAAAAATGTACAAACTTGTCTTGAAGTGGGATAATGGGGATATTTTTAAAATTTGATGGAGGTCTAAGGAACAAACTAAAAAAAAAAAAAAAAAAAAAAACCCGCACTATTCGGGGACGCTATTTTACATGTTATTCTGGCATATGGACGAGATGGGTTGGGTGTGAAAGGGATCTGCCGTGTGTGGCCCAGTTGGCTCTCTGCAGACTCGCGTTTTCTTAGGTTCTTATTAGACTTCTTAGACTTTTGTTATGCCGTTGAGGAAGGCGTCCAAACTGTTAAGTGACAGTATATATACTGGCATAGCCTAGTTGTTAAGGGGAGATTTCCACTTGAGGGATTTTTTTCTGGACTCCTTTCTCCCTCATGTTTAGCCCCATTGTTTTTCTAAATTTAAGACGTTTGCCCCATTATTTTGACGACTTTAAGAAGTTTCAATCCATTTCTGTCAATTTTAAGACCTTTCGTGCCATTTAGGTGTCGATTTTATCCTGCCGAGCGATAGCGAGCCTGTAATTTAAGAGGAACCGGCTTTCAGCCGGGACATTTTTCTACCGAAAAATGTACAAATTTATCTTGAAAGGGGCTCAAGGGGGTGTAATCTTAAGCTTGAAGGATATCTAGGGGCCAAACTAAAAACCTCCCCTTAATGCACACCTATGCTACAGCTACTACACACCTTAATTAACAGAATTACCCATCATTGCTCTGGGAAGTAGGTGGATTTTATGGTAGGGCTGTGGTAGGCGTAAGATGGAGCCTTTACTATGTGTGTGTATAAACTGTAGGGCAGACATTTATTTTGTTTGCTCTGTATGAAGGAGACAAAAGGGTGGTTGCCCGTAACGAGTGTCTCCCCAGAGTCAAAAGAGTGACGGAGAGCCAAATTCAAGGGACGTTGTGGTCAAAATACCTGGACACACGACGTTTAAGTCATAGGATGAAGGAAAGATTGATTCCGGAAGAATATTGATTTGCTTATGTATTGATGTATTTTGTTAATGTTTTTACTTTCCTCCCAACACCTCCCTTCGATATAAATTTGTACATTGTATGTTCCGGCCGAAGGCCGATCCCTCTTAAATTGCAGGCTCGTAATCGCTCGCCAGGATTTTTTTTACTCCTAAATGACACAAAAGGTCTTAAAATTGACACAAGATATAGGGCGAAAAGTCTTAAAATTGACAAACTAATGGGGCGAACGTCTTAAAATATCAAAACTAATGGGGTTAAACATGAGGAAGAAGAGGGTTAAAAAAAAAAAAAAATCGAGAGGAGTATTTTGTTCCCCTGTATGTAATAGACAGTACCGGTCTCTACTGTGTGTGTGTATGTATGTAGGGAGTTGATTGGATGTCATAAACCCGCCTCCTCTCAATGCAATTAACACCATTTACCCCCAGACTGAGGCAGGAATTTATGATGCGGGGAGGTTCTAGGTTAGCTATAAGATCCTGTAAGTGTAATAAACCCTCCCCTTCTCTAATTGTTAACCCACTTAAGGGGAGATTTCCACTTGAGGGACTTTTTTTTTTTACCCCTTTCTCCCTCATGTCTAGCCCCATTACTTTTGATATTATAAGACGTTCGCCCCATTAGTTTGACAATTTTAAGAACTTTCGACCCATTTCTGTCACTTTTAAGACCTTTTGTGCCATTTAGGTGTCGATTTTATCCTGGCGAGCGATAGCGAGCCTGTAATTTAAGAGGAACCGGCTTTCAGCCGGGACATTTTTCTACCGAAAAATGTACAAATTTATCTTGAAAGGGGGTCAAGGGGTTGAAATTTGAAGATTGCTGGAGGAGTAGGAAACAAACTAGAAACCTCCCCTTAAACCCACTGTTTGCTCCGTACGTGTGGAATCTGGAGAGGGTTTACGATTGAGCCGAGTTTTAAGTGTACACAGTTTTAAGTGTACACATAGTTTTAAGTGTACACATAGTTTTAAATTATTTAGAAACGGATTATTTTAGGTTAGGTAAGGTTACAATTGATCTGGGTAGTTTAAAATTAAGTTTAAACACGATAAAGGTACTCAAAAATATAGTTCGTGTTTGTACGTGTGTATGTATGTGTGTGTGTGTGTGTGTGTGTGTGTGTGTGTGTGTGTATGTGTGTGTGTGTGTGTGTATGTGTGTGTGTGTGTGTGTGTGTATGTGTGTGTGGTGTGTGTGTATGTATGTGTGTGTGTGTGTGTGTGTGTATGGAGTCAATCAGTAGAAGGCGTGGGTGTATTATACGACCTGGCAGAATATACAGTAGGTATGAAGATGAAGGGGGTGGTCCCTCAGGTGCTCCCATTCCCAGGTAATGACATGGAGAGAGAGAGGCCACCGGACCATAGCTGTTAACCACTGGCCCACTGCCTGGGGGGGGGGGGGGGGGGGGGGGTCTAAAGGTTTGGACGTATTTTGTAGAGAAACAGACTGACTTGCTGACTGACAGACGTCAAGGGAATTAAGAAAAATTAAAATAGAAAAAATTATATATACAGGTATATACAGTATACAGTATATATATATATACAGTATATATATATATATACAGTATATATATATATATATATATATATATATATATATATATATATATTATATATATATATATATATATATATATATATATATATATATATATACCGGTATATATATATATATGGTTACATAGGTTCACAGACATCACAGGCTCTGCAGTTATTAGTCGGATTCTTTCTAAAATAATAGTACCGTACTCTAGTTGTTAGTACGTTGAGTATTTACATAGATACACTAGCCACACAGATCTTACAATCCCTGCGAGGTGGCCTGGACTCAATCCTAGAACAGTAAAAGAGAGAGAGAGAGAGAGAGAGAGAGAGAGAGAGAGAGAGAGAGAGAAGGAGAGAGAGAGAGAGAGAGAGAGAGAGAGAGAGAGAGAGAGAGAGAGAGAGAGAGAGAGAGAGAGAGAGAGAGAGAGAGAGAGAGAGAGAGAGAGAGAGAGAGAGAGAGAGAGAGAGAGAGACCGTTTCTCTACAGACTAAAAGGTAACTATCGAGAATAATGTCTACATATAGCTACTGTAACTA
This sequence comes from Paralithodes platypus, assembly GCA_032716605.1. Taxonomy (NCBI): domain Eukaryota; kingdom Metazoa; phylum Arthropoda; class Malacostraca; order Decapoda; family Lithodidae; genus Paralithodes; species Paralithodes platypus. The sequence goes on along the minus strand of CM064577.1, from coordinate 29,866,743 downwards.
TATAGATAGAGAGAGAGAGAGCACAGTCCTCACGATAGACTCCCATCCCAATACTTGCATTATAATTATTAGTAACAATAACTCGGCACTGATAGTTTTTTTTTTTTTTTTTTTTTTTCTTCAAATCTTACAATCCGGTATAATTTTCTTGTCAGTCTAATTTAAGATTGTCTAGTCAATCAACTTCCTCTCACTTCCAAGAACAAGTCATAAAGTCCCCTATATTTTGTTCTCTCTCTCTCTCTCTCTCTCTCTCTCTCTCTCTCTCTCTCTCTCTCTCTCTCTCTCTCTCTCACTCTCATACACTCTCTCTCTTTTTTTTTCAATATTTCTGTATGACCTGAGGAGTTTATTGTCATCCTGGTAATACCTTTCACTTCTTGGCTGCCATTCCTTCATACCAAAAATACAATCGGCAAAAATCATTGGCATTTACCTTTAGATTTGATTTGCGTGATGAATTTTTCTGCGCGCGTGTGTGGGTGTGGCGGGGTGGGGTGGGGGTGGGGTCTCTCTCTCAATATACCTGCTTTTTTCCTGTTTTACCTGTTTCGCTTTCTTGCAGGTTTATGAACATTTACCCATCATTTTTTGTTTTAGCATAATTAGTATCTTTAAGAATGATAGTGATATATATATATATATATTTGATATTACAGATAATAATTATCATCTTATATATTTCTGTATAACCGTTTGTCTACCTGGTTTTAATATTTTGGTACACCTTCGTTAGCCTTCACGGACTTGTCATCTATAATTATGGTATGCTAATGTCGTATTCAACATGCTTACTTTAAACAAATATATATTATAAACACAGACTCACGACCTTACTAAGATTCAAGATCACTTTCATTATTTCAATATTGGATGACTCGGCTCTCTGGTATGTTTAGATGTCCATTGAAGGTATGTTGATGTGCATAGCCTACTGTTATAATATTGGATGACTCGGCTCTCTGGTATGTTTAGATGTCCATTGAAGGTATGTTGATGTGCATAGCCTACTGTTATAATATTGGATGACTCGGCTCTCTGGTATGTTTAGATGTCCATTGAAGGTATGTTGATGTGCATAGCCTACTGTTATAATATTGGATGACTCGGCTCTCTGGTATGTTTAGATGTCCATTGAAGGTATGTTGATGTGCATAGCCTACTGTTATAATATTGGATGACTCGGCTCTCTGGTATGTTTAGATGTCCATTGAAGGTATGTTGATGTGCATAGCCTACTGTTATAATATTGGATGACTCGGCTCTCTGGTATGTTTAGATGTCCATTGAAGGTATGTTGATGTGCATAGCCTACTGTTATAATATTGGATGACTCGGCTCTCTGGTATGTTTAGATGTCCATTGAAGGTATGTTGATGTGCATAGCCTACTGTTATAATATTGGATGACTCGGCTCTCTGGTATGTTTAGATGTCCATTGAAGGTATGTTGATGTGCATAGCCTACTGTTATAATATTGGATGACTCGGCTCTCTGGTATGTTTAGATGTCCATTGAAGGTATGTTGATGTGCATAGCCTACTGTTATAATATTGGATGACTCGGCTCTCTGGTATGTTTAGATGTCCATTGAAGGTATGTTGATGTGCATAGCCTACTGTTATAATATTGGATGACTCGGCTCTCTGGTATGTTTAGATGTCCATTGAAGGTATGTTGATGTGCATAGCCTACTGTTATAATATTAGCTGCGTCATCCCGGAAGATATTGGTATTAGTTGTATAATGGCGATGTTCCTTTGTTATATTCTGGATGGCAATAGACGATTATATTCAGATTAAGACGTACCTGTTGGAGTCCGAGGGTTAGTTGAGGTCGTTTTCTCGCTTTCGTTTCCTAAAGACCTTTCGTAAAGTTGATAACAAATTTAGTTTTAGCCTAAATAGATTAAAAAAAAAAAAAAAAAAAAAAAAAAAATTATAATAATAATAACAACAATAATAATAATCAAATTCACCTTCATTGTTTGGAGATTGGGTGACGTGACGTTTTAATTCGTATTTGTTTTGTTTTTGTTTTTGTATGTTCATTGAAAGTATATTTATTGGGCATACTGTTATAATATCTGTGTCATCCTAGGAGGCATTGACATTTATTAGATTTTATATTTATTTTTTATTTTAGTGTCGGGTGTAATGGCGTTATTCTTTTGTTACCTTCGTGTCGACCAGTTGTAGATGTTGAGCAATGCAATATACTGACTCGGCACTTAGTATTTGGTTGTTATGCCACATCATCCTACCCATTATAAAATATTAGTAGCCTATACTTAAGGGGAGGTTTTTAGTTCGTTCCCTAGAACTCCATCAAGCTTAAAATTACACCCCCTAGACCCCCTTTCAAGATAAATTTGTACATTTTTCGGTAGAAAAATGTCCCGGCCAAAGGCCGGTTCCTCTTAAATTACAGGCTTGCTATCGCTCGCCAGGATAAAATCGACAACTAAATGGCACGAAAGGTCTTAAAATTGACAGAAATGGGGCAAAATTTCTTAAAATTACCAAACTAATGGGGCGAACGTCTTAGAATATCAAAAGCAATGGGACTAAACATGAGATAGAAAGGGATCCAGAAAAAAATCCCTCAAGTGGAAATCTCCCCTTAAACAGTTGTTATATTTATAGGTCGTATAAGGTATCAGCATTCTAATCTATTTTGATACTATAGTCTAGTCATTATAATTACATCAAATATCTTGACTACTAACAGCTATAACTAAAAAAGCTATCTATCTATCTATCTATCTATGTGCTCAGGCTCAATCCCCATTTTTACCTATTTTTATTTTTATTTTCTAGGCTATTTCATCTATTTTTTTTATTTTTTTTTTTTCCATTTTTCTTGGGGGTGGCCGACTCAAGACAGAGCAAGAACAGGGAACACAAACAAACGAACAAACACAGATAAAAGCACAAGTTCACACACATCTATAGGTCACCCATAATCAAGCCCTTTTTGAGTTACAGAGGATATTACAGACAATTACAGACAATTACAGACAATATTTCTAGCTTACATCATTTTACAGGGTGTCAAACCAGAGTAATTGTCGTGGAGGACTTGAGTGAATATGAGACGGAACACAAGACAATGATCACGAATTAGCATTGGGTTGGCCATTCTATCACTTCCAAAGAAAACATATGAACTTTAAACCACAATTTTATGTTTACATAATTATACAATAGTAATGGCTAAAATGAATGGACTCCGTTTTCGTTTGACACCCTGCTTACATAATAAAGAGGGGGTTAAGGGGAGATCTCCACTTGAGGGATTTTTTGCTTGACCCCTTTCTCCCTCATGTTTAGCCCCATTGCTTTTGATATTATAAAACGTTTGCCCCATTAGTTTAGCGATTTTAAGAACTTTCACCCCATATTAAGACCTTTCGTGCAATTCAGGTGTCGATTTTATCCTGGCGAGCGATAGCGAGCCTGTAATTTAAGAGGAAGCGGCTTTCAGCCGGGACATTTTTCTACCGAAAAATGTACAAATTTATCTTGAAAGGGACTCAAGGGGGTGTAATTTTAAGCTTGATGGAGGTCTAGGGAACAAACTAAATACCTCCCCTTAAGTTACATAATAATATAATTTATTAATATCACTCACACCACCGAGCACTCCCAATTAAATTAATGAAAGCATGCGATCCGCCGGGATTCGAACCTGGGTTTACCACACACAGATCTTAAACACTCTTAACCATTACACCATCAAGACAGTTATCATAGCAGATTTCAGTACCGAGTATTCTAATATATTATGATATTAAAACAAAAATAACAAAAATAGCCAGATTAGTCTAGATGTAATTAAGGGGAGATTTCCACTTGATGGATTTTTTTCTTGACCTCTTTCTCCCTCATGTTTATCCCCATTGCTTTTGAGTTTTTAAGATGTTCACCCCATTAGTTTGGCGATTTTAAGAACGTTCGCCCCATTTCTGTCAATTTTAAGACCTTTCGTACCATTTAGGTGTCGATTTCTTTCTGGCGAGCGATAGCGAGCCTGTAATTTAAGAGGAAGCGGCCTTTGGCCGGGAAATTTGTCTACCGAAAAATTTACACATTTATCTTGAAAGGGGACTAGAGGGTGTAATTTTAAGCTTGATGGAGGTCTAGGGAACTAACTAAAAACCCTCCCCTTCAGTTACCCCCTTCAGCACGATAACGCCTCTTTACATTTGGTTCTGGGCTGGCTAATACTACACGATTGTTTGCAGTTTGAGGGGAGACGGACCGTTTTCTTTTTTTTCTTTTTTGGTCAATTAATTAATATATTCCTTTATTTCTTAGTGTTTTCGCTAGACCTCCATCAAGCTTAGAAAAACACCTCCTAGACCCCCCTTCAAGATAAATTTGTAAATTTTTCGGTAGAAAAATGTTCCGGCCAAAGGCCGGTTTCTCTTAAAATTTCAGGCTCGCTTTCGCTCGCCAGGAAATAATCAACACCTAAATGGCACGAAAGGTCTTAAAATTGACAACAAAATGGGGTGAAAGGTGTTAAACTCGCCAATCTAATGGACCGAACATCTTATAATTTAAAGACAAATGGGGGCTTAACACGAGGGAGAAAGGGGTCCAGAAAAAACGGTCTGTCTCCGCTTAAGATTAAGGACTTGTGTTCTTCAGAGGGTTCAATGAAAAAATTGTAGTTACATCTTTGAGTCCCGGAGGTAGATTATAAGCTAATCTATTTTATATTAATTTCACCTCACCGCCAAAGACCTCCAATGAAATGAATTAAGGAATATCGTGGAATGGTAACCGGATGCTGATGACAAATACATAATCGGTGTGAAAGGGTTAATCTGATAATACCTATACTCATTGCCTAACGCCATCCTTGAAACAGATTCATTTAAGAGGGGTCACCGGCTTTTTGTTATCTTTCTCTACTTTTCACTTCTTTCCCTGGCTTGTATCCATTCGGGCCCATTCAGCCAACTGATTTGAGACGTTTATCCCTATTGCGAGCGATAGCGAGCCAGCATTGTATGGTGAAATGCGGCTTCGTCGGATGATTACGCCATCCTTGAAGTCATTAAAGGGAGGAGGGCCGTATTTATTGGCTCATTTATGTATCTTTTTAATATTTTGTTTAGTTTCCTCCCTAGACCTCCATAAAAAAAAAAAAAAAAAAAAAAAATCCATTCCCCTTCTACATTAATTTGTACATTTTTCGGTAGAAAAATGTTCCGGCCGAAGGCCGATTCTTCTAAAATTACAGGCTCACTATCGTTCGCCAGGAAAAAAATCGACACCTACCTAAAAAACACGAAAGATCTTAATATTGACAACAAATGGGGCGAAAGGTCTTAAAATCGACGAACTCATGGGGTAAACATCTTAACATCTGAAAACTAATGGGGCTAAGCATGAGAGAGAGAGAGAGAGAGAGAGAGAGAGAGAGAGAGAGAAGGTGGACCAGAAAAGCGACCCACCTCCCCTTAATTAGGTGGAAAAGTAAAAGCCTTCGAGAGCGCTATTATCTGCCAATTATCCCCACAATGTAAGAAAATCGTGATTACACCCACCCCGCGCTACGGAAAGAGTCGTCGGGTTGGGGGGGTAATTATATAGACGTGTTCTTGAAGGCAATGCAAGTTGGCTGAAGGTTGTGGTAAGGTTGCTTTGATTTCAAGTGTGCTTGCTTCGGTAGGTAAGATAGTTTGCTTTTGTTTGATTGTGTGTGTGTGTGTGTGTGTGAGAGAGAGAGAGAGAGAGAATAATGGGTAGCATACTATCACGTGTGTGTATGTGTGTGTTTTGTTTGTTGGTGTTGGTGTGTGTGTGTGTGTGTGTTTGTGTGTGTACAACTTTACAATGCTAGAAGTTCGGCCGTTTTGGATGTGACCGAGTTCGTGATTTCAGGATTTAGCCCATCTACTATTTTTCATAATAGGTAGGCCAGACATAGTGAATCCTAGCCTCTGTAACTCAAAAAGGGCTGGAGCAAATGGGTTGTACATTTCCACACCTATTCCCTGGCTGACTCTTCCCAAAATGGTAGAAATGTTAGCGGGATTACTCAAGTCGTTTGTGAGTTATAAAGGTTACTGGTCTAGAGGTTCTGCCCTACATATCTGGAAACAGGGTATCATATTATCACCAACCCACCAATTAAGGGCAGATTTCTACTCGAGGGATTATTTTCTGGACCCCTTTCTCCCTCATGTTTAGCCCCATTGTTTTTGAGGTTTTAAGATGTTCGCCCCATTAGTTTGGCGATTTTAAGAACTTTTGCCCCATTTTAAGACCTTTCGTCCCATTTAGGTGTCAATTTTCCCTGGCGAGCGATAGCGAGCCTGTAATTTAAGAGGAACCGGCCTTTGGCCGGGAAATTTTTCTACCGAAAAATGTACAAATTTATCTAGAAAGGGGGAGCCTAGGGGGTGTAATTTTAAGCTTGATGGAGGACTAGGGAACAAACTAAAAACCTCCCCTTAACTTACAAATAAACCTAATTAATGAAATAAATGACACTAATGAATACCTGTGGTACTCCAAGGATTCGAACCTAGGACTATAACAGTACATTTCGGTCACGGCCACCAGCATATCAGTTGAACAGGAAGGCACACTGGGAGAGGAAACCTGTAATGGCTGTGAAATGGGTGGCTGGTGATTGTTGGTGATTGGTCTGAGTATCTGTGGAGCACTTCTAATATATCACTGCCGACTGTGTGTGTGTGTGTGTGTGTGTGTGTGTGTGTGTGTGTGTGTGTGTGTGATTGCTCGGAGTATCTGTGGAGCACTTCTAGTATGTCACCGCCGATACAGGTGATGTCTGTGGTTTGAAATTAGGACTTCGTTTTATTGTCTGAGAGAGAGAGAGAGAGAGAGAGAGAGAGAGAGAGAGAGAGAGAGAGAGAGAGAGAGAGGGAGTCAAATTATTAAAGCCAGACTAGTACTGCCTCAGATACTCAATTCCAACTTCCACCAAACTTCTTAATTCGATTCAACTTTGCATCATACAGTTAATACAATCAGGTCCAGTTACACCAGTTACACAAAATGAGAGGGAAGGAGGGTGAAGAGGAGGATTATACAGATGACTGAGGAGAATGGGAGACAGAAGGAGGAAGGGGCGATAAAGAAGGAATAGAAACACCGCAGATAGCTTCGTTGTCAATAAAGTGCTCCTCCTCATATGGTATTTATATCATTTATTATATCAACTTTTCGAAGTGGATTTTACAAGAGATAAAAGAGTTACTAGGAGAGAGAAAAGTGTGGGTAATGAGAGAAGATGAGGTTGAGGATACTATATTTAGAAGAGGGGAAATGTGAGGCAGAGGAGGGGAGAGGAAATTAATGGGGGGGGGGGGAGGGGGGGGGGACAAATGGGGGTCAGTGCTCCCCTGACCTCTGACCCAGTAGCTGGTGTAGTAAAGAAGAGAGAGTGAAAGGCTTGATAGGTATAGATTGATCCATGGGGGGTGGGGGGGGGGGGGCAGAGAGAGAGAGAGAACATTATTATTATCGAAATATCAATGTATTCTCTGCGTGTGTGTGTGTGTGTGTGTGTGTGTGTGTGTGTGTGACAGACAGACAGACAGACAGAGAGAGAGAGAGAGAGAGACTGCGAGAGAAAGATCTGCACTCTTTGAAAAAATTGAATTGTCTCCAATCACGTACTGGGCAAACCTCACGTACGCCAGCCACCTACCACTATCATAACTACCACAACTACCACTGCCACCACTACCACTATCATAACTACCACTACCACAACTAGCACTACCACAACTAGCACTATCATAACTACCACTAACTAGACCACTAGACTACCACTACCACAACTTCTATTACTGCTAGACTACCACTATCATAACTACCACTACCACAACTACCACTACCACAACTACCACTACCACAACTACTATTACTACTAGACTACCACTAACATGACTACCACTACCACAACTTCTATTACTGCTAGACTACCACTATCACTACACAACTACCACTACCACAACTACCACTACCACAACTATTTTTTAGACTACCACTAACATGACTACCACTACCACACTTTTTACTGCTATACATATCATAACTACTATACCACTACCACAACTACCACTACCACCATCACTAGACACCACTAACATGACTACCACTACCACAACTTCTATTACTGCTAGACTACCACTATCATAACTACCACTACCACAACTACCACTACCACAACTACCACTACCACAACTACTATTACTACTAGACTACCACTAACATGACTACCACTACCACAACTTCTATTACTGCTAGACTACCACTATCATAACTACCACTACCACAACTACTATTACTACTAGACTACCACTAACATGACTACCACTACCACAACTACTATTACTACTAGACTACCACTATTATTACTACAACTACCACTATTATAACTACCACAACTACTATTACTACTGGACTACCACCATTATTCCTACTACTACTATTACCACAATCTCATACTGGACAAACCTAACTTACGCCACCACAACTACCACTATCATAACTACCACCAGCCTACCACAACTACCACTTGTACATCAACCACCACTACTTCCAACGGTAGAACCAACAACAAATGCCATGTAATCCAGTGACCAGGGCCTGGATTCCTACCGTGGTCATGACTGGCGACCTGGTATGACAAATTACATGCCTGTGACGTGACAATGTGAAGTTGACAGTGACTCCAGTAACTGTGCTTTTTTTATTTGTCTTTATTAATTGTCTTGATAGCGTAATGGTTAGTGCGCGGAATTTCGGTGTGAGTATCCTGGGTTCGAATCCTTGGAGTACCACATGTATTCATTAGTTTAATTGATTTTATTAAGTAGGTATATTTCTAAGTTAATTGGTGGGTTGGTGATAATATGAATTTAGTTTGGTAGTTTAACCCCATCTTTTTAATATGATTTCAGCTACGTTTGAACGATTTTGTTTAAGCTCAGGAAGGATATATGGAAGCTAAAAGGATTGACCTAATATGTAGCCTCTTTATTGGTAGACGTCCTTTTAATTGGTAGACGTCCTTTTAATTGGTAGACGTCCTTTTAATTGGTAGACGTCCTTTTAATTGGTAGACGTCCTTTCTATTGGTAGAAGTCCTTTTTAATGGTAGACGTCCTTTTTATTGGTAGACGTCCTTTTTATTGGTAGACGTCCTTTCTATTGGTAGACGTCCTTTTTATTGGTAGACGTCCTTTTTATTGGTAGACGTCCTTTCTATTGGTAGACGTCCTTTTTATTGGTAGACGTCCTTTCTATTGGTAGACGTCCTTTTTATCGGTAGACGTCCTTTCTATTGGTAGACGTCCTTTTTATCGGTAGACGTCCTTTCTATTGGTAGACGTCCTTTTTATTGGTAGACGTCCTTTTTATTGGTAGACGTCCTTTCTATTGGTAGACGTCCTTTCTATTGGTAGACGTCCTTTCTAAGCTGAACAGATCGTCTGAAAGTTGACGCAGGTCTTTTCTGTTTTCTGTCTGTTATTAGACGATTTTATTCAGATTAGGAAGGATGTATGGAAGCCAGATGGTCAACTGAGATAGTACGGTATTTATTTGATTATTATTATGCAATTAGGGAATCTTAAGGGGAGATCTCCACTTGACGGATTTTTTTCTTGACCTCTTTCTCCCTCATGTTTAGCCCCATTACTATTGAGATTTTAAGACGTTTGCCCCAATAGTTTGGCGATTTTAAGAACTTTCATCCCATTTATGTCACTTTTAAGACCTTTCGTGCCATTTACAGTAGGTGTCGATTTTTTCCTGGCGAGCGATAGCGAGCCTGTAATTTAAGAGGAACCGGCCTTTGGCCGGGACATTTTTCTACCGAAAAATGTACAAATTTATCTTGAAAGGGGGTCAAGGGGGTGTAATTTAAAGCTTGATGGAAGTCTAGTAAACACTAAAAACCTCTCCTTGAGGGAAGAATATACCTCCCAGCCTTTTTCTACCCTCTAATATTTACCCCTTTAACTCCACAGATCCTTCCTAAATTGTATATAATCGTCAAATGGTAGCCAGAATAAAGGGCCAAAATGCGTTATGATCTTCAAAGGGTTAAGGGGAGGCTTTTAGTTTGTTCCCTAGACCTCCATCAAGCTTAAAATTACACCCCTCTCAAGATAAATTTGTACATTTTTCGGTAGAAAAATGTCCCGGCCAAAGGTCGGTTCCTCTTAAATTACAGGCTCGCTATCGCTCGACAGGAAAAAATCGACACCTAAATGGCACGAAAGGTCTTAAAATTGACAGAAATGGGGCAAAGGTTCTTAAAATCACCAAACTAATGGGGCGAACGTCTTAGAATATCAAAAGCAATGGGACTAAACATGAGATAGAAAGGGGTCCAGACAAAAATCCCTCAAGTGGAAATCTCCCCTTAATCGAGCGAGAAATCTCATCATATAGCAGTCATATTTCTGACACTTGATGGCAGAATAGGATGATACTCTCTAAAGCCGGTATCACACGAGCGCTTTTTCACTCAACATTTATCCTCAGCACTGGTCTGGCAGCTTATGAGGTCAACATTTAATATTTTTCTGTTACCTAAAATTCATCTATCGTCAGTCTAGTTTCCGATACCAGTGCAAAATAGTCCAGAAATGTTGCCAGGAAAATGTTGATCATCGAATGTTGACTATAAAAACGCTCGTGTGATACCGGCTTAACTCCTTCATTTTAGTAGTTGTTTTCATAATTAACGAAATGTGTTCATTATTGAAATCAAGTCACGGTTAATACATAAAATGGGGCGTGATCAGTGTTGGCCTGGTTAAGATGGATAGAGTCAGTCAGTCAGTCAGTAGCCAGCCCTTACTCCCACAAGGGGTAGGGAGGATCAGCAAGAGACACGAGAAAGAGGTGACAGGAGAAGAACACATTAAGGGGAGGTTTTAAGTTTGTTTTCTACTCCTCCAGCAATCTTAAAATTACTCCCCCTTGATAAATTTGTACATTTTTCGGTAAAAAAATGTCCCGGCCGAAGGCCGATTACTCTTAAATTACAGGCTCGCTATCGCTCGCCAGGATAAAATCAACACCTAAATGGCACGAAAGGTCTTAAAATTGACAGAATGGGGCACAAATTCTTAAAATCACAAAACTAATGGGGCAAACGTCTTAAAATCTCAAAAGCAATGGGGCTAGACATGAGGGAGAAAGGGGTCAAGAAAAAAGTCCCTCAAGTGGAAATCTCCCCTTAACAGGTCACATTTAACCAAGAAAGGGACATGATTATTGTTTGCCTGATTAAGATGGATAGAGTATTTATCCTCTGATATGCCTTTCATTATCGTTAAGGGGATATATTTAGTTTGGTCCATAGATATCCATCAAGCTTAAGATTACACCCCCTAGACCCCCTTTCAAGATAAATTTGTACATTCTTAAAGGCCGGTTCTCCTTAAATTACAGGCTCGCTATCGCTCGCCAGGAAAAAATCGACACCTAAATGGCACGAATGGTCTTAAAATTGACAGAAATGGGGCGAGGGTTCTTAAAATCACCAAACTAATGGGGCAAGCGTCTTTAAATCTCACAAGCAATGGGGCTAAACATGAGGGAGAAAGAGGTTGAGAAAAAAATCCTCCAGGTGGAAATCTCCCCTTAAGGTGGATAGAGTATAATCCCTTCAGTATCGTTACCACCACCACCACCACCCAAATACAATCCCTCCCCCCCCCCCCTCATATCTCCTTCCTGCCTTTCACTACCAACCCCCCCCCCCCCCCCCCCTTGAGATGATGAGGTGAGAGTGTATACCCCCCATTACCCCCCTCCAACCCCCCCCCATTACCCCCCTCCAACCCCCCCCAACCCCCCCATTACCCCCCTCCTCCCCCTACTTAGTCTCTCTCTCTCACTTACAATTATCTGCCTCCTAACTCCAAACCACTCACTCTGTCAGGCAATTAGGTACGTAATTATGTATCTAATTATCTATCTGTTTGCCTGTCTGGCTATCTATCTATCTATATATGTCTGTCTATCTATTTATCTGTATCTATTTGTCTCTGGCTATCTAACTATGTCTATCTATTTATCTAATCTATCTATATATGTGTGTCTATATATCCATTTATCTATCTATCCAGCCATATGCCTACGGTACGTTTTTACTTGACTATATACCGGTATCTATCTATCTATCTATCTATCTATCTATCTATCCATCCTTATACTTACCTCTTTCTATCATCCATCTACCTTCACACCACTACTGCTACCTCTCTCCCTTACAATTATACCTCTTGTTACCTCCAACCAACCAATTAGTAATGCAATCAGGCGAGTAACTACCTCTGAAGCGACGGTCGGGCTGTCTCACTCTCGCACTCGCATTCGTTATACATATTTACATAGATTTATATACATGCACTGGCCACACAAACCTTATGATCCCAGCGAGGTGATCAAGACTTACTTCTAGTAGAGATAGCGGAAGGAAAGGATAGCAGAGAAGAAGGCAATGAAAGCAAGGCATAACTGCAAAACAAAAAATAATAATAAGACACGATAAGAAAACGAGAAGAGTAAAGCGTGTACTGCAATAGAATATCAGTAGGTGGTGTGAGTGTGTGTAGTTCAAGATGATGAGTTGACATGACGAGATAATGGCCATGCAGGTTGAGGACGCTGAGCCGCACAGAACCAGGGGGAGAGATAGCCAGGCGCCATTAGTTTGGGTTGCCAAGATTATGTCAAGCCAGTTGCAAACCTCTTTCTAGGGCCGTTTAACCCCTTCTGTGCCGGCGACGTCTGTTTTTTTCATTTTATTCTAGCTATGTTTAGACGATTTTGTGCAGTTTGAGAAGGATCTGTGGTAGTAAAAAAAGGTTAAGTGAGATATTTCGAAGCCTGTTAATTATGGAGGCCCTTTTAAAACAATAAAATTGTCTAATACTAGCCAGAATAAAGTTAAAATGACCTCGCCGGTACAGGAGTTCACAACGGCCATAGTTTTGATATGACAAATCTAGAAGGCAAATCGGGAAAATAAGATTTGAAATAAGTATCACTAGCTACAGTATAATATGCAAGGCACCTCACAAATGTATCTATCATATGCAAGGCACCTCACAAATGTATCATATGCAAGGCACCTCACAAATGTATCATATGCAAGGCACCTCAAAAATGTATCATATGCAAGGCACCTCAAAAATGTATCATATGCAAGGCACCTCACAAATGTATCATATGCAAGGCACCTCAAAAATGTATCATATGCAAGGCACCTCAAAAATGTATCATATGCAAGGCACCTCAAAAATGTATCATATGCAAGGCACCTCAAAAATGTATCATATGCAAGGCACCTCAGTATCATATGCAAGGCACCTCAAAAATGTATCATATGCAAGGCACCTCACAAATGTATCATATGCAAGGCACCTCAAAAATGTATCATATGCAAGGCACCTCACAAATGTATCATATGCAAGGCACCTCAAAAATGTATCATGCAAGGCACCTCAAAAATGTATCATATGCAAGGCACCTCGGCACCTCAAAAATGTATCATTGCAAGCCTCAAAAATGTATCATATGCAAGGCACCTCAAAAATGTATCATATGCAAGGCACCTCAAAAATGTATCATATGCAAGGCACCTCAAAAATGTATCATATGCAAGGCACCTCAAAAATGTATCATATGCAAGGCACCTCACAAATGTATCATATGCAAGGCACCTCACAAATGTATCATATGCAAGGCACCTCAAAAATGTATCATATGCAAGGCACCTCACAAATGTATCATATGCAAGGCACCTCACAAATGTATCATATGCAAGGCACCTCACAAATGTATCATATGCAAGGCACCTCACAAATCAATGGTGTAGATTGGCACACTACATTCTGTGATGTTGTGTTGTGTGAAAATAGTTGTCGCTGGGATGTAATAGTTTGATTGGATACTATAAATGCTGATCAGGAAGAATAAGATTGTTTTGATAAGGACATATATGATAAATGTTGTATATATATAATGGAGGTGTAAATGATTGGAGGTAGAGAGAAAAAATTTAAGAAAAGAGTTGAGAAAGAAAGGAAGAGATGGTGAATAAACTGTCAATAAAGGAGAAAGAGGAGCAATAAAACAGAGGAGAGAGATATAGCCCCAAAGGAAGATAAATGAGAGAGAGAGAGAGAGAGAGAGAGAAAGAGACAGACGAGGAAAGGAAAGAGAAGCGATATTGGACAGAGAGAGGAGATATGGACGTAGATAGATAAAGAGAGAGAGAGAGAGTGAGTGTGAGAGAGGGGGGGGGGAGAGAGAGAGAGATGTAGGAGGGAGCTATGACCTATGACCTCATAATGACCCTGTCAGTAACCTAACCTCCACTACACTTTTTATCTTAATGACACCCCCCCCTCCCCCCCAACTCTCTCTCCCCCTCCCCCCATCCCCCTCCTCTCCATCACGTCGCTCAATCAGATAATACATATATTTGCTTGTTTTGGCTACCTCCGAACGATTTTATTAACTTTGGTAGGTCCTGTCTGAGTTGGAGAGGTAAGTGAGAGTGTGTGTGTGTGTGTGTATGTGTGTGTGTGTGTGTGTGTGTGTGTGTGTGTGTGTGTGTGTGTTAAGGCTGAGGAAAGTCGTCTGGCTGCATCATGTATATAAAGTATAGAATTCGTGTCTTGTCTTACCTTCTTATATTTCCTGTTTCCTTCTTTTTTATCTACCTTCTTTCCTCCTCCTTCCTTCCTCCGCTGCCCACTTTCCCTTTTCTACCCATCTTGGCTTTCCCCTCCCTTTCCTCCCCCTCTCTCCCTCATTCCTCTATCTCCATCCCCTCCTCCCTTCTCTTCCTATCCCCTCCCCCTCCTTTCCTTTATTTTGTTCACCCCTCCTCCCTCCTTCCTTTCTTACTCTCTCTCTTCGCCTCTCCTCCCTTCTCTGTCTCTTTCCTCTTCTCCCTCCTCTTTCCTCCTCCCTCCTCCCTCCTCCTCCTACTCCTACTCCTACTCCTACTCCTCCTCCTCCTCCTCCTCCTCCTCCTCCTCCTCCTCCTCCTCCCTTAACAACCCCAGTTTTACGAATTAGCTTCAAATTGAGCCTCTGGAGGTGGTGCTAACGAGAGAGAGAGAGAGAGAGAGAGAGAGAGAGAGAGAGAGAGAGAGAGAGAGAGAGAATATATATAACATGAAAGAACGTAAATTAGTGAGTATTTTGTGGTAAGCTGAAGTAATTATTTATGTAAGGATTCTTTTGCTAAAGTGATTGAGAGAGAGAGAGAGAGAGAGAGAATATATATAACATGAAAGAACGTAAATTAGTGAGCATTTTGTGGTAAGCTGAAGTAATTATTTATGTAAGGATTGTTTTGCTAAGGTGATTGAGAGAGAGAGAGAGAGAGAGAGAGAGGTTGAAGATGGGAAGAAAGTGGAAGCGGCTATAGTGGATGATTGGAGGGTGGTGGAGTGTGTGTGTGTGTGTGTGTGTGTGTGTGTGTGTGTGTGTGTGTGTGTGTGTGTGTGTGTGTGTGTGTGTGTGTGTGTATTATCCTGTATTCTACCATAACAAATAAAAGCCAAAGACGAATAGTTTACTGGAGATGAGAATAGGTATGCTGAAGGTGAATGATAAATACGAAAGTCGAAATGTGAATAGCCACAGCCCAAAGTGAATAATGAGGTAACTTTCTGCGGTTGCGTGAAGGTACTGCAGGGGTCAGCTGATTTATGGCCTTAGTAACAGCACCCGACGCCAACTCACTTAGTATTCCATATCTAAAATTACATAAGTTAAGGGAAGGTATTTAGTTTGCTCCCTAGACCTCCATTAAGCTTAAGATAATACCCCCTTGATCCCCTTTCGAGATAGATTTGTACATTTTTCTGGCCTGGCCGAAGACCAGTGAAAAGTGAATTGTGAAAGCTGAAGATGGAGGTGATAGCACACGCGGGTACGTGAAAAAAGGGGAACAAAAAGGTGACTTCACAGTGGTTCCTGACTATACTATACTGCAGTAGTCAGCTGATCTGGCCTTAGCAACAGAACCACCCTGTGTGATTCTTGGCTCACGTTTATGGTGCAGGGGAGATATGACGTGGATAGTTAGATAGGAGGGTGCGAAGGATGATATTATGAAGTTATTTTGACTGAATTATATACGGTATTCTTGATTATATCGCTGATTAGATTATCCTACATACGTATTCTTAGCACACACCTCCATGCACGCGCGCGCACTCACACACACTCACACACACATCGACACATATACAGACGTATAACCTTCACATAAACACACACATAGACTCGTGGCTAACCTAACCTAACATAACATAACATAACCTAACATAACATAACATAACATAACATAACCTAACCTAACATAACCTAACCTAACCTAACCTAACCTAACCTAACCTAACATAAACACACACATAGACTCGTGGCTAACCTAACCTAACCTAACCTAACATAAACACACACATAGACTCGTGGCTAACCTAACCTAACCTAACATAACATAAACACACACATAGACTCGTGGCTAACCTAACCTAACCTAACATAACCTAACATAACCTAACCTAACCTAACCTAACCTAACATAAACACACACATAGACTCGTGGCTAACCTAACCTAACCTAACATAACATAACATAACCTAACCTAACCTAACCTAACCTAACCTAACCTAACCTAACCTAACATAACATAACATAAACACACACACATAGACTCGTGGCTAACCTAACCTAACCTAACATAACATAAACACACACATAGACTCGTGGCTAACCTAACCTAACATAACCTAACATAACCTAACCTAACCTAACATAAACACACACATAGACTCGTGGCTAACCTAACCTAACCTAACATAACATAAACACACACATAGACTCGTGGCTAACCTAACCTAACCTAACCTAACCTAACATAAACACACACATAGACTCGTGGCTAACCTAACTTAACATAAACACACAAGACCTAACCTAACCTAACCTAACATAAACACACACATAGACTCGTGGCTAACCTAACTTAACCTAACCTAACCTAACCTAACATAAACACACACATAGACTCGTGGCTAACCTAACCTAACCTAACCTAACATAAACACACACATAGACTCGTGGCTAACCTAACCTAACCTAACATAAACACACACATAGACTCGTGGCTAACCTAACCTAACCTAACCTAACATAAACACACACATAGACTCGTGGCTAACCTAACTTAACCTAACCTAACCTAACCTAACATAAACACACACATAGACTCGTGGCTAACCTAACCTAACCTAAACACACACATAGACTTGTGGCTAACCTAACCTAACCTAACCTAACCTAAACACACATATAGACTCGTGGCTAACCTAACCTAACCTACACACCACATAGACCAACGAACCTAACCTAACCTAAACACACATAGACTCGTGGCTAACCTAACCTAACCTAAACACACACATAGACTCGTGGCTAACCTAACCTAACCTAACCACACACATAGACTCGTGGCTAACCTAACCTAACATAAACACACACATAGACTCGTGGCTAACCTAACCTAACCACACACATAGACTCGTGGCTAACCTAACCTAACCTAAACACACACATAGACTCGTGGCTAACCTAACCTAACCTAACCACACACATAGACTCGTGGCTAACCTAACTTAACCTAACCTAACCTAACATAAACACACACATAGACTCGTGGCTAACCTAACCTAACCACACACATAGACTCGTGGCTAACCTAACCTAACATAAACACACACATAGACTCGTGGCTAACCTAACTTAACCTAACCTAACCTAACATAAACACACACATAGACTCGTGGCTAACCTAACCTAACCTAAACACACACATAGACTCGTGGCTAACCTAACCTAACCTAACCACACACATAGACTCGTGGCTAACCTAACCTAACATAAACACACACATAGACTCGTGGCTAACCTAACCTAACCTAAACACACACATAGACTCGTGGCTAACCTAACCTAACCTAAACACACACATAGACTCGTGGCTAACCTAACCTAACATAAACACACACATAGACTCGTGGCTAACCTAACCTAACCTAACCTAACATAAACACACACATAGACTCGTGGCTGCCTTTTGTCTCCTTCATACACATATAACATAAATTCAACCACACTAACGCATAACCGTCTACACACACACACACCATGAAGGAAGTGCTGACATACATTCAGACAGACAGACAGACAGACAACACACATAAAGCTCATCATTACTTTGCTTCCACCCCTCCTAAACTACCCCCTCCTTCTCCTCCTCCTCTTCTTCTTCTTCTTCTTCTTCTTCTTCTTCTTCTTCTTCTTCTTCTTCTTCTTCTTCTTCTTCTTCTTCTTCTTCTTCTTCTTCTTCTTCTTTTTCTTTTTCTTCTTCGATTTCTTCTTTTCCCTTTCCTCCTCTCCTCTTCTCTTGCAATCCTTATGTTAGAAGAATATATTACTACCAATATACCTTTATAACGGTATATTATTATGGACACTTTAATTACTCTTTTCCTTACCGCCCATATTTGTGTCGTTTACTTAACTGTAAAACATATTGTATTCCTTTGGTATGTCTAGTTTGACGTATGCTTTGTAATGGACTGTAAGGTCTTTTATTCACTAGACATTCCTTATAATTCCTTGTATCTCTCAGTAGGTCCCTGTTTGTGTAAGAGTATGTGTGTGTGTGTGTGTGTGTGTGTGTGTGTGTGTGTGTGTGTGTGTGTGTGTGTGTGTGTGTGTGTGTGTGTGTGTGTGTGTGTTATAGAGCTGACAGTGTGTGTATGTGTACCTATGACTATATAAATGCTTGCGTGTGTGAGTCTGTACTGTATGACTGTATGCTTGTGTGTGTATGTATGCCTGTGACTGTACTGTATGACTGTATAATGCTTGCGTGTGTGACTGTGTGTGTATGTATGACTATATGACTGTATGTGTGACTGTGTACGTATGACTACTGTATGACTGTATATTATGCTTGCGTGTGTGACTGTGAGGTACAGCTGACTCTTGGCTTAACTGAGCACTTAAATGGCATGAGCGAGACAGTTAACAGTCACTTTGCCCACATGTCCTTTCACCTACAAGTCCTTTCGCCACCAAGTATTTCCGTTCACAAGTATTTACCCCCACACCAATAAAGTAGAAGTGCCGCTTTGCCCAAAATCAAAAAGGCATACCCAACTCTGCGATGAGTTACCACCATCACTACTATTACCACCATCACTACTACTATCACTATTATCACTACTGTCACCATCATCACTACTATCATCAACATCATAAGGTTAGGTTACCTTGCGTTTTTTTAACAATAATTGGTTGGGTTAGATTAAGTAGCGTTAAGGGGAGGCTTAAGAAGGAGGAAACTTAAGAAAATAATAACTAAATCAATAAATAGAACAAATAGATAATCTCCCCTTAAGTGAAATTGGGTATGGGTTAAGTTAGGGTTGGCTAGCGTAGACTTTATTATATTAATTCTAATTCGTCCTGTAACTTCTAGCTACCGGTTCTGTTAGACCATTTTATTAAGTTTAAAAAGCGCCTCTAGCAATGAAAAGGCTTCGAACTATCCCACTTAACCCTTTTTACTACCACAGATTCTTCTTAAGCTGCTTAAAATTGTCTAAATATAGCTAGACTATAATACAAAGGGGTTAAGTTAGGGAAGGTGTCGGACAATTTTATATGATGGGTAGCAGAGTGGTTGGGGCCGAAATGACCGTAAACCAACCGAGACGAGGAGGCACCAGGAGAGAGAGAGAGAGAGAGAGTGAGAGAGAGAGAGAGAGAGAATGAGAGTGAGTGAATGAGTGAGAGAGAGAGAGAGAGAGAGTAATATAAAGGCCATGTTACCTTGATTAAAGAAGCACGTTGTTGTTGTTGTTGTTCCCCAAGCTGCCTGGCCGAACAGCCCCAAGGTCCCGAGCAATTCGAAGGCCATAACCGAGCGCCCCCACAGAACCCTCCCTGCCGACCACAATAAAGCCTGGGTGACCGAAGCCACTCCATGGCGGGGAGCTGAGGAGGGTGCGGAAACGCCCGGGAAACCAAAGCACCACCCAGGGCCCTGTGCCCCTCAGCAATTATGAAGAGAATGTTGAGGGGCAAGGGAAAAATGTGACGTTATATTATGTTACTATGTTAAACAATCTAATCCCTGCTTATCCATAAAGATGTTTAAGATTAATATATATTTTCCATTTCAGGTAAGATGGCATTTCCCCCCTGGTCCAGTACAGGTATTAGTATTTTAGTGTCTGTTTATCTCTGTATTGGCTGGAGATTGTGTGATCGCCGTCGTGAGTATGTTGGTTTGTAGGATTTCTCTATAAATCTACTGATACAATCATATTAAGATCAATACATCTGTCGTTCCCTCATCCTATGACTTAAACTACTTCAAGCTCCGTGTGTCCAGGTATTTTGATTCTAACGTACCTATCTATCTATCTATCTATTGCCTGACGCCGTGATCCCCGAAGGGGTGGCCACGAACGAACTGCCCCCATGCACCTCTGTCCCCAGTCAGTCGACGCCCCTCCCCCCAACCAGAACCGCCTTCGTTCATGTAGTTCCTCACTCCATCCTTCCACCTCATATTCGGTCTACCTCTCCCCCTCTGTCCCTCCACCTCACTCTCGTACACCCTCTTAGTCATTCTCTCGCTTTCCATACGTTCCATATGGCCGAACCATCTCAAGTTGTTCCTTTTCACACTTTCCAGCACATCTACCTCCACACCACACCTCCTTCTTACTTCCTCATTAGTCTGTCTATCCCTCCATGTAACTCCGCACGCACTCCTTAAGTAATTCATTTCCACTGCTCTCACTCTTGGTCTGAGTACCTGTACTTTGAATTTGGTTCTGTCACTTTCAACTTTGGGGGAGGCACTTGTTACAGGCAGCTTTGCCGTTTGTCTCCTTCATTCACACATAGACAAAAAACCTACCTACCCTTTTCACCTACCAACCAACGTCTCTTACTTACCTATCCACCTACTTACCAACCAACCTACCTCCCTACCTTCCCTCCCTCCCACCAACCCTCCACACCTACCAAGCAACCACTTACCTCCACTCAAGACTCTTCTTTCTCTCTCTCTCTCTCCCAGTTCATCTCTCCATAACGCCCCTTTATATTCTAGATCCGCGTAACTCTTACTAGTCCTCAGTCCTCTTCTGATAGGGCGGTCCTCTCTTCAGTCCGGGTTCTTATGATCTATCTACTAACCTCCCTATCTACCTACTCACCTACCATCCAACCACCTACGCACTCTCCTCACCTACAAACCACTAACCAACCAACCCACCCATCCACCAGCCAACCACCAAACCCAACCAACCAACCAACCCTACCTACCCTAATCTCCATAGCGCTTTCCTTATATTCTAGATTGCTGTGTTTGTGTACTATGCTACTGAGTCTACTGTTATTTCCCTAAGTTCTTATCAATCTGTCTATTGCGTTATATTTGTGTCCCCCCTCGTTTTCTTTATCTCCCAGTTTCTTTCTGTTCCTTTATACTTGCTTGCCTTTTCCCTGTACCCATCTCTCTATTGAATGCACTCACTCTCTATCAATTTAATGCTCTCTCTCTCTCTCTCTCTCTCTCTCTCTCTCTCTCTCTCTCTCTCTCTCTCTCTCTCTCTCTCTCTCTCTCTCATATATATATATCCACTCACACGCACTCACCTTAACGCACTCTCACTCACACTCTCAATATCTGTCTCCCTGCCACCATTTATCTTGCTTTACTGAACACCTCGGGAATTTTATCACGTTATTGTACCCTGTTGCTCTCCTTTCTCTCTTTCTCTGTATATCTTTATTTGTTTATATATGTTTATCTATCTGAGAAGTCATTGACCCTTTTTAACCCCTTCTGTACCGACGACGTCTTATTTATTTGATTTCAGCTACATTTAGACGATTTTACGAAGCTTGGGAAGGATATATGGTAGCTAAAAGGAGTAATTGAGATAGTCTGTAGCCTTTTAATGGGTAGACGTCTTTCCTAAGCTGAACAAAATCGTCGAATAGTTGCCAGAATATATTGAAAAGTACATCACCGGTACAGAAGGGGTTTAAGGGGAGATCTCCACTTGAGGGATTTTTTTCTTGACCCCTTTCTCCCTCATGTTTAGCCCCATTGCTTTTGATATTATTAAACGTTTGCCCCATTAGTTTAGCGATTTTAAGAACTTTCACCCCATATTAAGACCTTTCGTGCAATTCAGGTGTCGATTTTATCCTGGCGAGCGATAGCGAGCCTGTAATTTAAGAGGAACCGGCCTTTGGCCGGGAAATTTTTCTACCGAAAAATGTACAAATTTATCTTGAAAGGGACTCAAGGGGGTGTAATTTTAAGCTTGATGGAGGCCTAGGGAACAAACTAAATACCTCCCCTTAAGAGACATTATTATTATAGGAATATGGAGATTCTTATTACATTTTAAATATTTTGATCCACCCTAGAATTTGGGTCACCAGCGCTCAGGAAAGACATAGAGTAATTAGCAGGTGTCCAAGCTAGGGCTACAACGTTTATGTCACCGATTAGCAGGCTGAGCAATGAGGACTAGTCTAGAGATCTTGGTCGTTATCATGGAATCGCATACAGTAGCCTAATGGTGCCCAACCCCGAAAGGCGTTGAAATAGGGGAGCTATCCCTCCGCCAAAGGTGGCTTTCTAGGGCCTTTCCTAGCTAATGCTGAGAGGATTGGGTTATATTCATGTGGTGATGGGCTGGTCTATCAGAGTGAGAACTGAGCGATCTCTGCCATACCCATAGCTTACTCTGACTGTTCCTTTTACTTATATATTTTCTAGATCTCAAGTGACTCTCTTCCGTGGATTGACCTCCCACTCTACCAAGATTGGAAGCCAAAGCGTCACATTTTTCCTTTGCCCCTCAACTTTCTCTTCATAATTGCTGAGGGGCACAGGGCCCTGGGTGGGGCTTTGGTTTCCCGGGCGTTTCTGCACCCTCCTCAGCTCCCCGCCATGGAGTGGCTTCGGTCACCCAGGTTTTATTGTGGTAGGCAGGGAGGGTTCTGTGTGGGCGCTCGATTATGGCCTTGGCCTTGCTCGGGGCCTTGGGGCTGTTCGGCCAGGCAGCCTGAGGAACAACAACAACAACCCTATGAGATTTTAAGACGTTTCACCTCATTAGTTTGGCGATTGTAATACGCTTCAATCCAATAAGGTGTCGATATTCCCTGTGCGAGCGAATATGAGCCTGCATTATGGGAGAAAGCGGGTACCGAAAAATTTACATATTAAGCTTGAAGGGGGATGTTTTTTTTAGTTGAAAGGGGGTCTGGAGAGGCGTTTTTCGAAGTTTAGGGCGTAAACTAAATTGCGTTGTTCGAAAATGGTAAAAACATTCAAAATATTTAATACAAATCATAAAAACTCCAAGACGTTGCACCAGATAGTGTTAATTATTTTAAATGCTTGCTCTCTCTCTCTCTCTCTCTCTCTCTCTCTCTCTCTCTCTCTCTCTCTCTCTCTCTCTCTCTCTCTCTCTCTCTCTCTCTCTCTCTCTCTCTCTCTCGTATACACTCATCCATCTCTATCTCTCACACACATACTCTCTCTTTCTTGTTCTCTCTCTCTCTCTCTCGCTCTCTTTCTCTCTCTCTCTCTTTCTCTCTCGTATACACTCATCCATCACAATCTACTCCATGTTTACTCTGAAGCTAATCTTGGCTCACATCACTTTCCCCTCTCAGCACCCTCTCACTCACTCTCACATCCAGGTTTCGCGCATATATACTTACCGGTACTCTCCCTCTCACTCTCACATGCAGGTTCCGCACACAGACTCCCTCTCTCACACACTCACTCTCACTTGCAGGTTTCGTACACATATAGACCTATACTCACTCTCTCTCTCTCACCCTCCCTCTCACATCCAAGTTTCATACATACACTCACTATCTCTCACACACACACAAAAACTCACTCTCACATGCAGGTTTCGCACATATATACACTCACTCACACACACACACTCACTCACTCTCGCTCTCTCACTCTCATTTGCAGGTTTCATACATATTAACTCACTCTCACTCTCTCCCTCACACACACACACACACACACACACACTCACTCTCATATGCAGGCTTCATACAGTTATGCAATCACTCACACACATAAATGGGGCGAAAGGTCTTAAAATAACTAAAACTAATGGGGTGAACTTCTTATATTTTCATAACTAATGGGGCTAAACCTGAGGGAGAAAGGGGGTCCAGAAACAACACCCCCTTAATCTTTACCTACCAACCACGCACTTAACACTATCTGGTGCGACTTCTTGGGGGTTCTTATGCCTAATTATTATTGAAGGTTGTAATTATATTTTCAGTTTAGTTTAGACTTAGGAAGGCGTATCTCCAGACCACCTTCATACTAAATAATCCTCCCCCAAACCCCCTTCAAGCTAAGTTTGTACATTTTTCGGTAGAAAAATTTCCCGGCCGAAGGCCGATTTCTCCCAAATTGGAGGTTCGCTATCTCTCGCCCAGAAAAAATCTACACCTGCATGGAGTGAAGTGTGTAATAATCACCAAATTAATAAGGTGAAACGTCTTAACATTGCCAAACTAATGGAGTATAAGAAGTAGGATCGAAATAGACCCGCCTGCATCGAATAGGGTTAAGGGGGTAGTACTCGCTTTTTATGGACCCCCTTCTCCCTCATGTTTGGACCCATCAGTTGTTATCTTGTTATTTCCTGGAGGTCCTGACTAAACTGAGTAAAATCGTCAAATAGTGATGCAGAAGGGGTTAAGTGAAAATCTACCCTTAACCCCTTCTGTACCGACGATGTCTTTTGAACTAAATTCTGGCTACTACTAGACGAGTTTATTCAGTTTCAAAAGGGCTTCCAGCACTTAACAGGCTTCGAACTATCTCACTTAACCCTTTTCACGACCACAGATCCTTCTAAAACGGCGCAAAATCCTCTAAATATAGCAAGAACATAATTAAAAAGACGTCGCCGGTATAGAAGGGGTTAAGCTGTCTGTCTGCCTGTCAGTTTTGTCTCTCTTTTCTGCCTTCCTTATTTCCCTTGTATGCCTATTTCCCTTGTATGCCTATTTCCCTTGTATGCCTATTTCCCTTGTATGCCTATTTCCCGTGTATGCCTATTTCCCGTGTATGCCTATTTCCCTTGTATGCCTATTTCCCTTGTATGCCTATTTCCCTTGTATGCCTATTTCCCGTGTATGCCTATTTCCCTTGTATGCCTATTTCCCTTGTATGCCTATTTCTTAACATTAATCATCATGTACAAACCCCAATGCACTTGAATAAACTAATGAAAGTATATGGTCCTCCCGGGATTCGGACTCTAGACACCACACCCAGAACACAAGCATCTAAACCATTACACCACCACCACAGTATTACCCTTTCTTGCCCATTACACCACCACCACAGTATTACCCTTTCTTGCCCATTACACCACCACCACAGTATTACCCTTTCTTGCCCATTACACCACCACCACAGTATTACCCTTTCTTGCCCATTACACCACCACCACAGTATTACCCTTTCTTGCCCATTACACCACCACCACAGTATTACCCTTTCTTGCCCATTACACCACCACCACAGTATTACCCTTTCTTGGCCATTACACCACCACCACAGTATTACCCTTTCTTGCCCATTTCTTCATTATCTGTCTGTCTGTTTGTTTGTATGGACTCTTCTTTCATCCTTCCTGTTTTACCTTCCTTCTTTATCTCTTCCAGTCCTTCCTTATTACCCCCCCTCTCACCCCTGTTTAGCTTATTTCTTCCTACTCTGTTTGTATGGACTCTTTTACTCTCCCTTTCTCTTCTTCCTTCCTTCCTTCCTTCATTCGTTCATTCTTCTTTGATTTCCTTATTCTTTGTTTGCTTCCTTCCTTCCTTCATTCATTCATTCTTCTTTGTTTGCTTCCTTCCTTCCTTTCTCCTTCCTTCCTTCCTTCCTTATTCCTTCCTTCCTTCCTTCCTTCCTTCCTTCCTTCCTTCATTCTTCTTTGATTTCCTTCTTCTTTGTTTGCTTCCTTAACTTTCTTCTTTCCTTTCCTCCTTCTTCTCTTCCTTCTTTCTTTCCTTCTCCCCTGTGACCCTGCATGACTGTATAGCTACGTGTGTGTATGTATGTATGAGCCTGCCTGGTTTTATGTGTGTGTGTGTGTGTATGTGTGTGTGCATGACTGTTTAGCTATGTGTGTGTTTGTATATGTGTGTGCATGACTGTTTAGCTATGTGTGTATCAGTCTGCCTGGCGCCGTACCTCGGGTAAGCCACTCCCATCTTCCACCACCACCACAACCACACCCTCCACACCCCCTCCTCTCACCTTCCCCTCCACCACCACCACACCCCCTCCTCTCAACCTTCCCCTCCACCACCACCACACACCCTCCTCTCAACCACCACACCCCCTCCACCACCACCACACCCCTTCCACCACCACCACACCCCCTCCTCTCAACCACCACACCCCTCCACCACCACACCCCCACACACCCCCTCCCCACCACCACACACCCCACCTCCCCTCAACCCCCACACCCCTCCCCACCACCACACCCCCTCCACCACCACCACAGCCCCTCCACCACCACCACCACAGCCCCTCCACCACCACTACCACCACCACCACAGCCCCTCCACCACCACCACACCCCCTCCACCACACTCCCTCCACCAACCACCACACCCCCTCCCCTCAACCACCACACCCCCTCCACCACCACCACACCCCCTCCCCCAACCACCACACCCCTCCACACCACCACACCCCCTCCTCTCAACCACCACACCCCCCCCCAACCACCACACCCCCTCCTCTCAACCACCACACCCCCTCCACCACCACCACACCCCCCCCACCACCACAACCCCCCACCACCACCACCACCCCCCCCACCACCTCCTCCCCCTCCTCCACCACCCCCCCCTCCACCACCCCCCCCCCCTCCACCCCCCCCCCCCTCCCCACCACACCCACCCCCCTCCCCCCACCACACCCCCTCCACCACCACCACACCCCTTCTCTCAACCACCACACCCCCTTCACCACCACCACCACACCCCCTCCTCTCAACCACCACACCCCCTCCACCACCACCACACCCCCTCCCCTCAACCACCACACCCCTTCCACCACCACCACCCCTTCCACCACACCACCACAACCCCTTCCACCACCACACCACACCCCCTCCCCTCAACCACCACACCCCCTCCACCACCACCACACCCCCTCCTCTCAACCACCACCACCACACCCCCTCCTCTCAACCACCACACCCCCTCCACCACCACCACCACAACTCCCTCTTCCTCTCCCCACCACCACCCACAACCCCTCCCCTCACCACCACACCACACCCCCTCCTCTCAACCACCACACCCCCTCCTCTCCACCACCACACCCCCTCCTCTCAACCACCACACTCCCACCACCACCACCACAACCCCACTCCCTCCACCACCACCACAACCCCACTCCCTCCACCACCACCACAACCCCACTCCCTCCACCACCACACCCACCCCCTCCACCACCACACCCACCCCTCTAAACCACCACAGCCCCTCCACCACCATCACCCCCTCCTCTCACCACCACCACACCCCCTCTACCACCACCACACACCCCTCCTCTAAACCACCACACCCCCTCCCCTCAACCACCACAACCCCCTCCACCACCACCACTTCCCTTCCACCACCACCACCACCACCCCCTCCTCTCACCACCCCACACCCCTCCTCTCAACCACCACACTCCCTCCACCACCACCACACCCCCTCCACCACCACTACACCCCCACCTCTCAACCACCACACCCCCTCCTCTCAGCCACCACACCCCCTCCATCACCACCACACCCCCTCCACCAATATAAATAAAAAGGCAAATAGAGACGCCCATCAGAACCTCATAATTTATCCCATTTAGTTTCGATGACGTTCTTTGCATCATAATCTGGACACTGTTAGACGATGTTATTCAGCTTGGGAAGGATCTGTGGTAGTTCCGTGGATTGAATGAGATAGCCTGTAGCCTTTCCATTGTTAGAGGCCCTTAGTAGGCTGAATAAAATCATCAATAGTTGCCAGAATATAGTGAAAATGACGTCACCGGTACAGAATGGGATATAACAGTTAAATTGCAATGCTAGAATATACCGTTGAAATATATAAGGGCTCATTTTAATTATCTTAGGTGAAGCAGTTTAACTAATATATGTCCTGCAAATTGTGTGAGAGAGAAAGATAGATATATAGAGATAGATAGAGATAGCTAGATAGATAGAAATAGCTAGATAGATACAGTAGAGAGAGAGAGAGGGGGGATAGTAAGATAGAGAGAGAGAGAGAAGAAGGAAGTTGGAGCGTTAAGTTAAATACCTCCATACCGTTAGAGATACTTCCCTCCCTCCCGCCTTCCTTCCACCTCTCTCTCTCTCTCTCTCTCTCTCTCTCTCTCTCTCTCTCTCTCTCTCTCTCTCTCTCTCTCTCTCTCTCTCTCTCTCTCTCTCTCTCTCTCTCTTTTCCATATATCCTCCCTTCCCTCCATCCACCTCTCTCTCCCATATTTCCTCCCTCCCTCCTTCCTTCCACCTGTCTCTTCCATACTTCTTTCCCTCCCTTCCTCCACCTCTTTCTTTCATAATTCCTCCCTTCTCACCCTCCTTCCACCTCTACCTCCCCTCTCTTCCATATTTCCTTCCTTCCTTCCTTCCTTCTCTGTTTTTAGGTTTCTTTCCTAATCTCTTCTCCACCACTTCCATAGGCTATCTATATTACATCCCCCTCCTTCTGTCCTTCCTTCCTTCCTTTCTTCTTGCTTTCCTTCTTTCCTTCCTTCCTTCCTTCCTTCCTTCCTACCTTCCTTCCTTCCTTCCTTGACTGTATTTTCTTTCCTATTCTCTTCTCCACCACTTACATCATCTCCATTACACTACCCTCCTTCGTTCCTTCACCCCCCCCCCCCATCCCTCCTTATCCTCCTCCATACTACTTCCCTCTGTTCTTATCTCGCCTCTCCTCCATCACCATCCCCCTCTCCCTTTTTGTTGTCTCATTCCTTCCCTTCCATCCATCCATCCATACTTCCATCCTGCTTTCCTTCTTTCCATCGTTCCTTCCTTTCTTCCTTCCTTCCTCCATTCCTTCCATCCTTCTATCTCTGCCTTCCTTCTTTTCTTCCATCCATCCAACCTTCCTTCATTCATTCATTTATTCATTCCTTCCTTCCTTCCTCCCATCCTTATTTCCTTCCTTCCATCCATCCATCCATTATTCCTTCCTTCCTTCCTTCCTTCCTTCCTTCCTTCCTTATTTCCCCAAGCTTCTCCCTCCCCTCCTCCCCCATCCCTCCTGTCTCCTCCTCGGCTTCCATCCCTCTTCCTTATTGTCTTATCTCACTATCTCCCCTTCATCACTCTTATTCCCTTATCGATCTCCTTCTTTCTTCGCGTGTCTCTCTCCCCCTCCTTCGGTTGTTCCTTCCTTCCTTATTATGCCTATCTCTCAGATCCCCCACCCCCCCTCCTGCATCTCCTTCCGTATCCCCCCCCCCCCCTAACCCGTCCCTTCCTTCACCCCTTATCTTTCTCACGCCTCCCTTAACCCCCCCTCCTACCAACCCCACCCTCTTCCTTTGTTTACCTCCTTCCTCAATCCTTCCTCTCTCTCCTCCTCCTCTCTCTCCCTCCTTCCTCTCTCTCCTTCCTCCTTCCCCTCCCTCCTTCCTCCTTCCCATATGTCTTCCTTTGCCTTCTTGTACTCTCTATTGTTGCTTGCTATTTGGTTCACTGCTTCCTCTTTCCCTACTTCCTGTCTCCTCCCTCTGCTGTTTCTTCTCTCTCTCTCTTACATTGATCCTCCTCCTCCTTCCCACTTATTTTGCTTTAGACTCCACCATTATTCATCTTCTCACTTAAGTTTATCCTCTCACTTAAGTTTATCCTCTCCCTCCACCCCCTTCCCTTCTCTCTCTCTCTCTCTCTCTCTCTCTCTCTCTCTCTCTCTCTCTCTCTCTCTCTCTCTCGCACGCCCTCACGCCCATGCCTCCATAAGGGTGGCCTGGGTGGAGTAGTGTCAGGGTCTTTGTCTAGTCACCAATACGCAAGTCTTACGCAGATTTACTTTAAGGGGAGGTGGGCGTATTTATTTGCTAATTTATTTATCTTTATATTATTTTAGTTTCCTCCCTAGACCTACATCAAGCTATAAATGACACCCCCATGACCCTCCTTCAAGATAAAATTGTACATTTTTCGATAGAAAAATTTGCCGGCCGAAGGCCGGTTCCTCACATATTACAGGCTCGCTGTCGCTCGCCAGGAAACAATTAACACCTAAATGACACGAGCAATCATTGATCTAGAAATGGAGCGAAAGGTCTTAAAATACCCAAACTAATGGCCCGAGCGTCTTATAGTCTGACAACTAATGGAGCTAAACATGAGGAAGACGGGGGACCAGAAAAACTACCCATCTCCCCTTAAAATGTTATATCCCATCCAGTTGACAGTACGGTAGGTCGTAGTTCATGGCCAGGGGGTTAAACAGGAACAATATTATTTGAAGACTTGAATGAATAATATGAGAAGGAATACAAGACACTTAACAGGAAATATGAGAAGGAATACAAGACACTTAACAGGAAATATGAGAAGGAATACAAGACACTTAACAGGAAATATGAGAAGGAATACAAGACACTTAACAGGACACTATGAGAGGAAAATACAAGACACTTAAACAGGAAATATGAGAAGGACGTACCAAAGACACTTAACATGGAACATATGAGACAGGCAATACAAGACACTTAACAGGAAATATGAGAAGGAATACAAGACACTTAACAGGAAATATGAGAAGGAATACAAGACACTTAACAGGAAATAACATTGCTTTGACCAATTTCTTTCTTTCACAGACATAATTTAACAATATTATCTTAGCATTTACAATAATTAATAATATAGATACTCGACTTTTCTTTGGTTTGACACCCTGTGATCATGGCAACGGTATTAGTCAAGTCTGGCCTAATCTAACCCAAGTGTTCAGTGTGTTCTCAGTGTATACCTCCTCCCTTACGGAGAGCTAGACCCACTTTCAAGATAAATGTTTACATTTTTCGGTAGAAAAATGTTCCGGCCGAAGGACGGTTCCTTCTAAAATTAGAGGCTCGCTTACGCTCGCCAGGAAAATATCGACACCTAAAGTGCACGAGAGGTCTTAATATTGATAACAAAATGAGGCGAAAGGTCTCAAAATCGCCAAACTAACGGAAGATATTTTGACTCGAACGAACCTTGAATTTTGCTCTTTAACTCTTTCAACTCAAGGGCGACACTTGTTACTGGCTGCTACTGCTACTTGAAGCTAGGTAACTTAACCTTGTGGAAATGTATCTAACCAATGACATATCTATATACTACAGATGTAATTGATTAATTCAAAAATATGTAAGATAGGGATGAGTGTTTATAGTAGAAGGAAGAATTATATGTACGCACGAATTGGTATGTATCAATAGTATTACAACACACACACACACACACACTGTACATCCTCACCACCACTGCACACACATCAATTAATCATCCCCCCCCCCTCTCTCACTCTCCACCCACCTCCACCTCCACCACCACCACCACCAGTAATTATCTCCCATATAAGTGAAGGGAGTCCTGTTAGCTTGATTTAAGGTGGGTGGCATGTGGACCATTCCTTTAACCATTGAACTACCAGAGGCATTTCCTGATCTTAATAAAATCGTCTATTGTTTGCCAGTTTATATTTATCTGTCTATTTATGTATCTACTTACTTATCTACTTATCTATCTATCTATCTATCTATCTATCTATCTATCTATCTATCTATCTATCTATGTACCTACCTACCTACCTACCAACCAACCAACCAACCTACCAACTTACCTACCTATCTATCTATCTATCTATCTATTTATCTATCTATCTATCTATCTATGACAGAATTGTAGGTGTAACATTGAAGACAAAAATACGAACATATTTAATTATTAATGTGTATCTGCCTTGCGATAAACAGAATGATGATAGCATAGATGAATATAGACAGTCACTTGCTGTTTTAGAAAATTTCATTGATGAACAAAATATTAACAATATTATTATTAGTGGTGATTTTAATGCAAATTACTGTAAAGGCAGATTCTGGGAAGAGCTATTGAACCTAATTGATAATAAAAGCCTATGTGTTATTGATGAAGTGTTACCGGACGAAACTTTTACTTATTGTCTCCTGGTAATAACTCTACTAGTTGGTTATATCATGTAATAGCTTCGGATAATATGAACACTTATATTACTGACATTAATGTACGATATGACCTGGCCTTATTTGATCATTTTCCATTAGTTTTTAAAATTAATATTAATTTAGACAATATAAAAATTATTCCCGAATCTAAGTTTTCTAGCTTCATAAACTGGAAGTTATTTACATCAAATGATGTTGTTACAAACTATAAAGACAAAATGAGTGAGACTATTGTACAGTCTGATTTAATGAACTTTAGTGGTTTAGATTGTTGTACATACAAATGTGAAAATTCATATTGCAGAATTGAATTACATTTATAACTCACTTGTAAGTATACTGAAAGAGTCGTCTGAGGAATATGCAATTGAAAGTACAAAAAATTATCAGATAAAACCAGGATGGAATGACCATGTTGGTGGGTTGTATAAAAATGCTAGAGAACATTTCTTAAAATGGAAAGAAAATGGCTGTCCTGTATATGGTGATTTACTTGACAATATGACATCTTCCAGGAAACTGTTTAAGAACGCATTAAAATATATTAAAAATAATAAAATCAATATTAGAAATGATAAATTAGCTGAGTCTTTAAGCAATAAAAGATATAATGCATTCTGGAAAGAAGTCAGGAAAACTAAAAATAATAAGTGTTATTTAAATGTTAAAATTGAAGGTGAATGTGACTCCAGTAAAATTGCTGAGAAA
This sequence comes from Paralithodes platypus, assembly GCA_032716605.1. Taxonomy (NCBI): domain Eukaryota; kingdom Metazoa; phylum Arthropoda; class Malacostraca; order Decapoda; family Lithodidae; genus Paralithodes; species Paralithodes platypus. Next base: position 29,833,591 of record CM064577.1, on the reverse strand, counting down.
TTTTCGCAGAATTTTTTAAAAACGTTTTTGATGACAGCAAATGCCAGAAAAGAGATAAATATGAACTTATAAGAGACAAGTTAAATGTGCATGTGCAAAGAGGCAAATTATTGGGAGTTATCAACACCAAAGATGTTTGTTTGGCATTATCTGAGCTAAATTGGGTCATTGGCCATGATAACATTCATTCTAATCATGTGAAGTTTTGTTCTGAAAGCGCGGTAAGACTAATTGCTAAAATGTTTTTCAATCATTTATTGCACATGGACATTTGCCTGATGAGATGACGTCCGGACTTATTTTGCCCCTTATTAAAGATAAATATAAAGATCAAAGCTCCTTGGATAATTATAGACCTATTATATCATCGCCAGTGTTCTTAAAATTATTTGAATATTGCTTAAAATATAAAATTTTGCATTATGTGAACTTTAATGAGAGGCAGCATGGGTTTAGGGCTAATCACTCTACATCCTCAGCGTGCTTGATTTTTAAAGAAACAATTTTAAGATACAGATTAGAAGACTCAAATGTTTATACAGCTTTCACTTTCATTGATTTTAAAAAAGCTTTTGATAAAGTTAATCATTTCACATTAATAAGTAAACTTATTGAAGCAGGTATTCCACACTTTTATGCGAACATAATATTATATCTTTATAGAAATCAACTGGTTGCTACTAAGCATAAAGACTCAATATCAAAACCCTGGAAAATAATGAATGGAGTAAGACAGGGAGGAGTCTTGTCTCCGATATTATTTAATCTTTATATAGATAAGCTGATTGAAAAAGTGTCTAAATGTAAAAAGGGGTGCACACTAGGAAATATATCAAGTAATATTAGTGCTTTACGCTGGACGATATTGTTGTATTAGCACCATCGTCATCGGGATTACAGTTTTTTACTAAATATGCTTGGAAATGAAGCAAAAGAAATTGATATTGACATTAATATTAATAAATCATCATGCATGTATTTCAAAGACAATAAAGAATAAAAACTTAAAGCCAAAGTTGATGCTATGTGGAGAGATATTGAATGTTGTTAATGAACAAAAGTATATAGGGTATATAATAGATGATAATGTAAATAATGACAAAGACGTAATTAGGTGTCGTAACAAGTTTTATAATGAATTTAATTGTATTTTACGTAAATTTGCTAATGTTAATGTTAGGGTTTTTACTCAGTTGTTCCAAAGTTACTGCTCAAGTTTTTATGGTTCTGAATTATGGTTTTATAAAAAAAAAGTGCAAACTTCCTCTTAAGCAATTTGCAATTGGTTACCACAAAGCAATAAAGAAAATGCTGAAATTAAAATATTGGGAAAGTAATCATCATGCATGTGAATTGGTTGGACTAATGACATTTAATCATTTAATGAATTGGTTAAAAATTAGATTTGCTCACAAATGTCTCCTAAAACCTTGCAAGTTTTTACAGAAATGTTTATTAAACCTTGATGAATACCTATCGTTAGGAAAGGAAGTTAACCATATCCTATTACATGAATATGACATATCAGATTTGAAAACTAATGATATAAATGCTATCAAGTCAAGAATTATGTTTGTACAAAACCATGAACCTAGAATGCGGTAATGTATGAGGTTACTGTTATCTCTATTGTATATATGTAAAAAGTTAATTGTGTTGCCTTTTATGAAATAAAGATTTGAGTCTGAATCTATCTGTATATATGTAAAATGTTACCATGTAACTTTTTATGAAATAAAGAATTAACTAACTAACTATCTATCTATCTATCTATCTATATCTATCTACCAACCAACTAACCAACCAACCAACCAACCAACTTACCTACCTACCTACCTATCTACCTACCTACCTACCTATCTACCTATCTATCTATCTATCTATCTATCTATCTATCTATCTATCTATCTATCTATCTATCTATCTATCTATCTATCTATCTATCTATCTATCTATCTATCTATCTGTCTGTCTGTCTATCTCAAACCATTATATGTATTGCGTTTCATCCGAGCCTTTATTTTCGAATGCACGCAAAGTTAAAGGTTTTCATTTAATCGGATCTGGTGTTGTGCCTGTTTTTTGTTTTTGTGACAGGGGTCCAATCAAATGTTTTATTGGTTTGGCCCAGCTTATATGGAACGAGTGTAGGAGGACGGTGGGAACGCAATAACCGGATGAGAGAGAGAGTGAGTGTGAGAGAGAGAGAGAGAGTGTGTGTGAGAGCGAAAGAGAGATAAGTATTGCTAGTGAAACACATTTTGACCAAACTACCTTTTAAATGTTTATACCTAATCTAAACTAAGGAAAATAGTTAGACATATATATTTATAGAATAATTACATAGTTAATAGCGAACTGAAAAAAATACTGCAAAACGGACAAAAATTACTGCTTATTGTGCCGAAATTTACAAGGTAATTGAATATTTTATATATTGACACTACAATATTTAATGTATTGATCATATACTATAAACTTCAGGACAGGTTTACATAAAAGGGAGGAGCCAATATGGGTGACGCCTGTTTATCGATCTATACAACATATATTACTGTCACTATGATGGATACAAATGGTCTGATGGTTCAACTAACAATGTTTTCAATATTGTACCCTGACACATCCTCACTAATATGATCTTTGGTGCTAAAGCATATTCAGAAGTATGAGAAATATTGTTCATATCTGGTTTTTATTTTTGTTTATTTTTAATGAAGGAGACAAAGGGCAAAGTTGTCTGTAACAAGTGTCTATACAAAGTGGTATACAAATGATATACAATATAGATTCGCCCTGCTAATACAAATATAGTAAATATAGTAAATTATATTCCTGTCACTGCAAATGACACAAATGGTATGATGGTTTAAGGGGGTAGAGTTTATTTATTTTATAATATATATATATATATATATATATCTATATATATATATTTATAATATATATATATATATATATATATATATTATATTATATATATATATACCGGTATTATATATATATACCGGTATATATATATATAAATTATATATATATATATATATATATAGTATATATATCTATATATATATATATATATATATATATATATACTGTATATATATATATATATATACTGTATACAGTATATATACATTATTTGTTTTTCCTCCCTAGGCCTCCATCAAGCTTAATAAAAAACATCATCAAGATCCCTCTTTGAGATTAGGCTAATTTGTACATTTTTAGGTAGAAAAGAGTTCGGGCCGAAGGCCGGTTCCTTGAAAATTACAGGCTCGCTATTACTCGTCAGGAAAAATGTCAACACCTAAATGTCACGAGAGGTTTTATTATTGACAAATAATTTGGCCGAAAGGTCTTAAAATCGACAAACTATTGGGGCAAACGCTTTAAAGATTCAAAACTAATGGGGCTAAACATGAAGAAGGGGGTCCAGGAAAAGCAACTAGCTCCCCGGCCCTTAAGAGAATATCTTGAATATATCTGTTTACCCAGAGTGCCACAACGGTATACCCGTCTCCAGATTTTAAGAAGTTCGTTCCATTAGTTTGGCGATTTTAAGACCTTTGGCCCCATCTCTGTCAATTTTAAGTTTTTCGTGCCATTTAGGTGTCGATTTTTTCCTGACGATCGAGAGCGAGCCTGTAATTTAAGAGGAACCGGCCTTCGACCTGGACATTTTTCTACCGAAAAATGTACAAATTTATCTTGAAAGGGGGTCTAGGGGGTGTTATTTTAAACTTGATGTCTAGCGAGGAAACTCAAAAAATAGATACATAATTATATATATATATAGACCAAAAACTAATCATTACCTTCTTAACCCTCTCAGACATATGACGCGATTTTGAGCCTATTTGGGATACTTTAAAGCCTTTGTTACCATCAGGGGTATTTAGAAACCTTTAGTTTAGTTACTTCAACCTCTGCAGTTGTCTTTGAGTTAGCTGTAGGCAGAAAACTAATTTTGGAGAGGTAATTATAAGAGTGAGAGAACTCTATTTCTTATTGCTAATCTGGCAACCTCTGTGTCATAAATGCGTGAAAGGGTTAAAAGAATATGTAGAATATATCTGTTTACCCTAATGCTACAGCGGTATAGCTCTGTCTTCTCCACTAATGCTACATAATATATGCTTCTCTCCACAAATGGCCTAATGGTTCAACAAATAGCGTCTCCAATAATATATTTTTGAAAACAACCTCCCAGCAGTAAGTGTCTTAAACCGGTATCACACGAGAGCTTTTATACAAAGGGAATACAAAGGAAGGCAAGCAACAACAGACATAATGGTCCTTACAAGGCTGCTTGTAAAAAAGAAAGAAAACAAGAATATATATATATATATATAAAATTATATTACCGGTATATTATATATTATATATATATATATATATATATATATATATATATATATATATATATATATATATATATATATATATATATATATATATATATATAAATATATATATAAATAGATTGCCATAGCCATCAACTGGAGGGTTTCAGCTCCAGAAAGTGCTCGTGTGATACCGGCTAGGTGGCATAGTAAGGTAATCGCGTAAGGCCTTGATCCTGCACGACCCTGCCCCACCTCTGTTTATCTATAGTCAGTTCACGCCCCCCTGGCAGTGTCTTGGGTAAGGTAATGTTTGGGTGTATGTCTTTCATCCATCACATTACATTGCCCATTCCTACCTCTGTATTGCTATAATCGGTTCACATCACCCCGGCAGTGTCTTTGGTTCTATAGATGTTTGGGCGTATGTGCTTGATCCCTCCCATGACCCCGCCCATTCACACACCCTGGACTTCTGTATTACTATAGTCAGTTCACACCCCCCCGGCAGTGTCTTGGGTGCTATACAGTAGACGTTTGGGCGTATGTCCTTGATCCCTCCCATGACCCCGCCCATCCACACCCCCTGGACTTCTGTATTACTATAGTCAGTTCACACACCCCCGGCAGTGTCTTGGGTGCTATATAGTAGACGTTTGGGCGTATGTCCTTGATCCCTCCCATGACCCCGCCCAACCCCCCGCGCCTTAGCTATGTATTGCTATAGTCAGTTCACACACCCCTGGCAGTGTCTTAAATGCTATAGATGTATGGGCGTGTGTCTTTGATCCCTCACATGACGCCGCCCAACCCCCCGCGCCTTAGCTCTGTACAGTAAAGTCCATGTCAGGGCGGTGTCACACGAGCGCTGTTTCCGTCATTTTTTACGAGCAATTGTTTTTTGGCTGCTTCAAAATATAAGTTCCTTAAGAATTAAACTACCTAACACTATTTACCTTCGACCTAGTTTCCGATTCCAATGTGAAAGAGCCTCAAAATAGTACGATAATAATCTTGCTCATCGAGAATTGCCAGAAAAAGCGCTCGTGTGACACCGGCTTCACACTAGCAATACACTGCAACACAACAATGCCAGAGATGAAAGGAAGGAGGGCAAGATAAAGTTCATACAGGGATAAGATTAAGAATAATTCACCCGCCTTTCTGTATAAACAAAGCACGGAGCAGGATTATTGTTCGCGGATAAGTATTTTGCGTATAAAGACCACCACGCCCTGCTAAACAGAGAGAGAGAGAGAGAGAGAGAGAGAGAGAGAGAGAGAGAGAGAGAGAGAGAGAGATTGAGAGTGAGTGAGTGAGAGAAGTAAGTAGTGAAAGTCAGTACAAGATATACATATAAGATTGAAAGAAGCAAATGAAGAAAGTAAGAATGACAGAGAGAAATGCGGGGGACATAAGAGAGAGAGAGAGTGAGAGAGAGAAAAGAGACACGCCCCATTCTCTATCTTAATAAATAAAGGTCAATGTTTGTCTGTTTGTCAGTTACCCGACCTTTGTACCTTTGTTACTAAACTCCTCCCACAGTTTTGGTGCCAGGTGGGAGTGTGGGGCACCGTTGGAAAGCCCAGGCTTTGGAGATGGTTTTAGGCGAGTTTAGTGGAAATCAGAGACACTTGTGTTTAATACAATTTTCGGCAGAACTTATGTAGTATACGGGAGTGAAAAAAATGCGACAAAATGGCCGTTTGGGGCAGAAGGAGGCCTCCGATCGAAAAGGTGTAAGGAACGAAAGTTGTTCGCAGCTCCCCAAAATGGGGGTACGGATGAGGTCAGATCCAAAATCGGAGGTCATTTAGCGGCCGAAATCGAGGTCGCCGTTTGATGAGGCACAGGGAGGTCGAGGCCGGTGATTATGGTAGTAGTAGTATTGTGATGATTGTGGTAGTAGTGATTGATGATGGTGATTATGGTAGTAGAATTTAAACCCGGGCAACGCCGGGTACCCCTCCTGGTATAAACTAAATGCTAAGCACCAGTATGTTCGCAGCCCGGTAATGTTGTGTATTTACACCACCACACACACCCCAAACTGCGTCACCCTCCATAGCCACACCCTGTTTACGTCACTCCATGCTCCGCCACGATGCGTACCTTAATTAACCCTTTCAAGAGCCGATTACGCATCTCTTCCCGGTTTTCTGGCAATTATTAGTCGATTTTATTCAGATTGGGATGGTTCTATGGAAGTCAGATGGGTTGGTGGAGACAGTTTTTATCCTTATAATTCCCACACATCCTTCCAAAATTGTTTAAAATCGTCTAATGATAGCCAGAATAAACTCAAACTACGTCATAATCTTACCATTAATTTAAGCCATGACTATTAATATATGGCTTGGTGTCGTCTGTTCATTATAAGTGGGCCAGAAATAGTAACCTCTAACCTCTGTAACTCAAGAAGGGGTACAGCAAATGGGCTGTACATTTCTACACCTATTCTACAGTATGTCAAACGAAAACGGAAGTCCTTTCTTTGAAATTATGGTTTATAGTTCAGATTAGGTCTTTGGAAGTGATAAAATGTGATAAAATTATGGTTTATAGTTCAGATTAGGTCTTTGGAAGTGATAAAATGTGATAAAATTATGGTTTATAGTTCAGATTAGGTCTTTGGAAGTGATAAAATGTGGTAAAATTATGGTTTATAGTTCAGATTAGGTCTTTGGAAGTGATAACATGGGATAAAATTATGGTTTATAGTTCAGATTAGGTCTTTGGAAGTGATAACATGTGATAAAATTATGGTTTATAGTTCAGATTAGGTCTTTGGAAGTGATAACATGGGATAAAATGTCTTGGTAATTGTCTTGTATTTCTTCTCGTAATCATTCAAGTCTTCACAATATATTGCTTCGGTTTGACATCCTCTTAAATATTCCCTGGACGACTCTTCCCAAATGGTAGAAATAGTTCCTCGATTACTCTACTCTGTTTTGAGTTATAGAGGTTAGAGATAAAAATATATGATCTAAATAAAACGAATATATTTGATTCGTTAAGGGGGATGACCTGCTTTTTGTTATTTCTGTCCTTTTCTCTTTTTCTCTGGCTTGTATCCATTCGGCCCCATTCAGCCAACTAGTTTAAGACGTTTATCCCCATCTAGGTGTCGATTTCTTCCTCGCGAGCGATAGCGATCCAGCATTATATGAAGAAATCCGGCTTCGCCGGAGAAATTTGTCTATCGAAAAATGTACAAATTTAGCCTGCTGTCAACAAAAATATAAAATATGCTGGCTCGCTACCGCTCACCAGTTAAAAAAATTACACCTGGATGGGGATAAACGTCTTAAAACAGTAGGCTGAATGGGGCCAAATGGATACAAGCCAAAGAAAGATAGAAAAGGACAGAACAAAAACAGGTCACCCCCCTTAAGTTAAGTTTGAAAGTATAACATGTAGCCGAGTTATACTTATAATCTTTGTGTGTGAGAGAGAGAGAGAGAGAGAGAGAGAGAGAGAGGTATACACGTTATGAGGATGAATCAGAATCAGAATAATTATCAGAGACACAAACCTTGCTGTCTAAACGAGGTGATCAATAATTAATTATGGTAGAGATAGCAAAAAATAACAATAAAACAAAATATATATATATATATATATATTTATATACTGTATATCAGGAAAACAATCAGCAGATAATTAGATCAAATAAATTCCATACGTTATAGTGAATTGAAAGTTTAAAATGTAGACCAGTTATAATCTTTGTGTGCGAGATGGGGTAGTCGTGAGCCAGATAAAATTGGTGAGTGAAATATTGTATTGGTGAGGTCAGGGGGGGAGAGAGAGAGAGAGAGAGAGAGAGAGAGAGAGAGAGAGAGAGAGAGAGAGAGAGAGAGAGAGAGAGAGAGAGAGAGAGAGAGAGAGAGAGAGAGAGAGCCAATGAACCGGGAACCACAGACTAACGTTATGAGCCCAGTTTATAATAATGACGTCATGGATAATACTATTAATTCTCGCTCTAATAATGTTTCCTCTCTCATTCACTCACACGCACGCACACACTCTCTCTCTCTTAATGAATAACTGAATATGAATAAATGAATAACTTTATTTTATCCCCCCCTCAGTTACTAACCCATCTGTCCCCTACTAACTTCCTAATCCTGCCACGGACATTAGTTCCAGGGCAGTAATTCCCTTTCCAATGTTCCCTTACCCACTCTAAACCACTGTTTGGACACTTGATCCTCAGTGTTTTGGAGGACAAGCAACCTAGAAGGGTCACTAGATCTGTTGTTGCTTGATTTCCTTTGTACTCCTTTGTACTCTTTCTCTCTCTGTATGTATGTATGTGTTTGTGTGTGTGTGTGAGAGAGAGAGAGGGGGGGGGGGGTTATACAAGGGAAATCATCGAACTAAAATGATATATGCAATACGCGAGAAATGTAAAATTCCGTTGCAACATCATTATCATTTACTTGGCTCATTAGTAGGGAGGAAAATGTACCATGTATATTTTTATCAGCAGTAGATAAGTAACGTCCTGTGTGAGAGAGAGAGAGAGAGAGAGTATATTTTTATCATCAGTAGATAAGTAACATGTCCTGTGTGTGTAAGAGAGAGAGAGAGAGAGTGTGTATTTGAGTGAGAGTTAGTGTGTATATGAGTGTACAAAGGAGTACAAAGGAAATCAAGCAACAACAGGTCTAGTGACCCTTTTAGGCTGCTTGTCCTCCAAAACACTGAGGATCAAGTGTCCAAACAAGTGTGAGAGTGTGTGTGTAAGTGAGTGAGAGGGATTGTAAGCGTGTGTGTGACAGACATAGAGTGTGTATGTGCGTGTGTGAGGGAGAGTATTATGTGTGTGTTTGTGTGTGTTTTTGTGTTTAGGAAAATTACTTGGTAGCCTTTCTAATACTCTTCCAGATAGTTAAAATGTCCATCTCCTTTCCCCATTGTGAATATGCAAATTATGTTGTCGTGAATGTGATATACGGAAGATGGTGTTATATATGTAATGAGAGAGTGTGTGAGAATGAGTGTTTGTGAGAGAGGTGTGTGGCTGTGAGATATGAATGGATGTTTACAGCACAGTTAGAGAGAGTGTGTGAGAATGAGTGTTTGTGAGAGAGGTGTGGCTGTGAGATATGAATGGATGTTTACAGCACAGTTAGAGAGAGTGTGTGAGAATGAGTGTTTGTGAGAGAGGTGTGGCTGTGAGATATGAATGGATGTTTACAGCACAGTTAGAGAGAGTGTGTGAGAATGAGTGTTTGTGAGAGAGAGGTGTGGCTGTGAGATATGAATGGATGTTTACAGCACAGTTAGAGAGAGTGTGTGAGAATGAGTGTTTGTGAGAGAGGTGTGGCTGTGAGATATGAATGGATGTTTACAGCACAGTTAGAGAGAGTGTGTGAGAATGAGTGTTGTGAGAGAGAGGTGTGGCTGTGAGATATGAATGGATGTTTACAGCACAGTTAGAGAGTGTGTGAGAATGAGTGTTTGTGAGAGAGGTGTGGCTGTGAGATATGAATGGATGTTTACAGCACAGTTAGAGAGAGTGTGTGAGAATGAGTGTTTGTGAGAGAGAGGTGTGGCTGTGAGATATGAATGGATGTTTACAGCACAGTTAGAGAGAGTGTGTGAGAATGAGTGTTTGTGAGAGAGGTGTGTGGCTGTGAGATATGAATGGATGTTTACAGCACAGTTAGAGAGAGTGTGTGAGAATGAGTGTTTGTGAGAGGTGTGTGGCTGTGAGATATGAATGGATGTTTACAGCACAGTTAGAGAGAGTGTGTGAGAATGAGTGTTTGTGAGAGAGGTGTGTGGCTGTGAGATATGAATGGATGTTTACAGCACAGTTAGAGAGAGTGTGTGAGAATGAGTGTTTGTGAGAGAGAGGTGTGGCTGTGATATATGAATGGATGTTTACAGCACAGTTAGAGAGAGAGAGAGAGAGAGTGTGTGTGAGAATGAGTGTTTGTGAGAGAGGTGTGGCTGTGAGATATGAATGGATGTTTACAGCACAGTTAGAGAGAGAGAGAGAGAGAGAGAGTGAGTGAGAATGAGTGTTTGTGAGAGGTGTGGCTGTGAGATATGAATGGATGTTTACAGCACAGAGAGAGAGAGAGAGAGCGTGTGAGAATGAGTGTTTGTGAGAGGTGTGGCTGTGAGATATGAATGGATGTTTACAGCACAGTTAGAGAGAGAGAGAGAGAGTGTGTGTGAGAATGAGTGTTTGAGAGAGGTGTGTGGCTGTGAGATATGAATGAATGTTTACAGCACAGTTAGAGAGAGAGAGAGAGAGAGAGAGAGCGCATTACCTAAGGAAAAAGCGATTAGGAAAGTTAGCCATAATATTTTGTTCTTATTGTTCCTGATAGTTTCCGTTTTCTTTATCCTCCTCCATTGTGACCCTTATGTAATTTATGTTAAGGGAGCCCACCTCGCTTTGTTTCTCTTTCTCTCCCTCTCTTTGGTTTGTATCCATTCGGCCCCATTCAGCCTACTGTTTTAAGACGTTTGACCCCATCCAGGTGTCAATATTTTCCTGGCAAGCGGTAGCGAACCAGCATATATATTTTTTTGTTTTGACAGCAAGCTAAATTTGTAAATTTTTCGATAGAATTTTTTTCCGGTGAAGCCGGATTTCTCCATACAATGCTGGCTCGCTATCGCTCGCCAGGAAGAAATCGACACCTGGATGGTGATACACCTCTTAAAACAGTTGGCTGAATGGGGGCCGAATGGATACAAGCCAGAGAAAGAGAGAAAGATAAAAAAACAAATCCGGTGACCCCCCCATGAACGTGAATATGATATGGGAGGAAGATGGTGTAATTATATGATATGGGAGGAAGATGGTGTAATAATATGATGTGGGAGGAAGATGGTGTAATAATATGATGTGGGAGGAGGATGGTGTAATAATATGATATGGGAGGAGGATGGTGTAATAATATGATATGGGAGGAAGATGGTGTAATAATATGATATGGGAGGAGGATGGTGTAATAATATGATATGGGAGGAGGATGGTGTAATAATATGATATGGGAGGAAGATGGTGTAATAATATATGATATGGGAGGAGGATGGTGTAATAATATGATATGGGAGGAAGATGGTGTAATTATATGATATGGGAGGAAGATGGTGTAATAATATGATATGGGAGGAGGATGGTGTAATAATATGATATGGGAGGAGGATGGTGTAATAATATGATATGGGAGGAGGATGGTGTAATAATATGATATGGGAGGAAGATGGTGTAATTATATGATATGGGAGGAGGATGGTGTAATAATATGATATGGGAGGAGGATGGTGTAATAATATGATATGGGAGGAAGATGGTGTAATAATATGATATGGGAGGAAGATGGTGTAATAATATGATATGGGAGGAGGATGGTGTAATAATATGATATGGGAGGAGGATGGTGTAATAATATGATATGGGAGGAAGATGGTGTAATTATATGATATGGGAGGAAGATGGTGTAATTATATGATATGGGAGGAGGATGGTGTAATAATATGATATGGGAGGAGGATGGTGTAATAATATGATATGGGAGGAAGATGGTGTAATTATATGATATGGGAGGAGGATGGTGTAATAATATGATATGGGAGGAGGATGGTGTAATTATATGATATGGGAGGAAGATGGTGTAATTATATGATATGGGAGGAGGATGGTGTAATAATATGATATGGGAGGAGGATGGTGTAATTATATGATATGGGAGGAAGATGGTGTAATTATATGATATGGGAGGAAGATGGTGTAATTATATGATATGGGAGGAAGATGGTGTAATAATATGATATGGGAGGAGGATGGTGTAATAATATGATATGGGAGGAGGATGGTGTAATAATATGATATGGGAGGAAGATGGTGTAATAATATGATATGGGAGGAGGATGGTGTAATAATATGATATGGGAGGAAGATGGTGTAATAATATGATATGGGAGGAAGATGGTGTAATAATATGATGTGGGAGGAGGATGGTGTAATAATATGATATGGGAGGAGGATGGTGTAATAATATGATATGGGAGGAAGATGGTGTAATAATATGATATGGGAGGAAGATGGTGTAATTATATGATGTGGGAGGAAGATGGTGTAATTATATGATGTGGGAGGAAGATGGTGTAATTATATGATGTGGGAGGAGGATGGTGTAATAATTATACCTTGGTGCTATTCTTTCAACATTATGGCTGTACCAATGATGAGGAGCGAGGTAGTTATATGTAGATAGCTATAGATGGATAGATAGATTGATATATGGATGGGTATAGATAAACAAATAGATAGATAGATGGATGTATATATAGATAAGTGTATGGATATAGATAGATAGATAGACAGATCGATAGATATAACGACATATACAGATAGATAATTTATTGATGCATTAACGAATAGAGACAGACAGATACATAATATTCAGAGAGAGAGAGAGAAGAGTGAGTGTTGCGGGATCTTGCATATAATTGAAGCCCTACCAGTGTATGTATGATCGTTGGGAGAGCACGTTTAAATTCACATAATCCCCCCCCCCTCCTCTCACACACACACACACACACACACACACACACACACACACACACACACGTACACATAGTCTTTGTCCATGTGTGCACCTCACTGTCAACACGATCCCTTTGTGTGTGCGTGTGAACCTCTGCTTATGTCTGTCTGTAGTCCCTTTTGTGTGTGTGTATGTATTTATGTATGTATGTTTGTAAACCTCTGTATTTGTAGTTCCGTGTGTGCGTGTATGTGTGTGTGTGTGTATGTGAGAGAACCTCTGCTTGTATGTGTAGTTCTGTGTGTGCGTGTATGTGAGTGCATGTGTTTGAACCTGTGTGTATTCATAATTGTAGTTTGACAGGAATTGAGTTTTTTGGCTCTTATTCTCCCGTTTCCTAGACATTATTATCAATGACAATTACCCATCTCCTTGTTCAAGGAAGATGGTAACCTTCATCAACCTGAGCGAGATTTGATCCCCGGTCTGCTGGGTTGCAGGCAGGGACGGTACCACTGAGCTAGCCGTGCGTTTGTGTGTATGACTACAAAACACCATTTGAGGAGGAGCACTTTCTTGACAATATTTAGCATATAGCTTTATTAGGTCAATGGAACTATATGCGAAACGTTGTCAATAAAGTGCTCCTGTGTGTGTCCCTTATGTAAGTGTGACTGTATGTGCAGCTATTAATGTGAGTGCGTCTGTGAACGTAACTATGACTGTATTGTATCAAGTCACGTTGTGCATCCCCATGTGCATTTTTTAGGCTTCCACGGATGCTATTATAATGTGTTGTGTGGTGAATTGCTGTTGAGGGAGGCGGAGAGTTATAATGTGTTGTGTGGTGAATTGCTGTTGAGGGAGGCGGAGAGTTATAATGTGTTGTGTGGTGAATTGCTGTTGAGGGAGGCGGAGAGTTATAATGTGTTGTGTGTGGTGAATTGCTGTTGAGGGAGGCGGAGAGTTATAATGTGTTGTGTGGTGAATTGCTGTTGAGGGAGGCGGCGGAGAGTTATAATGTGTTGTGTGGTGAATTGCTGTTGAGGGAGGCGGAGAGTTATAATGTGTTGTGTGGTGAATTGCTGTTGAGGGAGGCGGAGAGTTATAATGTGTTGTGTGGTGAATTGCTGTTGAGGGAGGCGGAGAGTTATAATGTGTTGTGTGGTGAATTGCTGTTGAGGGAGGCGGAGAGTTTGTAATATGGTTCGTCTGTTGTGAGGCTTCTGTTTGATTACCTGTTTCAGTGGTACTGTTTGATCCGGTATCTTTCACTCACTCCCCCCCCCCCCCCCCTTCTCTCCCCCTCTCTCCCTATCTCTCTCTACACACACATATATATATATATATATATATATATATATACCGGGTATATATATTACTATATATATATATATACCGGGTATATATATTACTATATATTATATATTACTATAGTCGTTTGTGAGTTAGAGGTTAACGTTCAAGAGTTGTGGTCTACTTATATGAAACCGGGCATAGTTTTAACCCCTTGAAGCTCTGACGCGTTTTAGCAGTTTATTTTGGCTATCATTAGACGATTTTATGCAGCTTAGGAAGTATCTGTGGGTATTAAAAGGGTACATACTATCTCAATCAACCCTTTGACTTCCGTATACCGTTACTAATCTGAATAAAATCGTCTAATAATTACCAGAAAACAGAACAGAAACGCGTATTGGAGCTTGAAAGGGTTAACACATTTGTCGTACCTATAATATACTTGCTCATATATTGTATTTCTGATATTCTCATTGCACACTTGTCATTCTTACATTATCCTACTCACACTTGTTGTCTCTACACCCAAACACCTGTGTGATCTGAACACCTGTCGCGCATTTTCTGAACACCTGTTTTCGCTACACTTCCTCGCTGCCAATTTTAAAGTCAACCCTTTGCGGAACATGATGCATTTTGGCAATTTCTCCAGGCTATTATCAGACGACTTAATACAGCTTAGGAAAGACCTCTAACAATGAAAGGGGTAAAGTCGATCTCAATTAACCTTTGATAGTTTCTTCTGGTTATTATTAGACCATTTTTAACAGCTTAGGAAACAGAGCAATCAGAGCGGTAAAGTCGATCTCAATTAACCTTTTGACTCACGCAGATCTCTCCTTTAATGAAGAAAATCGTCTAGTAATATCCAGAATGAAGTGTCAAAATGCGTCCTAATCCTCAAAGGGTTAAGGGGGTATCAGAGGAGAGCTTGTATTGAGAACATTTGATGGTCATCATTTGTCCGGAAATATGTCCAGGATTGTTTGCACTGGTATCGGAAACTAGACGATGATGGACGACTTCAACCCATCCAGTACCGGAGACGGCCTTACATTCAGTACCGGAGACGGCCTTACATTCAGTACCGGAGACGGCCTTACATTCAGTAAGAGAACTTAAGAATTGCTCCTTGGTGCTCGCTCCTGTATTGGCAAAATTTTTCCGTCTGTGTACTCATACCTCATGCTTCCCAGTACCCTGGAAAGAAGCAAACATCCATCCAGTTCCTAAAAAAGGTGCCTCTTCAGATCCATCAAACTACAGACCAATAGCTATAACTTCCACTCTTGGCAAAGTTTTTGAAATTATATTAAATAATCACATAATTAAGCATCTGGAGAATAATAAATTAATCAGTGATAGGCAATATGGTTTTAGACGATGTCGATCAACTGCAGACATTCTTTGCCTTCTTACGCATCAAATCAACCAAGCTACAGACCAACATGGTGAAACACATACAATAGCACTGGATATATCAAAGGCATTTGATAGAGTCTGGCATCAATCCTTATTGTCGAAGATGTCACACTACGGCCTTGCATCATTAGTTCCACTAATTTCTTCTTATCTTCATAACAGAAAAATACGTGTAATGGTAGATGGCCTTTATTCTCAATTTCACTCAATAAATGCTGGTGTTCCCCAGGGATCAGTTTTGGCCCCAACTCTGTTCCTCATTCATATCAATGATCTCATATCTACCACTCATAATCCAATACATTCCTACGCAGATGACTCAACACTCCACAGTTCCTTCACATTTACCAATTCTTTCACCCAACCCGATCTTATAAATTCAAAAATAAACACTGCAATTTCTCTGAACCAGGACCTTTCTAGAATTGATGAATGGGGACAAGAGAATCTAGTTTCCTTTAATGCACAGAAAACCAAGTACATTCAATTTTCTAACCGACAGAATCTCACTGACTCCCATATATTTTTTAATGATGTAAATATTCCCACTTCCCCTAGTATTGACATTCTCGGTGTAACATTAACTACTAACTTGAGCTGGACACATTATGTTCGAAGCATTGCTAAGAATGCCTCTAAAAAACTGGGACTCCTGTACAGAGTTCGAGAATTCTTCACTGACGAGCAGTTGGCCGTAATATATAAAAGTCATGTGCGCTCTCAGATGGATTACTGTTCACCTCTGTGGGGTGGAAGTGGAGTGGTTGCATTGAGGCAGTTGGACAAAATTCAAAATAAAGCTATTAGATTAATCAATAACCCTGCAATCACACAGGACCTTCCTACATTAGCCATACGAAGAAACGTTGCATCCCTTGCATTATTCTACAGATATTTTCACAGCAATTGTTCCGAGGAACTTGCTTCAATTGTGCCGCCTCTCCACATCTTTCCCGTAGAACTAGGGCAGCTGAGAGCGCCCATGAATTTACACTTTCTCCTCCACAATGCAGAACTTCTGCTTATCAGAATTCATTTATCCCCAGAGCTACTACTCTTTGGAATTCACTTCCCTCGAATTGCTTTCCACAAACTTACAATCTACAAATGTTTAAATCCAGTTGTTACAAACATTTTATGAATGGAGGATGCCTTTAGGCACATGGACCTTTTTGTTTTATCTGTGTTTTTCCTTCCTCCGTTCATTGTCTCTTAAAAAAAAAAAAAAAAAAAAAAGTACCGGAGACGGCCTTACATTCAGTACCGGAGACGGCCTTACATTCAGTACCGGAGACGGCCTTACATTCAGTACCGGAGACGGCCTTACCTTTTGATACCTTTTGATGTGTTCGCCACTCTTCTAGCGGCACCAAGGAGCGCGACGCCCCTCGTTATGGATGGTGATTTGGTGCAGTAGACTGTTTGAATGTGTGTGAGTTTGTGTTTTTTATCTGTGTTTATTTTTTGTTTTATGTTGTTTTTGTGTTTTCCCTGTTCTTGCTCTGTCTTGAGTCGGCTACCCCCAAAATGGGGATTGGGCCTGAGCATATAGATAGATAGATAGATAGACTGTTTGAATCGACAGCTCGCTCCCTCGCGAGGATGGGCTCGTCTGGCAATTTTTGCAGTTCGACATCGAGGGCTCTCTTGATCATATTCTGGATACTAGTAGACGATTTTATTCAGGTTTAGAAGGACATCTAGGAATGAAAAGGCTACACAACTATCTCAAGTATCCCATCAACTACCGTACCACAGATTCTTCCTAAGCTGCACAAAAGCGTTTAAATATAGCTAGAATAAAATTTAAAAGACGTCGCCGACACAGACGGGGCTACATGTTAAGGGGAGGTTTTTAGTTTGGTCTCTAGATATCCATCAAGCTTAAGATTAACACCCTCTTGAGCCCCTTTCAAGATAAATTTGTACATTTTTCGGTAGAAAAATGTGCCGGCTGAAAGCCGGTTCCTCTTAAATTACAGGCTCGCTATCGCTCGCCAGGATAAAATCGACACCTAAATGGCACGAAAAATCTTAAAATCGACAGAATTGGGTCGAATGTTCTTAAAATCGTCAAAATAATGGGGCGAACGTCTTAAAATTAGAAAAGCAATGGGGCTAAACATGAGGGAGAAAGGAGTCAAGAAAAAATCCCTCAAGTGGAAATACCAGGTTCATTCTGACGTCTGTAAGCTGTTCCCTATTACAGAAGCAACTCCTGTGACGTCCTTGTTGTGTGTAACCAATGCACCTGTGACACCTGCATACACCTGTACATGGAGGGACAGATGTGGACGGTATCAGCTGGGTTATCATGTGTGTGTGTGTGTGTGTACGTAGCCAGGTGTGTGTATGTGCGTGTGTATGTGTGTTATTAGGCGTGTGTACGTAGCCAGGTGTGTGTACGTTATCAGGTGTGTGTGTGTGTGTGTGTTATCAGGTGTGTGTACGTAGCCAGGTGTGTGTGTGTGTGTATGTATGTATGTTATCAGGTGTGTGTACGTAGCCAGGTGTGTGTACGTTATCAGGTGTGTGTGTGTGTGTGTGTTATCAGGTGTGTGTACGTAACCAGGTGTGTGTGTGTGTGTGTGTGTGTGTATGTATGTATGTTATCAGGTGTGTGTACGTAGCCAGGTGTGTGTACGTTATCAGGTGTGTGTGTGTGTGTGTACGTAGGCAGGTGTGTGTATTATCAGGTGTGTGTTATCGTGTGTCGCGTGCCACCCCTTCACTACCGATAACATTCAAGTGGGGTGGAGGGGGTAGAGATAATGGCTCTTTTAGTCTATTGGTTTTGTTTAATATATATTTTAATGTATATATATAGTTATGTATAGTTATGTATATATATAGTTATGGTGGCCAGAGAAATGGAGAGGGGGGGGGGGGGGGGTACTTACATGTTTCATTTATTTTGTATTTTTATTTGTATTATGTACCCGTTAGATGTCCTTGTACTGAGACATGCTGGTACCCGGAGTGTCAGGCTTAACTATACCACACACACACACACACACACACACACACACACACACACACACACACACACACACACACACACACACACACACACACACACACCTCTATCAAGGCTGTCGTACTCCATACTAACTAAACTTCACTCATAGTACCTACACTCAAGGGGAGGTTTTTAGTTTGTTTCCTACTCCTCCAGCAATCTTAAAATGACATCCCCTTCACCCTCTTTCTCAGTTAGGTTACATAGGTTAGGGTTCACGATCTCTGGCGTACCTATTTGGAACAGGGTATAGTGATACATGTTAAGGGGAGGTTTTTAGTTTGGTGTCTAGATATCCATCAAGCTTAAGGGGAGGCAGACCGTTTTTCTGGACCCCCTTCTCCCTAATGTTTAGCCCCACTAGTTTTGAGATTATAAGACGTTCGGCCAATTAGTTTGGCGATTTTAACACCTTTCGCCCCATTTCGTTGTCAATTTTAAGACCTTTTGTGCCATTTAGGTATCGATTATTTCCTGGCGAGCGATAGCGAGCCTGCAATTTTAAGAGGAATCGGCCTTCGGCCGGTACATTTTTCTACCGAAAAATGTACATATTTATCTTGGAGGGGGGGTCTAGGGGACGTTTTTCTAAGCTTGATGGAGGTCTAGGGAGGAAACTAAAAAAAATATATGAATAAATGAATTACTAGACCTAACAAACGGTCAGCCTCCCCTTAAGATGACACCCCCTTGAGCCCCTTTCAAGATAAATTTGTACATTTTTCGGTAGAAAAATGTCCCGGCTGAGAGCCGGTTCCTCTTGAATTACAGGCTCGCTATCGTTCGCCAGGATAAAATCGACACCTAAATTGCACGAAAGGTCTTAAAATTGACAGAAATGGCTTGAACGTTCTTAAAATCGTCAAAATAATGGGGCGAACGTCTTAAAATTAGAAAAGCAATGGGGCTAAACATGAGGGAGAAAGGAGTCCAGAAAAAACTCCCTCCAGTGGAAATCTGCCCTTAAACCACTGTAGCCTAGCGATGAATTGTGGGTAGCCTTTACCTTAGATTTTACACTCCCGCGAATAATATAACATTTGGATTAGCATTATTAACCCTTTCACGCACATATGACGCAGAGGTTGCCAGTTTAGTAGTAAGAAATAGAGTTCTCTCACTCTTATAATTACCTCTCCACAATTAGTTTTCTGCCCACAGCTAACTCAAAGACAACTGCAGAGGTTGAAGTAACTAAACTAAAGGTTTCTAAATACCTGATGGTAACAAAGGCTTTAAAGTATCCCCAATAGGCTCAACACAGCTAACTCAAAGACAACTGCAGAGGTTGAAGTAACTAAACTAAAGGTTTCTAAATACCCCTGATGGTAACAAAGGCTTTAAAGTATCCCCAATAGGCTCAACACAGCTAACTCAAAGACAACTGCAGAGGTTGAAGTAACTAAACTAAAGGTTTCTAAATACCCCTGATGGTAACAAATGCTTTAAAGTATCCCCAATAGGCTCAAAGTTGCGTCATATATCGGAGAGGGTTAATATCACGGTGCCAAAGGAGGTTTTAAGGGGAGTAGGGGCGTTTTTCTGGTCCCACTTCTTCTTCATGTTTAGCCCCATTCGTGTTCAGATTGTATGACGTTCGGTCCATTAGTTTGGCGATTTTCAGACCTATCGCCCTATTTTTTTGTCAATATTAAGACTTTTCGTATCATTTAGGTATGGATCATTTCCTGGCGAGCGATAGCGAGCCTGTAATTTTAGAGGAACTGGCCTTTGGCCGGGACAATTTTCTATCGAAAAATGTACACAATTATATTGAAGGAGGGTCTTGAGGGTATTTTATTAAGCTTGATGGAGGTCTAGGGAGGAAACTATAATATACAGTATATACCGGTATATATATATATATATATATATATATATACCGGTATATATATATATATATATATATATATATATATATATATATATATATATATATATATATATATATATATATATATATATATATATATATATATATATATATATATATATATATATATCACACAATTTTAATGTTGCTATTCCACTTGTTCAGGGTGTCAAACGAGAGCCGAGTGTGTGTCTGATACTGTGTGTTTAATATTGTAATGTATGTATGTGTTGAGAGAGAGAGTGAGAGTGTACACTAACAGCAAAAACACACACACACACACACACACACACACACACACACACACACACACACACACACACACACGTCTTTGTCTCAGTGATATCATCTTAATTCCTATATATCGTAACACTTAGGTTAATGTTTCCCGGATGTAATGTTCTATTCTTACACAGAAAACACAGACACTCTATATGCTCTTACTAATAAATACTCTCTCTCTCTCTACATGCTTACACATTACAGTATTAAACACACACACACACACACACTGGTCTTCTTTCCCCACGATACCATCTTAACTCATAAATTACAAGACAATTAATGTTTCCTGCACAACTGAATATGATACACGTACATAATAAGCACAATATACACACACACACACACACACACACACACACACACACACACACACACACACACACTGGTCTCCCTTCTCCATGATACCATCTTAACTCGTAAATTACAAGACACTTCCAGTTTCCTGTCCTACTTAATATTATATATAATAACGGACTGCAGACCTTCTAGTTGCATTATATTAGTGCAACAATACCGGTGCTTAAGGGGAGCTATTTAGTTTGTTCCCTAAACCTCCATCAAGCTTAAAACTACTCCCTCTTGACCCCCTTGCAAGATAAATTTGTAAATTTTTCGGTAGAAAAATGTCTCGGCCGAAGGGCGATTTCTCTTAAATTACAGGTTCGCTATCGCTCACCAGGACAAAAATTACACCTAAATGGCACGAAATGTCTTTAAATCGACATAAAATGGGGTGAAAGTTGTTAAAATCGGCAAAGTAATGGGGCGAACGTCTTAAAATCTCATAAGCAATGGGGTTAAAGATGAGAATGAAAGGGGTCAAGAAAAAAAAATCCCTCAACTGGAAATCTCCCCTTAACATAGTACCGGTACCTTATTATATGTTAAACTTGTCTTTTGTTATTAATTTTCTTGTGAATTTTGTTTTAGCTACTCTTTTGTTTTAGCTACTCTTTTGTTTTAGCTACTCTTTTGTTTTAGCTACTCTTTTGTTTTAGCTACTCTTTTGTTTTAGCTACTCTTTTGTTTTAGCTACTCTTTTGTTTTAGCTACTCTTTTGTTTTAGCTACTCTTTTGTTTTACCTACTCTTTTGTTTTAGCTACTCTTTTGTTTTAGCTACTCTTTTGTTTTAGCTACTCTTTTGTTTTAGCTACTCTTTTGTTTTAGCTACTCTTGTTTTAGCTACTCTTTTGTTTTAGCTACTCTTTTGTTTTAGCTACTCTTGTTTTACCTACTCTTTTGTTTAGCTACTCTTTTGTTTTAGCTACTCTTTTGTTTTAGCTACTCTTTTGTTTTAGCTACTCTTGTTTTAGCTACTCTTTTGTTTTAGCTACTCTTTTGTTTTAGCTACTCTTGTTTTACCTACTCTTTTGTTTTACCTACTCTTTTGTTTTAGCTACTCTTTTGTTTTAGCTACTCTTTTGTTTTAGCTACTCTTTTGTTTTACCTACTCTTTTGTTTTAGCTACTCTTTTGTTTTAGCTACTCTTTTGTTTTAGCTACTCTTTTGTTTTAGCTACTCTTTTGTTTTACCTACTCTTTTGTTTACCTACTCTTTTGTTTTACCTACTCTTTTGTTTTACCTACTCTTTTGTTTTACCTCTTTTGTTTTACCTACTCTTTGTTTACCTACTCTTTTGTTTTACCTACTCTTTTATTTTACCTACTCTTTTGTTTTACCTACTCTTTTGTTTTACCTACTCTTTTGTTTTACCTCTTTTGTTTTACCTACTCTTTTGTTTTAGCTACTCTTTTGTTTTACCTACTCTTTTGTTTTACCTACTCTTTTGTTTTACCTACTCTTTTGTTTTACCTACTCTTGTTTTACCTACTCTTTTGTTTTACCTACTCTTTTGTTTTACCTACTCTTGTTTTACCTACTCTTTTGTTTTACCTACTCTTTTGTTTTACCTACTTTTGTTTTACCTACTCTTTTGTTTTACCTACTCTTTTGTTTTACCTACTCTTGTTTTACCTACTCTTGTGTTTTACCAATACTCTTGTTTTACCTACTCTTTTGTTTTACCTACTCTTTTGTTTTACCTACTCTTGTTTTAGCTACTCTTTTGTTTATATCGTGTTTTTGTTGTTTGAATGTTACATATGTGTTCTTGTTAGTTACATTATCATCGGGTTTGTTTCTTGGACTATATAAATATTCTATAATATGATATTGTAACTAAGTCAGAAATCGTGAATCCTAACCTAAAAGGGCTGGAGCAAATGGGCTGTAAATCGACACATGTATTCCCTGGCTGACTTCCCAAATAGTAGATATGTGAGATTGATTAGGCCTACCCATAGACTCCTCTACAGGGGTCTATGGGCCTACCGTACTCTAGCCATGTTTAAGTTGTTGTTGTTGTTGTTCCCCAAGCTGCCTGGGTGAACAGCCCAAAGGCCCTGAGTAAGGCCAAGGCCATAAACGAGCGCCCCCACAGAACCCTCCCTGCCGACCACAATAAAGCCTGGGTGACCGAAGCTACAGAGGTTATTGTCCAAGATGTCTGGCCTGATTATAATGCATAGACTATAGCTGCATGGAATTAAGACACTAAGTGAAGCCGCCCGGATAGCAGAAAGTAGAAAGCGAGAACAATATCAAAGCCATCGACAGAAGTCATCAGTTCGAGCCTCTGGCATGCGAAACTTCAGGCCCTACCACCCTAAGGGGAGATTTCCACTCGAGGGATTTTTTTCTGGACCCCTTTCTCTCTCATGTTTAGCCTCATTGCTTTTTAGATTTTAAGATGCTCGCCCCCTTTAGTTTGGCGATTTTAAGAACTTTCGCCCCATTTATGTTAATTTGAAGAGCTTTCGTGCCATTTAGGTGTCTGTAATTTGAGAGGAAGCGGCCTTCGGCCGGGACATTTGTCTACCGAAAAATGTACAAATTTAGCTTGAAAGGGGGTCTAGGGGGTGTAATTTTAAGCTTGATGGAGTCCTAGGGACCAAACTAAATACCTCCCCTTAATATGGTGAATGAAATAGGCCGTAAAATCAGAGAAGTTTGAGGAGACCCCCGGGAAACCCTCTGGCTCAAGCAAAGACTAGGGGTGGCTATCCTCCGGGGCAATGCCACCAGCGTCATGAGCTCAGTACGACTGGGCCATGTAGCCACTGTGTGAGGCCAGGGCAGGAGGGGTGTATCCGTAGTCTTTCCACGGTAGGGTATACAAATAAACTTTATTTGTATTTAACATGTTTGATGTACAGTACCGTACATAAATAAAAGATGAAAACAAAAGAATACTATAGTCTGTTTGGTGTTCACACCTCATGGTAAATGTTCTTGTTTTTATCTTGTTAAGGGGAGGTTTTTAGTTGATTCCCTAGACTTCCATCAAGCTTAAAATTACTCCCCCTTGACCCCCTTTCAAGATAAATTTGTAAATTTTTCGGTAGAAAAATTTCCCGGCCAAAGGCCGGTTCCCCTTAAATTACAGGCTCGCTTTCGCTCGCCAGGAAAAATCGATACCTAAATGGCACGAATGGTCTGAAAATTTACAGAAATGGGGCGAGGGTTCTTAAAATCGCCAAACTAATGGGGCAAGCGTCTTTAAATCTCACAAGCAATGGGGCTAAACATGAGGGAGAAAGAGGTTCAGAAAAAAATCCTCCAGGTGGAAATCTCCCCTTAAACGTATTACTTCCAAGATTTTATTGCGAAATATGTTGTTTATTATGAAAACTTGCTATTGTTATAATGCAGAGACATAGAAGTATCATATTTTATAATGCAGAGACATAGAAGTATCATATTTTATAATGCAGAGACATAGAAGTATCATATTTTATAATGCAGAGACATAGAAGTATCATATTTTATAATGCAGAGACATAGAAGTATCATATTTTATAATGCAGAGACATAGAAGTATCATATTTTATAATGCAGAGACATAGAAGTATCATATTTTATAATACAGTCATAGAAGTATCATATTTTATAATACAGAGACATAGAAGTATCATATTTTATAATGCAGACATAGAAGTATCATTTTTATAATTCAGAGACATAGAAGTATCATATTTTATAATGCAGACATAGAAGTATCATATTTTATAATGCAGACACAGAAGTATCATATTTTATAATGCAGAGACATAGAAGTATCATATTTTATAATGCAGAGACATAGAAGTATCATATTTTATAATGCAGAGACATAGAAGTATCATATTTTATAATGCAGAGACAGAAGTGTCATATTTTTATAATGCAGAGACATAGAAGTATCATATTTTATAATGCAGAGACATAGAAGTATCATATTTTATAATGCAGACACAGAAGTATCATATTTTATAATGCAGAGACATAGAAGTATCATATTTTATAATGCAGAGACATAGAAGTATCATATTGTATAATGCAGAGACATAGAAGTATCATATTTTATAATGCAGACACATAGAAGTATCATATTTTATAATGCAGAGACATAGAAGTATCATATTTTATAATGCAGACATAGAAGTATCATATTTTATAATGCTGCAGGGACATAGAAGTATCATATTTTATAAAGCAGAGACATAGAAGTATCATATTTTATAATGCAGAGACATTGAAGTATCATATTTTATAATGCAGAGACATAGAAGTATCATATTTTTATAATGCAGAGACATAGAAGTATCATATTTTATAATGCAGAGACAGAAGTGTCATATTTTTATAATGCAGAGACATAGAAGTATCATATTTTTATAATGCAGAGACACAGAAGTGTCATATTTGTATAATGCAGAGACAGAAGTGTCATATTTTTATAATGCAGAGACATAGAAGTATCATATTTTTCCATAAAGAATCGATACATTATATGCTAACGGATTCAATTTTCCATCAGCTGGGAAAAAACACACTATGATACTTGGTAGGGTGGTTTATTATTTGTCTAATATAGTGATCTCTTTCTTGGGGACTTTTTGTTACATGTTTCTATTGTTCTGGTGTGTCTTAAATTAGAATGTAAGTGTGTTTTGTGTCTTGGGAGTGTTTTTGTTTGTTAGGGGGGGGGGGGGGGCGTAGGGAGCAACGAGGATAATGTATCTCTCTCTCTCTCTCTCTCTCTCTCTCTCTCTCTCTCTCTCTCTCTCTCTCTCTCTCTCTCTCTCTCTCTCTCTCTCCTCTCTCTCTCTCCTCTCCTCTCTCTCTCTCTCTCTCTCTCTCTCTCTCTCTCTCTCTCTCTCTCTCTCTCTCTCTCTCTCTCTCTCTCTCTCTCTCTCTCTCTCTCTCTCTCTCTCTCTCTCTCGTATCTCTCTCTCTCTCTCTCTCTCTCTCTCTCTCTCTCTCTCTCTCTCTCTCTCTCTCTCTCTCTCTCTCTCTCTCTCTCTCAGTGACGTAATATGACTCAGCACCGGTATATAAACAAGCTTCAATGTCAAACCAAACAGGACTACTTGTATTTGCACTTGTTTTTGTTTGTTTACTGAATGCATTTTTGTTGATTTTATGTATTAGGTTCGAATCCTGAGAGGATCACATGCTTTCATTAATTTCATTGGGAGGTGCGTAGTGTTGGGAGTGAAATAAATACATTAGATTATTAGATGTTTAGACTTCTCATTTCAGTGTAGGTTACCATGAGATGTATTGTTATGGTATATTGTGTTTGTTAAGGGGAGGTTTTTAGTTTGTTCCCTATATTTCCATCAAGCTTACGATTACACCCCCTAGACCACCTTTCAAGATAAATTTGTACATTTTTCGGTAGAAAAATGTTCCGGCCGAAGGCCGGTTCCTCTTTCTTATATTACAGGCTCGCTATCGCTCGCCAGGAAGAAAATCGACACCTAATTGGCACGAAAGGTCTTAAAATTGACAAAAATGGGGCGAAAGTTCTTAAGATCGTCAAACTAATGGGGCGAAAGTCTTAAAATATCAAAAGCAATGGGGCTAAACATGAGGGAGAAAGGGATCCAGACAACAATCCCTCAAGTGGAAATCTGCCCTTAAAGTAATGTTTGTCTGTATACAAGTTGCTTACTTTACTGTATATTGGTCTTATCGTTTCAGGTACGATGCTGTGGTGTTGTGACGTTGATAAGTGAGTATGGTATAAAAAACAAATATTAGTTTGTCGTAAAGCATTTCAATTTAATTAAGGTATCACAAATATAATTTTGTTTTTTTCGCAAAGCATTTCAATTTAATTTATTTGTATCCTAAAGTATTTTCAATTAAATAAAGGCTTGTACTGTATCAGTTTAGTGATTGTAAACACCGAATGGTCCCCTGTGAGATTCTGCTCTAAACGTCTCTTGGGATCGAACGGCCTAGCCAACCCTACTAATTACCACCCCTGCCTAGACCATTTCCAGGTAGTGGTTAGGTTGGTTAAAGGTAGGCCGATGTCCAAGGTGTAAAACCGAAGCAATGTTGTTATGGGAACTAGATTGAGTGTGTGAGAGGGAATACAAGACAATTTGAATGGAAATTGTATTGTTATGGCCATTTAATAACTTCCAGGGACATGAAGACAACTATACAGCATAAGTTTAACTTTGTTTATCTATGAATATTAAATAATGACTCAAATATGGGCCAGAGGTTGAATTGGCTCTCTTTTGACAGCCTGCCAATTCCTATATGTTATATTTATATTTTTTAATTTATTTTCATATGTACTTATTTATTTAGGTTTATTTTCATATGTACTTATTTATTTAGGTTTATTTTCATATGTACTTATTTATTTAGGGTTATTTTCATATGTACTTATTTATTTAGGTTTATTTTCATATGTACTTATTTATTTAGGTTTATTTTCATATGTACTTATTTATTTAGGTTTATTTTCATATGTACTTATTTATTTAGGTTTATTTTCATATGTACTTATTTATTTAGGTTTATTTCCGGGATTATACTAGCATTTCCGGAAGGTCATTGGAATCTGCGTGTTATGTTTCCTGTCCTCCATTGAAAGGTTGAAAGGTCAGTGAGTGCCTGCATTAATGACGAGGTCCAGGGGTCGGCAGCAAGGGGGGTGGAGGTGTCCGTGTTACCTTAAGGGGGAGGTAGTCGCTTTTTATGGACCCCCTTCTCCCTCATGTTTACCATATTTGTTTGGAGATTTTGAGACCTTTCGCCTTATTTCTTTGTCAATATTAGGACCATTCGTGCCCTTTAGGTGTCGATTTTTTGCTGGCGAGCTATAGCGAGCCTGTAATTTCAGAAGGAACCAACATTCGGCCGAGACATTTTTCTACCGACAAATGTACAAATATATCTTAAAAGGGAATCTAGGAGGTGACTTTTATAGTTTGATGGAGGTCTAGCGAGGAAACTCAATATTAGATTATATGTACAGTAATAGACCTGAAAGCTATTACCAGCCCCTTAAAGGGTAGGTCATTTGGGGTATTAGTTGGGGTACGGGAAGAGTAACAGGTTGTAGGTTAGCTATAAAATGAATAACACATACATACATACATACATACATACATACATACATACATACATACATACATACATACATACATACATAACATACATACATAACATACATACATACATACATACATACATACATACATACATACATACATACATAACATACATACATACATACATACATAAATACACATATAGATAGATACATACATAGCAACATAGATAAATAGATAGGATATAAAATCATTACAAATAAAGAAGGAAGGGGAGAAAATGGGATGAGGAGGAGGTAAGGGGGACAGATTTATGGATATATTATAAGACAATAGATTGATTGATTGATAGATAGATAGATAGATAAATAGATATAAAAGTAATCTAATACGTGTCAAGATAGATAAATAGATAGATAGATAGATAAATAGATATAAAAGTAATCTAATACGTGTCAAGATAGATAGATAAATAGATATAAAAGTAATCTAATACGTGTCAAGATAGATAGATAGATAAATAGATATAAAAGTAATCTAATACGTGTCAAGATAGATAGATAGATAGATAGATAGATAAATAGATATAAAAGTAATCTAATACGTGTCAAGATAGATAGATAGATAGATAGATAAATAGATATAAAAGTAATCTAATACGTGTCAAGATAGATAGATAGATAGATAAATAGATATAAAAGTAATCTAATACGTGTCAAGATAGATAGATAGATAGATAGATAGATAGATAGATAGATATAAAAGTAATCTAATACGTGTCAAGATAGATAGATAGATAGATAGATAGATAGATAGATAGATATAAAAGTAATCTAATATGTGTCAAGAAGGTAGGGGAGGGGGAGAAAATGGATTAGGGAGGGGGAGGGTAGACAGTTTTAAAGATGATGAACAACAGAGGTCACATGGGAGAGAGAGAGAGAGCGAGAGAGAGAGAGAGAGAGAGAGAGAGAGAGAGAGAGAGGGGATAACAAAACAGTTTAGGATGTACAAAGGAAATCAAGCAACAACAGGTCTAGTGACCCTTCTAGGCTGCTTTTCCTCCAAAACACTGAGGATCAAGTGTCCAAACAGTGGTTTAGAGTGGGTAAGGGAACTACTGCCCTGGAACTAATGTCCGTGGCAGGTTTAGGAATAGTAAACTAGGTATAAAATTAAATAGCATTTTATATGAAAGGAACTCGTAAAAAATATAAGTCTGGCCAAAGAAAGCAGAACTTTGAAAACGTTGAGATCAACAGAATTTTTTCTCGGTGCTCGCGATCTATCGCTCCTTCAATTTCCAACTCTCTCTCTCGCTGTCTATCTATCTATCTATCTATCTATCTATCAATATATGTATCTGTCTATCTCGCTATCTATCTATCTTACTATCTGTATTATATATGTCTGTCTGTGTATATACTGTATCTGTATATATCTCTATCTAACTATCTATCTATCTCTATCATCTGTCTTATATATGTCCGTCTGTCTATCTATCTATATCTGTCTGGCTATCTATCTATGTGTCTGTCTATCTATCAATCTATCCTTTTGGTTTGCTATATTATTATCTGCATCTCTCTCTCTCTCTCTCTCAGTGACGTAATATGACTCAGCACCGGTATATAAACAAGCTTCAAGGTCAAACCAAACAGGATCACGTGACAGACAGGTAGACAAACAAGTAAACAAATAATCAAGCAAGTGAATAGGGAAATAAACACATAATCGAGCAATAAACACATAATCGAGCAATAAACACATAATCGAGCAATAAACACATAATCGAGCGATAAAACCAATATTTTGACAACTAATCAGGCAATTAAACAATTAAACAATCAAGGAATCAATCAAATATACAGTATACAAACAATT
The DNA here is from genome assembly GCA_032716605.1 of Paralithodes platypus. NCBI lineage: Eukaryota > Metazoa > Arthropoda > Malacostraca > Decapoda > Lithodidae > Paralithodes > Paralithodes platypus. The sequence continues at coordinate 29,803,537 of CM064577.1, read as the reverse complement.
AATTAACCTTTCACGCACATATGACGCAGAGGTTGCCAGATTAGCAATAAGAAATAGAGTTCTCTCACTCATATAATTACCTCTCCAAAATTAGTTTTCTGCCCACAGCTAACTCAAAGACAACTGCAGATGTTGAAGTAACTAAACTAAAGGTTTCTAAATACCCCTGATGGTAGCAAACACTTTAAAGTATCCCCAATAGGCTCAAAATCGCGTCATATGTCGGATAGGGTTAAGCAACTAAAGAAGCAATAAACCAATAATCAAGGAAGTAAAATTAATGCACTAGGTGTTTGGAATATTTAGTCTTGAATACAGTAAATTAATGCACTAGGTGTTTGGGATATTTAGTCTTGAATACAGTAAATTAATGCACTAGGTGTTTGGAATATTTAGTCTTGAATACAGTAAATTAATGCACTAGGTGTTTGGGATATTTAGTCTTGAATACAGTAAATTAATACACTAGGTGTTTGGGATATTTAGTCTTGAATACACTAAATTAATGCACTAGGTGTTTGGGATATTTAGTCTTGAATACACTAAATTAATACACTAGGTGTTTGGGATATTTAGTCTTGAATACACTAAATTAATACACTAGGTGTTTGGGATATTTAGTCTTGAATACACTAAATTAATGCACTAGGTGTTTGGGATATTTAGTCTTGAATACACTAAATTAATACACTAGGTGTTTGGGATATTTAGTCTTGAATACACTAAATTAATGCACTAGGTGTTTGGAATATTTAGTCTTGAATACAGTAAATTAATGCACTAGGTGTTTGGAAATATTTATCTTGAATACACTAAATTAATACACTAGGTGTTTGGGATATTTAGTCTTGAATACACTAAATTAATGCACTAGGTGTTTGGGATATTTAGTCTTGAATACACTAAATTAATACACTAGGTGTTTGGGATATTTAGTCTTGAATACACTAAATTAATGCACTAGGTGTTTGGAATATTTAGTCTTGAATACACTAAATTAATGCACTAGGTGTTTGGAATATTTAGTCTTGAATACACTAAATTAATACACTAGGTGTTTGGGATATTTAGTCTTGAATACACTAAATTAATGCACTAGGTGTTTGGGATATTTAGTCTTGAATACACTAAATTAATACACTAGGTGTTTGGGATATTTAGTCTTGAATACACTAAATTAATGCACTAGGTGTTTGGAATATTTAGTCTTGAATACAGTAAATTAATGCACTAGGTGTTTGGAATATTTAGTCTTGAATACACTAAATTAATACACTAGGTGTTTGGGATATTTAGTCTTGAATACACTAAATTAATGCACTAGGTGTTTGGGATATTTAGTCTTGAATACACTAAATTAATACACTAGGTGTTTGGAATATTTAGTCTTGAATACACTAAATTAATACACTAGGTGTTTGGAATATTTAGTCTTGAATACAGTAAATTAATGCACTAGGTGTTTGGAATATTTAGTCTTGAATACAGTAAATTTCCTGAAGAATAGGAACGTTTTCGGGCACTAAAAATGCTCCTCTTCTTTCAGTCATGATGAAAAAGTCAACATTTTACCGGAAAATCGATCACTGTCATAAGCCAAAAAAAATGCGCCTTTCAACCCGGGAAAAATATGCCCCATTCCATCACTGACCTTGCAACCAGTGCCACGAGAGTTATGGGGGAGGGGGGGGGGGGGAGGGAGGGGGGAGGAAAGGTTGAGGAGAAGATGAGGGGAGGTGGAGGTTTTGAGGTGGTGGTGGTGGTGGGAATGGAGGGATGGGGTTTTGTGAGGTGGTGGTGGTGGTGGTGGGAATGGAGGGATGGGGTTTTGTGAGGTGGTGGTGGTGGGAATGGAGGGATGGGGTTCTGTGGTGGTGGAGATGGAAGGTGGAGGAGAAGAGTGGAAAGAAGGAGGGGGAGGGTAGAGGTAGAGGGAGAGTTAACCCCTTCTGTACCGGCGACGTCTTTTAAGCTTTACTCTGGCTACTATTAGACTTGTTTATTCAGTTTAATAAGGGCCTCCAGCAATTAACAGGCTTCGAACTATCTCGCTTAACCATTTTTACTACCACATATCCTTCTGAAGCTGCACAAAATCGTCTAAATACAGCTAGAATTAAGCTTGAAAAGACTTCGCTGGTACAGAAGGGGTAGTGGTGGTGGAGGGGGGGGGAAGGGGGGGGGGTTGAGGTGAGGGGGAGAGAAGGTAGTGATGGAGGTGGAAGGTGGAGGGAAGGTAGGAAGGGTGGGGGGGGGGGAGGTGGGGCGGGGGTGGATTGGAGGTGGAGGGAAGGAGGAGGAAGGTCGAGGGAAGGAGGGGGAAGGTAGGAAGTTTGGGGTTGAGGTGAGGGGGGAGGGAAGATAGTGATGGAGGTGGAGGGAAGGAGAGGGAAGGTGGAGGGAAGGAGGGGGAAGGTAGGCAGGTGGGGGAGGGGGGGGGGGGTTGAGGTGAGGGCCGACTACCAATCAATAACCTACGTATTTTTAACTTATTTTATTTTTTCATCTTCCGCGTTTGCGTTTCCTCGTTGTATTTTGGGACAGTTTTTGTTTCGTGGAAATATGAAATGTTGTCAGCAATGCATGTGTTGTCAGCAGTGCATGTGTTGTCAGCAGTGCATGTGTTGTCAGCAGTGCATGTGTTGTCAGCAGTGCATGTGTTTTGTTTGTTTGTGTTTTTTATGTATTTATGTTTTTTTATTTTTTTCATTTTTTATTTTTTGTTAATGTGTGATTCATACAGGTATATGTTGGCTACTCCTTACGAATATGGCCGATTAGGAGTATGGCTGTTTAGGAGTGTGGCCATTTGGCATGTGGCTGTTTAGGAGTGTGGCCATTTGGGTTGTAGCCGTTTTACTAGTGTGGCCGTTTAGGAGTGTGACTGTTTAGGAGTGTGACCGTTTAGGAGTGTAACTGCTTAGGAATGTGGCCGATTAGGAGTGTGGCCGTTTAGGAATGCGGCCGTCTTGACCTGCCTCTGCTGATGGTAAGACAGGGGATTTCTAACCCTGTCTTTGAGGCCTAAACATTTAACTTTGTTGGGCCTCACTTCCTCTTTTTTCCGTGTATTACATTCCTGGGGTTGGTATGGTGTTATGGCTTATAGTTACGTGTAGTTACATAGATACACAGGCCTTGCAGTCCCTACTAGGTAGTCCGGATTTAATGCTAAAATATAATTTGCTACAAAGTGGAAGGCAAGGATAGCAAAGCAGAGAAAGATAGAGGGAGAGAAGTGCGTATCTATGTGTAATTGTATATAATTATATGCGTTAATAATAATTATCTCTCCATCTCCACATATGGTAGATTAGATAGTAAGGGTAGAGGAATGTGGGGAGGGTATGTACACCAGGAGGCAAAAGTTCCGACACAACCATCATGACAAATCCCATAAAGTAGAAAACAAATACAAAAGCATAAAAAGCAACAACACACATCTAACAACAACAACAACACACATCTAACAACAACAACACACATCTAACAACAACAACACACATCTAACAACAACAACAACACACATCTAACAACAACAACACACATCTAACAACAACAACACACATCTAACAACAACAACACACATCTAACAATCTTACGAACAAACATTTAAGGAACAGTTAATGGATGTCTGGAAATAATTGGGAGTGTCTAGAATAATTGTTTTAGCTTCGTATTACCTTGTTTTGATCTGTGTTGGGGTGGAATTATTGTATCTGACTGTACAGCCTTGAGTAACACCTGCACACATAGCAATACACACACACACACACAGGCACGCTTACGTACACATACAAGCTTACACATACTTTACATACACACGCACACATACTTACTTAGGTACACATACAAGCTTACATATACACACATAAATACACATACATTGTTACGTACACATATACATAACCCATGTAAGCACTCTTTAATGTATACATATACATATTTATATGCATACACTTACAGAGGTCTATATACATTCTCACATGCCATATAATGTATATATATATACAGTATAAATAGAGGAAATAGAGTCTACCACTCACTGTCGCAGGGTGTGATGTACGGTATGTATTATTAATGAGAGAGAGAGAGAGAGAGAGAGAGAGAGAGAGAGAGAGAGAGAGAGAGCAAAAATAACCTGATGGGAATCCCACTACCTTGTTGCAATTTCACCTCTCTCTCTCTCTCTCTCTCTCCTTACTTCTTCTATTTCTTCTATTGTTCTTTTTGTTTTCCTTCTCCCCTTCCTTCCTCTCACCCTACCTTCAATGTTCGTTTCTTTCTCCCTTCTTTATTATTTTCTTTCCCACTTATTCTATGCTCATCTTTCCTTCTTTTATGTCTCTCAACCTACCTTAAGGGGAGATTTTTAGTTTGCTTCCCAGACCTCCATCAAGCTATACAAAAATACCCACAAGACCACTCTTCGATATTAATGTGTACATTTTTCGGTAGAAAACTGTTCCGGACGAAGACAGGTTCCTCCTAAATTCCAGGCTCGCTAGCGCTGGCCAGGAAAAAATTGACACCTAAATGGCACGAAAGGTCATAAAATTGACAGAAATTGGGCGAAATGTGTTAAAATCGCCAAACTAACGGGGCGAACGTCTCAAAATCTCAAAACTAATAGGGCTAAGCATGAGGGAGGAGGAGGAGGTTCTAAAAAAAATCTCTTAAGTGAAAATCTCCTCTTTATTTCCTTCCTTCCTCCCTTCCTTCCTTCCCTCCCTCCCCTCCCCTCCCCTCCCTCCCCTCCTTCCCACCTCCTTTAAATATTTACTCGTGTGTTCATGTCTTCCTTCTCCTTCCCTTCCTTCCTTCCTTCCTTCCTTCCTTCCTTCCTTCCTTCCTTCCTTCCTTCCCTCCCCTCCTTCCCACCTCCTTTAAATATTTACTCGTGTGTTCATGTCTTCCTTCCCGTATCCCTGTCCTGTTCATTTCCTTCCTTCCTTCCTTCCTTCTTCCTCCCCTCCTTCCTTCCCTCCCTTCCTTCCTTCCCCTCCTTCCCACCTCCTTCCAATATTTACTCGTGTGTTCATGTCTTCCTTCCCGTATCCCTGTCCTGTTCATTTCCTTCCTTCCTTCCCTCCCTCCCTTCCTTCCCTCCCTCCCTCCCTTCCTTCCTTCCCTCCCCTCCTTCCTTCCCTCCCTTCCTTCCTTCCCCTCCTTCCCACCTCCTTCCAATATTGACTCGTGTGTTCATGTCTTCCTTCCCGTATCCCTGTCCTGTTCAGTTTCTCCCCTCTCCCTGTCTCCCCTTTTTCGTCCCTTTTCTGTTTTAGTTTATCTCCCCTTTCTTCTGTTTTTCCTCCCTTCCTCCGTTTTTGTTTCACTTTAATTCCGTTGAGCGTAGGGAGGAGGGTTCTGTGTTAGCTACAAGATAGGGTAATTTGGTAATCATGTAATTTTAGGAAAAAAATCAAGGCATAAAACTAAAATAAATAATATAAAATCAATTATTACATAAAACTAAATATAATATAGTATATTACATAAATTACATAAACTAATATAGTATAGTACATAAAACTAAAATAATATAGTATATAAAAAAAATAAATATAATAGTATATTACATAAAACTAAAATATATAGTATATTACATAATAAAACTAATATATATTAAAAAATATACATAAAACTAAATATAATATAGTATATTACATAAAACTAAATATAATATAGTATATTACATAAAACTAAATATAATATAGTATATTACATAAAACTAAATATAATATAGTAATTACATAAAACTATAATATAGTATATTAAAATATAATATAGTATATTAATATAATATATAGTTAAATATATATATATCTACATATATAATAATACTATATAGTATATTACATATATAAATATATATAATCATATTAGTATATTATATTCTAAATATAATATAGTATATTACATAAAACTAAATATAATATAGTATATTACATAAAACTAAATATAATATAGTATATTACATAAAACTAAATATAATATAGTATATTACATAAAACTAATCAACCCAAGGCATTAATAAGCAAAAGATAGAATAAGATTCAAGCCAGATATATTTTTTTTTTTTTTTTTCAAAGGGTCCAGAACTACTAAGGCACACACACACACAAGAGAGCAGTGGCTTTTATCCTACTTTGACCCGGTCCTTTCAACTCTAAATGTAATCAGCTGCAGAGAAGTTAGTCAAAGGAGGTTTGTTTACTCCATGATTACCTGGGGGAAGTATAACATGGTATAGTTCATGTTACATAGCATAATTTCAAATGACATACAAGGACTCTACAATCTGGAAACCTTTCAATCAATCAGATAACAATTTACTTACTTAATTAATGTACTGACTGACTATTTTACCGGTACTCAATTTAGGAAATATTTAAAGAAATCAAAGGCGAATAGAATCGCCTGGAAGCATCGTGAGAGAGAGTGAGAGTGAAGATAAAAGAGGACTCGTCGGAAAGAGAGTGAATAAGTGAAGATGGAGGGAAGGTATTGGTTAGGGAGAGTTACAAGGTGTTACAGGGAAGGTTATTGTCTCAAAAGTCTTGCTGTCCATTTCAGGGAGATAATTTAGAAAATATAAACGAGAACAGAGATTGAGCAGTGTAAAACATTCATTGCAAAGTGTGCAATATACAGTACATTATCCTCTCATATAAAACTGCTGTACCGAAGTATTTACCACATGTTGGGGTTTGTTCATGGTTGAACAAATCTTAAAATATTGTTTTGAAAAATTATCCGCTTATTAATCAATCAATCAAAAAGGCTTATGCCACAACGGTGTGTAGTTTCAGTCACCGTCCGACTCCACTACTGAAAATCTCTCTGTTAGCATGTTTGTTTGTCGTATTCCTATTGAGATTAAGTCTTGTTATGATATACATTTTGAATACTTCAATGAGAGAGAGAGAGATAGATAGATAGAGAGAGAGAGAGAGAGTGAGAGAGAGAGAAGAGGAGAGGGGGGGGGGGGGGGGGGGGGGGGGGGGGGGGGTCAGCGGGAGAGAGAGAAGGGTGGCTGGCCGGTGAGAGAGAGAGGGAAAGTGAAAGAAAGAAAGAGAGACATAACACGGGAAAGACGGCCATCATGCCAAGGTGCTCATCAGTGCCTCGTGCCATTGTTATTGTTCACTGGCGGGTGTTTTTAGTTCCCGCCTCTGCCATCAGGTTTTTGGCGCCAACCTCAATGTTTACACTGTGTCCGGTTCGCTGCACATGCCTGGGGCTTCCGACTTCTGGGCGAGTATTTTTTACCTTTAAGTCAATTTTCCGCGAACGTGTAGCAATTTGGGTGTTGGATTTTACGTTTTTTTTTTTTTTTGGTTGAATGAACTAGTTGTTTTGTTTTGCCTTTTATATTTCGTTGTTGTTGTTGTTCCCCAAGCTGCCTGGCCGAACATCCCCAAGGCCCCGAGTAAGGCCAAGGCCATAAATGAGCGCCCCCACAGAACCCTCCCTGCAGACCACAATAAAGCCTGGGTGACCGAAGCCACTCCATGGCGGGGAGCTGAGAGGGTGCGTAAACGCCCGGGAAACCAAAGCCCCACCCAGGGCCCTGTGCCCCTCAGCAATTAGGAAGAGAAAGTTGAGGGGCAAAGGAATAATGTGACGCTTTAGCTTCCAATCTTGGTAGATTGGGAGGTCAATCCACGGAAGAGACGCCGTCACTTGAGATCTAGAAAATATATAAGTAAAAGGAACAGTCAGAGTAAGCTATGGGTATGGCAGAGATCGCTCAGGTCTCACTCTGATAAACCAGCCCATCGCCAGTGTATATTTCGTTATGTAAGATGGTGTTATATTAGTTAGGGATTGGGACAAGTGGCATACGGGTTAAGCGATGATAAACAATAAAGTGGTACCCATGCAGTGTACAGCCATGTTCGAAAGTCGTGTCTCTCCTACATAATTTCATATTTTTTATCTTCTTGTAACAGAAGACACAATATTCGACAAAATTGAATGAATCTTGAATATGAATCCTAAATTTACGTGTAAATATACTGTATATAGGCTCACAGGTAATATACTGTATATAGGCTCACAGGTAATATACTGTATATAGGCTCACAGGTAATATACTGTATATAGGCTCACAGGTAATATACTGTATATAGGCTCACAGGTAATATACTGTATATAGGCTCACAGGTAATATACTGTATATAGGCTCACAGGTAATATACTGTATATAGGCTCACAGGTAATATACTGTATATAGGCTCACAGGTAATATACTGTATATAGGCTCACAGGTAATATACTGTATATAGGCTCACAGGTAATATACTGTATATAGGCTCACAGGTAATATACTGTATATAGGCTCACAGGTAATATACTGTATATAGGCTCACAGGTAATATACTGTATATAGGCTCACAGGTAATATACTGTATATAGGCTCACAGGTAATATACTGTATATAGGCTCACAGGTAATATACTGTATATAGGCTCACAGGTAATATACTGTATATAGGCTCACAGGTAATATACTGTATATAGGCTCACAGGTAATATACTGTATATAGGCTCACAGGTAATATACTGTATATAGGCTCACAGGTAATATACTGTATATAGGCTCACAGGTAATATACTGTATATAGGCTCACAGGTAATATACTGTATATAGGCTCACAGGTAATATACTGTATATAGGCTCACAGGTAATATACTGTATATAGGCTCACAGGTAATATACTGTATAGGGTCACAGGTAATATACTGTATATAGGCTCACAGGTAATATACTGTATATAGGCTCACAGGTAATATACTGTATATAGGCTCACAGGTAATATACTGTATATAGGCTCACAGGTAATATACTGTATATAGGCTCACAGGTAATATACTGTATATAGGCTCACAGGTAATTTAACCCTTTTTAGTGGGGGTGACGTCTATTGTTATTCTAGTTTACCTTTATTTAGACGATTTTTAGCCTCTTAGGAAGGCTTTGTAACCGTCCTGGTGGTGTAATGGTTAAGGTGGCAAACATATGTGTGTGATAACCCGGGTTCGAATCCCGGTGGATCATATATACTTTAATTAATTTCATTGGGGGTGTGGTGGTGAGATTAATAAAAATAATATTAATAGTAGATCAGATGAATTATTGAGGGATAAGCCTTTACAACGGCAACTCGTATTTACATTCCACTTTTCCAATTTTTCTGAAGCGTGTAGAGAGGGGAGAAGGGGTGTTGGAGAGAGAGGAAGCTGTTGGAGTGGCTTTGTTATGCGTGTTTAGTCTGTACGTATCTAAGATGGTTAATTGAGATAGATAGTAGCCTTTTTATTGGTAGAGGTCCTTCCTAAACTGAGTAAAACCATCTAGTAACAGCCAGGATATAATGCAAAGACGTCACCCGTACTGAAAGTGTTAAGGAGCCAGTTGAGCGTTTAAGGGAAGTGGGTCGTTTTTCTGGTCCCCCTTCTTCCTTGTGTTTAGCCCCATTAGTTTTCAGATTGTATGACGTTTAGCTCATTAGTTTGGCGATTTTAAGACCTTTCTCCCCATTTCTTTGTCAATTTTAAGATTTGCGTGTCATTTACTGTAGGTGTCAACTTGTTCCTTGTGAGCGATAGTGAGTGTAAATTAAGAGGAATCGCCCGGGACTTTTTATATCGAAACATTTGAAAATTTATCTTGAATTTTTTTTTTTTTTTTTTTTTTTTTATATTGATGGAGGTATAGGGAGGAAACTCAAAAATAAAAATAAATATATAATTATACAAATGAGCAAATAAATACGCCCATCCCCTCTTAAGGGGAGACTTCCACTTGAGGGATTTTTTTCTTGACTCCTTTCTCCCTCATGTTTAGCCCCATTATTTTGACGATTTTAAGAACCTTCGACCCATTTCAGTCAATTTTAAGACCTTTCGTGCCATTTAGGTGTCGATTTTATCATGGCGAGCGACAGCGAGCCTGTATTTTAAGAGGAACCGGCTTTCAGCCGGGACATTTTTCTACCGAAAAATGTACAAATTTATCTTGAAAGGGGCTCAAGGGGGTGTAATCTTAAGCTTGATGGATATCCAGAGACCAAACTAAAAACCTCCCCTTAAGTCAATGAGTGACGAAATGCTACGCCAACTCTCCGTAGACTGTAGCGATCGCCTGGGTGTGTAATGGTGTATTGGTATAACTGTACGGGGGAGGACTGACTGGTAGGTTCATTCACCATTACGTTGGCTGCTGGTGAACGGATGGTGAGAGTGGGAAATGGTGACGATAGGGTGGTAGGTGTTGAGGGTAATGGTGACGATAGGGTGTGTTGAGGGTAAAATGGTGACGATAGGGTGGTAGGTGTTGAGGGTAAAATGGTGACGATAGGGTGTGTTGAGGGTAAATGGTGACGATAGGGTGGTAGGTGTTGAGGGTAAAATGGTGACGATAGGGTGGTAGGTGTTGAGAGGTAAATGGTGACGATAGGGTGGTAGGTGTTGAGGGTAAAATGGTGACGATAGGGTGGTAGGTGTTGAGGGTAAAATGGTGACGATAGGGTGTGTTGAGGGTAAAATGGTGACGATAGGGTGGTAGGTGTTGAGGGTAAAATGGTGACGATAGGGTGGTAGGTGTTGAGGGTAAAATGGTGACGATAGGGTGGTAGGTGTTGAGGGTAATGGTGACGATAGGGTGGTAGGTGTTGAGGGTAATGGTGACGATAGGGTGGTAGGTGTTGAGGGTAAAATTAATGATTGTTAGTATTCATGAACATAAGAAAATGGGAGTCTACAGAAAGCTGACTGGCCCAAACAAGACAACTCCCTCTGACAACCAACCTATCTCGTCCATATATCTATCTAATTTTATCTTAAGCATATAAAAGACGTCGGCGGTACAGAAGGGGTTAAGCAAATCGATCAAACCACCCACGAACTGCACAAAGTCGGTTGGATAAAACAAATGTGCTTGCCGGAAGTGTTGACGTATAAATCATGTTCCACTCCGCTATAACTGGCCACTCAGAGCTCTTGGTCCTGCTCGTCATCCTGTAATATGTGTAATGGGAGGAGGAATTTTGTGGGTTTTAAAAAGAGAGAGAGAGAGAGAGAGAGAGAGAGAGAGAGAGAGAGAGAGAGAGATTGAGAGATCAAACCACAAAGTATTACACACATCAAAGTTCGTTTCGTAATCAGTTAAGGGGATATTTCCACTTGAGGGATTTTTTTCTGGACCCCTTTCTCCCTCATGGTTAGCCCCATGTTCTTGAGATTGTAAGACGTTCGCCCCATTAGTTTGGCGATTTTAAACACTTTCGCCCCATGTCTGTCATTTTAAGACTTTTCGTGCCATTTAGGTGTCGATTTTTTCCTGGCGAGCGATAGCGAGCCTGTAATTTAAGAAGAACCGGCCTTCGGCCGGGAAATTTTTCTACCGAAAAATGTACAAATTTATCTTGAAAGGGGGTCTAGGGGCTGTAATGTTAAGCTTGATGGAAGTCTAGGGAACACACTAAAAACCTCCCCTTAAGCAATCAGTGATAATATAAGTTTAATTACTCGGTCATTATCATTGGCAGTTAAGTCACGGTGCCCTAGTCAGTTACGCTATCACCCAGTCACTGAATAAGTCAGTCACTTAGCCGATCACATGCAATATTTAGAGGCAGCCTATATTAGAGTTATATTAAGAGGTATATTAGAGTTATATTTAGAGGTATATTAGTTATATTAAGAGGTATATTAGAGTTATATTAAGAGGTATATTAGAGTTATATTAAGAGGTATATTAGAGTTATATTAAGAGGTATATTAGAGTTATATTTAGAGGTATATTAGTTATATTAAGAGGTATATTAGAGTTATAATAAGAGGTATATTAGAGTTATATTAAGAGGTATATTAGAGTTATATTAAGAGGTATATTAGAGTTATATTAAGAGGTATATTAGAGTTATATTAAGAGGTATATTAGAGTTATATTAAGAGGTATTAGAGTTATATTAAGAGGTATATTAGAGTTATATTAAGAGGTATATTAGAGTTATATTAAGAGGTATATTAGAGTTATATTTAGAGGTATATTAGAGTTATATTAAGAGGTATATTAGAGTTATATTAAGAGGTATATTAGTTATATTTAGAGGTATATTAGAGTTATATTAAGAGGTATATTAGAGTTATATTAAGAGGTATATTAGAGTTATATTAAGAGGTATATTAGAGTTATATTAGAGTTATATTAAGAGGTATATTAGAGTTATATTAAGAGGTATATTAGAGTTATATTAAGAGGTATATTAGAGTTATATTTAGAGGTATATTAGAGTTATATTTAGAGGTATATTAGAGTTATATTAAGAGGTATATTAGAGTTATATTAAGAGGGATATAAGAGTTATATTAAGAGGTATATTAGAGTTATATTTAGAGGTATATTAGAGTTATATTAAGAGGTATATTAGAGTTATATTAAGAGGTATATTAGAGTTATATTTAGAGGTATATTAGAGTTATATTTAGAGGTATATTAGAGTTATATTAAGAGGTATATTAGAGTTATATTAAGAGGTATATTAGAGTTATATTTAGAGATAGAGTTATATTTAATCATGTGTATTTTTATTCCTCTACTTAGCTAATCCCGTGTAATAGTTAGAGGTATATATATTATATATAGGTAGGCAGTATGTTTTCGCCAATTTCGATCCTCCCTGTTTTACTCCATTAGCTTGGAGATTTTAAGACGTTTCACCTCATTAGTTTGGCGATTAAAATATATTTCAATCCAATAAGGTGTCGATTTTTCCTGGGCGAGTGATAGCGATCCTGCAATTTGGGAGAAACCGGCCTTTGGCCGTGAAATTTACATATTTAGCTTGAAGGGGGTCTGTGGGACGTAAAATGTACATATTTAGCTTGAAGGGGTCTGGGGGACGTTTTTTAGTTTGAAGGGGGTCTGGAGAGGCGTGTTTCTAAATCTTGGGGATAAACTAGAAACACGTTGTTCAAAAATGTCTAAAACAATTAAAACCCTCAATAATAATACAACACAATACCCTAATAACACCCAAGACGTTGCACCAGATAATGTTAAAACGTATCACAATGAACTTTTTTTAATCTCACAGCTTTTTCCTTAACTGAATAAATAAATATAAATATAATGGAAATGACGTCGCCGGCACAGTAGGGGTTAACTGAATAAAATCGTCTGTTGGTAGGAAAAATAAAATGAAAATATTTATCGTAGCTGAGGTGTTAGTTAACCCTTTGTAGCTCTGACGCGTTTTAACAGTTTATTTTGGCTATCAATAGACGATTTTATGCAGTTTAGGAAGAATCTGTGGATATTAAAAGGGCGAAGGCTATCTCAATCAGCCCTCTGACTTCCATATACCCTTCCTAATCTGAATGAAATCGTCTAAAAATGACCAGAAAACAGAAAAGAAATGCGTCTTGGATCTTGAAAGGGTTAATCTCACCATCAAACAGTCAGTTAATATTTCGGTCATCACACATTAATACAATCGACAGTCAGATATTGATTTATACATTTGTAGGCAGTGTTATAGACAGTTATAAGACTCATTGAACAGCAGCAATACGTCAACGATACATTTGTAGGCAGTGTTATAGACAGTTATAAGACTCATTGAACAGCAGCAATACGTCAACGATACATTTGTAGGCAGTGTTATAGACAGTTATATGACTCATTGAACAGCAGCAATACGTCAACGATACATTTGTAGGCAGTGTTATAGACAGTTATAAGACTCATTGAACAGCAATACGTCAACGATACATTTGTAGGCAGTGTTATAGACAGTTACATGACTCATTGAACAGCAATACGTCAACGATACATTTGTAGGCAGTGTTATAGACAGTTACATGACTCATTGAACAGCAATACGTCAACGATACATTTGTAGGCAGTGTTATAGACAGTTATATGACTCATTGAACAGCAATACGTCAACGATACATTTGTAGGCAGTGTTATAGACAGTTATAAGACTCATTAAACAGCAATACGTCAACGATACATTTGTAGGCAGTGTTATAGACAGTTACATGACTCATTGAACAGCAATACGTCAACGATAGATTTTGATCATTCAATTACATGTAATTTGAAAAAAATCTTTACTTTCACTTTTTGTCAATCTCTCAGTCAGTAGCTGAATAAAATCGTCTGGGGTTTGCACAGTACACACAATTCCACTTAAGGGGAGGTCTCCACTTGAGGGACTTTTTGCTTGACCCCTTTCTCCCTCATGTTTAGCCCCATTGCTTTTGATATTATAAAACGTTTGCCCCATTAGTTTAGCGATTTTAAGAACTTTCACCCCATATTAAGACCTTTCGTGCAATTCAGGTGTCGATTTTATCCTGGCGAGCGATAGCGAGCCTGTAATTTAAGAGGAACCGGCCTTCGGCCGGGACATTTTTCTACCGAAAAATGTACAAATTTATCTTGAAAGGGACTCAAGAGGGTGTAATTTTAAGGTTGATGGAGGTCCAGGGAACAAACTAAATACCTCCCCTTAAAAGTAACTATAGTAAACATACCGGTAACGTGTTGATCTTTTCGAGGATACTTAATGAATAATATTGATTGATGGATAGATAGATTGTGAGAGGTCCTTCCGGAGTGATAAATCCGCCATGTAATCGATAGAATTGTGTCCAGTGCGTCATTTGTGCTTCGTCAGTGAAAGTGTTTGGGTGCCATGACTTTGGGGGGTTGGTTTAGTGGACCGCCTCACTGAGTTCGGGGTGATTTCCACTTGAGGGATTTTTTTCTGGACCCGTTTCTCCCTCATGTTTAGCCCCATTGCTTTTGAGATTTTCAGACGTTCGCCCTAGTAGTTTTGACATTTTAAGACATTTTGCCCCATTTCTGTCAATTTTAAGACCTTTCGTGCCATTAATGTGTCGATTTTTTCCTGGCGAGCGACAGCGAGCCTGTAATTTAAGAGCAACCGGCCTCCGGCCGGGACATTTTTCTACCGAAAAATGTACAAATTTATCTTGAAAGGGGGTCTAGGGGGTGTAATTTTAAGCTTAATGAAAACGTAGGGAACAAACTAAATACCTGCCCTTAACCCTTTCAGTACCAATGCCGTCTTTTTAACTTTATTATGGCTACAATTAAACGAGTTTATTCAGTTTAAGAAGAACCTCTAGCAATTAACCCCTTCAGCACCATGACGCCTTTTTACCTTTGATTTTGGCTACAATTAGACGATTTTATGCAGTTTAAGGGCAGGTTTTTAGTGTTTCCTAGAATTTCATCATACTTGAAATTACATCCCGTTGACCCCCCTTTCAAGATAAATTTGTACATTTTTCAGTAGAAAAATGTCCCGGCCAAAGGCCGATTCCTCTTAAATTATAGGCTCGCTATCGCTCGCCAGGAAAAAAATCGACACCTAAATGGGACGAAAGGTCTTAAAAGTGACATAAATGGGGTGAAAGTTCTTAAAATCGCCAAACTAATGGGGCAAATGTCTTAAAATCTCAAAAGCAATTTGGCTTAACATGAGGGAGAAAGGGGTCAAGAAAAAAGTCCTTCAAGTGGAAACCTCCCCTTAAGAAGGATCCCTGACGTTAGGATGATGTATTGTAATAGTGTTTACCCATCGAGACCTAGAGGTAGATTATAAGCTAAAGAAAATCGTCTAATGGTAACCATAGTTTGATGATAATTACGTCATCGTGCTGAAGGGGTTAACAGGCTTCGAATGATCGCACTTTACCTTTTGTACTACCACAGATCCTTCTTAGGGTGAACGGTCAACTCAACCAGTAGACCATTTCAACCAGTAGCTCTCAATCAGTACCAAATCAACCAATACGGTTAGGTTAGGTTAGGTTAGTACTTTATTTTGGCACTGGTTTGGTTGGTCTGGGTTAATTTGGCACTGGTTGAGATGACATGGAACCCCTTCTTACGTCGCCGATACAAAAGGGGTTAACCCCTTCAGCACAATGACGTAATTTTCTTCATATTTTGGTTACCATCAGACGATTTTATTTAGCTTATATTATACCTACTGTATAGGACTCAAAGGGGTAAAGGCGATCTCGAAATTCCTGAATATCATAGCCAGAATCGAAGGTAAAAAGCCGCCCTGGAGTTGACGAAAGTATGGATCAATGGTATGCATGTATTATGTATGTATGTATGTATGTGTGTGTGCGTGTATGTATGTATAGTAGAGTCAGTGTAAGTGAAATATTTAATACAGCTGTACTCTAGAATTAGCCTCATGACCCCTTTTCCTTTTCTTCCCCTATCCCTGTGTGACCTAACTTGTACCGGACGTGTTTCTGGGTCATCTGGGGTTATCAGAGGTCATAGTAAAGGTCACACGGCCAGGGTGACCTCTCTCACATACAGAAACGCCCACATTCCATACCTGGATCTACCTGTTTCTCTATGTTATATATTTCTCACATTTACTCACATGTTATGAGCAAAGCATGGCCACTATCACACTATCATCATTTGGCAGGGAGTGTCAAGATAAAGTTAGATCAAGTTAGAGATGGGCTGGGTGTGAGAGGGATTTGCCTTGTGTGGGTCAATCGGCATTCTGCAGACTCGTCTTATGTTCTAAATATCACAACATACTATCTTGTTCATTTGACTCATCCATCTGTCATTCACACTCACATATTCTCTCTCTCTCTCTCTCTCTCTCTCTCTCTCTCTCTCTCTCTCTCTCTCTCTCTCTCTCTCTCTCTCTCTCTCTCTCTCTCTCTCTCTCTCTCTCCCCCCTTTTGCTGTGTTCCATTCTATTTCCTCTATTTCCTGTTCACTTGTTTTTCATGTCTTGTTATTCTCCCTCCTCCATTCGTTAGCCTCCTTCCTTCCTTGCACCTCGCCTGGGAATCAATACATGGTCAAAAATTCGTATTGGAATAACATGAATGATTGACTGATGAAGAGAGTGAGTGTGTGAGAGATAGAGAGTGTGAGAGTGAGTGAGTGTGTGAGAGATAGAGAGTGTGTGAGAGATAGAGAGTGAGTGAGTGTGTGAGAGATAGAGAGTGTGTGAGAGAGTGAGTAAGTGTGACTGTGTGTGTGTGTGTGTGTGTGTGTGTGTGTGTGTGTTAAAGAGTTAGGTATAGTTACATCGATATAGAAACTCACAGACTTTCTAGTTTCCTCCCTAGACCTCCATCAAACTTACCATTACACCCCCTTGACCCCCTTTCAAGATAAATTTGTACATTTTTCAGTAGAAAAATGTGCCGGCCGAAGGCCGGTTCGTCTAAAATTACAAGCTCGCTATTGCTCGCCAGGAAAAAAATCGACATAAATGGCACGAAAGGTCATAAAATTGACAGAAATAGGGTGATAGTTCTTAGCATTGCCAAACTAATGGGGCGAACGTCTTAAAATCTGAAAACTAATGGGGCTAAACATGAGGGAGAAAGGGACCAAGACAAAAATCCCTCAAGTGGAATTCTCTCCCCTTAAAAACTGCCTTGCATGACTGAAAATGTCTGAAGGATTGTTTTTTAAAATAGATCAACTGAGAGATAGCAGAGAGAGAGAGAGAGAGAGACCAATGATATAAAAAGCAAGGAACAAACTGCAGTATTGGTAAAATCACCTTTGATAGATTTGTAATTTCCACTTTCATCCGTTTATTTTTCCCGCCACTTTGCTGACAACGATTCTGTGATTTTTGTTTTATTCTCTCAAATCTCAATTAATCTCTAAATGTGTATGGCTGTCTATCTATCTATCTATCTATCTATCTAACTTTATTTACAGTATATACAGAATATACTGTATATCTATTAATGTGTATATATATAGATCATATAAATCCATCTATCTTCGCTATCATTGTCTATCTATTATCTCTTATATCTGTCTAGTCATATACCTTTCTCTCTCTCTCTCTCTCTCTCTCTCTCTCTCTCTCTCTCTCTCTCTCTCTCTCTCTCATTTTTGCTGACGTAACGTCACCAATTCAAACTATTTTCCTTCTCTTTTTTGTTCGTTTTTTCCTTTTCTTTTCACTCGGTGCCAAGTGATAGGAGGCAGCACTGGTGGTTTGGTAATGACTTGAATGATAATTTGCGAAAGTATCAGGCCAACCACTTACGCTAAAAGCTTTTATATTATTATTATAATTCCGGGTTGTGTAAGCGGGAGTGGAGTGAGACCGCTCGCTTGGGTTATTGAATTATTATAATTCCGGGTTGTGTAAGCGGGAGTGGAGTGAGACCGCTCGCTTGGGTTATTGAATTATTATAATTCCGGGTTGTGTAAGCGGGAGTGGAGTGAGACCGCTCGCTTGGGTTATTGAATTATTATAATTCCGGGTTGTGTAAGCGGGAGTGGAGTGAGACCGCTCGCTTGGGTTATTGAATTTATCTTTTAAATTATTTAAAAGACGGACAGCGAGTGACGTGAACCTGTCAATTTGAGGGACATGTTAATTAGTACTGGACTGAGAGAGAGAGAGAGAGAGGGGGAAAGAGAGAGAGAGAGAGAGCGAGCGAGCGTACAATAGAATGAAATAAAGGATGAGTGAGTGTGAGTAAAACAGAATATACCTTTTAGATAACTAAATCAATAGAGATTGGTAAATAGGAAGAAATAGGTGGTTAAATAAATTGAGCTGGAAAGTTGATCAAACTATATAATTAGGTGCCGTATATAATATTTCATATAATTAGGTGCCGTATATAATATTTCATATAATTAGGTGCCGTATATAATATTTCATAATTAGATGCCGTATATAATATTTCATATAATTAGGTGCCGTATATAATATTTCATATAATTAGGTGCCGTATATAATATTTCATATAATTAGGTGCCGTATATAATATTTCATATAATTAGGTGCCGTATATAATATTTCATATAATTAGGTGCCGTATATAATATTTCATATATAATAGGTGCCGTATATAATATTTTTTCATATAATTAGGTGCCGTATATAATATTTCATATAATTAGGTGCCGTATATAATATTTCATACATTAGGTGCCGTATATAATATTTCATATAATTAGGTGCCGTATATAATATTTCATATAATTAGGTGCCGTATATAATATTTCATATAATTAGGTGCCGTATATAATATTTCATATAATTAGGTGCCGTAAAATATTTCATATAATTAGGTGCCGTATATAATATTTCATATAATTAGGTGCCGTATATAATATTTCATATAATTAGGTGCCGTATATAATATTTCATATAATTAGGTGCCGTATATAATATTTCATATAATTAGGTGCCGTATATAATATTTCATATAATTAGGTGCCGTATATAATATTTCATATAGTTAGGTGCCGTATATAATATTTCATATAATTAGGTGCCGTATATAATATTTCATATAATTAGGTGCCGTATATAATATTTCATATAATTAGGTGCCGTATATAATATTTCATATAATATTTCATATAGTTAGGTGCCGTATATAATATTTCATATAATTAGGTGCCGTATATATCATATAATTAGGTGCCGTATATAATATTTCATATAATTAGGTGCCGTATATAATATTTCATATAATTAGGTGCCGTATATAATATTTCATATAATTAGGTGCCGTATATAATATTTCATATAATTAGGTGCCGTATATAATATTTCATATAATTAGGTGCCGTATATAATATTTCATATAATTAGGTGCCGTATATAATATTTCATATAATTAGGTGCCGTATATAATATTTCATATAATTAGGTGCCGTATATAATATTTCATATAATTAGGTGCCGTATATAATATTTCATATAATTAGGTGCCGTATATAATATTTCATATAATTAGGTGCCGTATATAATATTTCATATAATTAGGTGCCGTATATAATATTTCATATAATTAGGTGCCGTATATAATATTTCATATAATTAGGTGCCGTATATAATATTTCATATAATTAGGTGCCGTATATAATATTTCATATAATTAGGTGCCGTATATAATATTTCATATAGTTAGGTGCCGTATATAATATTTCATATAATTAGGTGCCGTATATAATATTTCATATAATTAGGTGCCGTATATAATATTTCATATAGTTAGGTGCCGTATATAATATTTCATATAGTTAGGTGCCGTATATAATATTTCATATAGTTAGGTGCCGTATATAATATTTCATATAATTAGGTGCCGTATATAATATTTCATATAGTTAGGTGCCGTATATAATATTTCATATAGTTAGGTGCCGTATATAATATTTCATATAAATTAAAGGGCCCCTAAGACAGACGGTGGGAAATGTGAACACGTGTTGGTCATGTGTGAGGCATGTGTTAGACGGGACCTGACTATGACTGATGGCTACCTGACTCACTAGACTGACTGGGAGAGAGAGAGAGAGAGAGTGTATGTGTGTGGGACATGTGTTAGACGGGACCTGACCTGACTGATGATTACCTGACTGACTAGAGTCACTAGACTGACTGACTGACTGTGTGTGTGTGTGTGTGTGTGTATTGTTTTTGCTTTTTACTGTGTGTGTGTGTCTTTGTGTTGTGTTGTGTGTGTGTTGTGTGTGTGTGTGAGAGAGAGAGAGAGAGAGAGAGAGATAATTGGTTTAATATTAATTATAAGTAGTAGGGTCAGAGGTCGTATAAGGGTGACAGTGGGTCGTGAAAACATGTGTCGGGTCATTGGTGGGACATGGTTTGTGTGGGGGTGTGGGGGTGAATGGTATATGTGTATGAATGGCGTGTGTTTGTGTATGGTGCTTGTATGTGTGAGTGTGTATGTGTGTATGTGTGTGTCTTTGTGTTGTTTGTGTGAGTGTGTATGTGTGTATGTGTGTGTCTGTGTTGTTTGTCTTTGTGTATATTGTGTCACTGTTTATCCACCTTGTATTCATCTTAATTATCCTCTCCTGTTCTTATCTCCCGTTTTCTCTCTCCTCACAGCCTTTCCCATGTACAGTATTTGCTTTAGTGTGTTTGTCTATGTTCCTCCACTTCCCACCTTATTTTAATTATTTTATCATCTATCTTTCCCTCTCCTGTCTCTTCTCACCTCCCCCCCCCCCCCTTTCTCTCCCCCTGACCACACATGCCCTACCCCCTTACAAATGTCACCTCACACACCTCCCCCCCCCCCCTCCACCTCCCAACTTCCGGTGCCATGCTGTTTACCACCTCCTTTCCCCCTCTCTACCTTCCCCTCTCCAATCTTTGCCCTCCTCTCCCCCCTCCCCTCCCCTCACTACCCTCCGCCCCCCCTCCTGTCCTCCTCCCCTCCCTCTGTCCCCCCACCCATCTTCGCTCATCTTACCACCACACCCTCATCCTCACTCCGTTTTCATTGTCCTGTTTCCACTTTCATTTCCTGTGTGCCCATTATTTTCTCAAAGCTACACACTTTATATATATATATAGAGAGAGAGAGAGAGAGAGCGAGCGAGCGAGAGAGAGAGAGAGAGAGAGAGAGAGAGAGATGTTATATTTATTACGTAATGGATTAATAGGAAGCTAAGGTATAGAGAATACCGCATGATTATGATAATGGTGTAAAATAAGGAGGATCGGTGAGAAAGATGTGAAGGAATAAGACGAATGTTGAAAGAAGGAAGGAGGGAAGGAAAGAAGGAGTGGTGTTGATGAGTGTTAGTAAAGTGGGAGGGAGGGTAGGAAGTGTGGTGTTGTTGTTGTTGTTGGTGTTGTTGTTGTCTTTCTTGTCACTTGAGGGATTAGCCTGCTGACATGCCCGGAAATGTGAGGGGACTGTGTGTGTGTGTGTGTGTGTAATAATAATCTTAATAATTATTGGTTTATTGTTCTATTTAATCGTTTAGGCTGGAAATATAGAGTTCCTCATAATTCAAATACAGAATAATGCTTATTCTACCTTAACTACGAGGTCGCATGCGACCTTTGGCGTCCGTGAGGTGCTATAGTTTCGACCACAGTACATACGCAGAAACACATTGTATTGGTGAAAATGTGTGTAGGCTAACTGAAGCTGACAACAGCTTGGGTAGGGAGGGAACACGTTACAACCCTTTTCCGTCGATATGGCCGTGTGTAATAAATAATAATTATAATAAACGGTTTATTGATAGTTGCAGCCATTGGCTGAAAATTAATGTATGTGTGTGTGTGTTTGAGTAGGTGTGCGTGTGTGTGTGTGAGAGAGAGAGAGAGAGAGAAAGAGAGAGAGACATCTAATTTAGAAAAGCATCGCTAGCGAACATTGGCGGGTGAGGTGTGTGTGTGTGTGTGTGTGTGTGTGTGTGTGTGTGTGTGTGTGTGTGTGTGTGTGTGATAATTTCCTCACAGCAGTTGTTGTGAATCAGCGTTGTTGGGGCAATTAGTGACATGGGAGGTAGTACAGTCCTTGATTTCAGTAAATAATGGGTGACTGAATACAGTTCCGCCTGCTCTGTGCGGCTATTCACTTTGCCTTCTTTTTTTTTTCCTCTCTTCTTTCTGCTTTGAGTTCTTAACCCATTCAGTACCGGTGCCGTCCTTTTTACTTATTCTGGCCAATATTAGACGATTTTATGCAGTTTACAATGGGTCTCCAGCAAATAACAGGCATCGAACTATCTCATTTAATCCTCTTTACTATAATATATCCTTCTTAAACTCCACAAAAGCGCCTAGATATAACAAGAATAAACATTGAACAGACTTTACCGGTACAGAAGGGGTTAACTCCTTCGGTACCGGCGACGTTTTTTCATTTGATTTTAGCTACATTTAGACGATTTTATGAAGCTTAAGAAGGATATATGTTAGCAAAAATGATTAATTGAGATAGTCTATAACCTTTGAATGGGTAGACATCCTTCCTAAGCTGAATAAAATCTTCTAATAGTTGCCATAATATAATGAAGAGTACATCACCGGTACAGAAGGGGTTAAACTCTCTTCATCCTTTATGTTGATTTTTGACTGATATCTAACTGATTTTGCATCCCGCATAGAATCACATATTTCTGATCACAACGTACATACAAGCATTATGATGTAGGGTCAAGCCCCGACTCACTATTACAGTACAGTACTACAATTCACTTGTTCACCGTTCAATGACCCCCTTGTCATTTTCCTATTTTGAAACATTATTTTTCTTGGCGGTGTTTTTGACGTCCTTCAGCGGGCTTGAGTTACCAAATTTATGACGAGTCTCTCTTTCCTGTATGTACAGTATGTATGTATATGTATGTATTTATGTATGTATATATTATTCTATGTATTTATGTATGAACACTCGCTGAAACAATGGAACACCAAGCTTTCGTCTATTCTCTCAAGACATCTTCAGGGTAATACCCAATACCCTGAAGATGTCTTGAGAAAATAGACGAAAGCTTGGTGTTCCATTGTTTCATTATTCCTGCGAGCTTTACTACATAATTTGAGCACATGTATTTGTGATTTAACCTCCAAGTACGTATGTATGTTAATGAGAAGCTGACAGAGTGTTTGTGTGAGAGAGAAGGATGCTGGAACGAGGGTTGGTGGGACTGGTGAGGTGGTAGGGGTAGGCAGGAAGAGAGGGAGGAAGGAGGAAGTCAACAGATACGGAGGAGGGAAGGGAGGAAGGGAAAGACGAAGTTAGTAGTGATGATGATGATGATGATGATAATAGCGGTGGTGGTGATGATAATGATAATAGTGATGCTGGTGGAGATGATAATGATGGGTGATGATGATGATAGTGGTGGTGAAGATGATGATGAGGAGGAGGAGGAGGAAGAGGAGAAGAAGGAATACATAGGAATTTGTAGGACATACAATCTGCAACAGACTTACGGGACAGTTTGAATATTTACACTGCTAACTTGCTAAGCTACTATAGTATATTCGTTATTAGTAGGCGAGAATTCATGATCTCTATCCTGTGTAACTCAAAAAGGGCTGGAGCAAATTGGCTGTAAATTTCCACATCTATTCCTTGACTGACTTCCCAAATGGTAGAAATATTAGCTCGATTACTCTAGTCGTTTTTGAGTTACAGAGGTTAGAGGTCATGATTTCTCGCCTACTTACAGCGAATAGACTATAACTACTAGGTAGAGAAAAGGATAGTAAAATCGAAGGTGCCTCCCCACCTACCACTCCCTCCAGCTTACCCTGGCGTGGAAGTACTATAGTTGAGGAAAAAACGCCACATAGAATGGACAAACTGACATGGAATGTCTGATAGGATAGGGTGAAAGGAAGTTAATTAGTAGTCTAAGCTAATTCTACATCTAAGATCTTGGGAACGAAAACAGTTTCGGAGGAGGAGTAAAATGAAGAAGAAGAAGAAGAAGAAGAAGAAGAAACAGAGGAGGAGAGAAAAGAAGAAGAGACAGGAGGAAGGAAATAGTGAGCCAACAGATGTGGCGGATGGAGGCTGAACAAGAGGAGGAGGAGGGGGGGGGGGGGGGGGGAGAGAAGGAAGTGGTATGGTTAGACAGACAGACACTTTCCAAACCATGCACAGTCCTGGTCAAGTGTCGAGTGACGTTTTGGGTGTAAGTGGCCTTTGTTAACCCATTCAGTACCAGGGACGTCCTTTTCATCATTCTGGCATCTGTTAGACGATTTTATTCAGCTTAGGAAGGACCTCTAGCTATAACAAGGCTTCAAAACTATCTCGACCAACAATTTTAACTATCACAGAGCCATTCTAAGCTGCATACTAACGTCTAAATATAGCTAGAATAAAATATACCACACGTCGCTGGTACTCAAAGGGTTAATCCCTTCTGTACCGGCCTTCCAAAACTGAACAAAATCGTCTGGTCATAGCCAGCATGAACTGGTAAAACGCGTCATAATCCCCAAGGGGTTAACTTTATCACATTTAGTTTGTGCAAAGTAGAACAGTTCAAATTATTTTCAGAAAACTATATACTTATATTTGACCACTTGCAAGTTTCAGGCTATATGGAAGTGGAGGCAGGTTGGAGCTTTATATATATCGATATTTTGGAGACATGGAAGTGGAGGCAGGTTGGAGCTTTATATATATCGATATTTTGGAGACATAAACGTTCTGAGAGTTTGTGATGGTTAGAAAGATTGCCATTTTTGGTTTTCTGCATTTATATATCTAATTTAACCATATTTAGGCGGTAATTCTGCTAAATATCGATGTAAATAAAACTCCAACTTCCTTATAGCCTGAAACTCGCAAGTGGTTAATTCCCCAATGATCTCATACGTTGTTTTTATTCAGGTTACTATTGTCGATAACTTATTGTTTTCATCATAAGGTGCTGTTGAATGTTTAACCCCTTCTGTACCGGTGACGTCCTATTAACTTTATTCTGGCTACTGTTAGACGATTGTATTAAGTTTAAAGGACCCTCCAGCAATTAACAGGCTTCGAACTATCTCACTTAACCCTTTTTGCTACCATATAACCTTCTTAACCCCTTGAAGCTCTGACGCGTTTTAGCAGTTTATTTTGGCTATCACTAGACGAGTTTATGCAGCTTAGGAAGGATCTGTGGGTATTAAAAGGGTAAATACTGTCTTAATCAACCCTTTGACTTCCATGTACTGTTACTAATCTGAATAAAATCGTCTAATAGTAGCCAGAAATGCGTATTGGAGCTTGAAAGGGTTAAACTGCACTAAATCGTCTACGTATACCTAGAATATATTACAATAAACATCGCCAGTACAGAAGGGGTTAATATATTACAATAAACATCGCCAGTACAGAAGGGGTTAATCAATACCAGTACATTAATCAATAAACATCGCCAGTACAGAAAGGGTTAATCAATAAACATCGCCAGTACAGAAGGGGTTAATCAATAAACATCGCCAGTACAGAAGGGGTTAATCAATAAACATCGCCAGTACAGAAGGGGTTAATCAATAAACATCTCCAGTACAGAAGGGGTTAATCAATAAACATAGCCAGTACAGAAGGGGTTAATCAATAAACATCGCCAGTACAGAAGGGGTTAATCAATAAACATCGCCAGTACAGAAGGGGTTAATCAATAAACATCGCCAGTACAGAAGGGGTTAATCAATAAACATCGCCAGTACAGAAGGGGTTAATCAATGAGATAATCGAATTTTAGAAGGATTTTGCGACACTAAAATCCAGGATCTTGGTAATTTTACTACGAAGAATATTATCTGGCAGTACGGTAAGTGGAATTATAGTTTATGTTATTATTTAAACATAAAGATGCATGTGATGCTTGTCAAAGTAAAACAAATATAATATGTTGTGCAAAATCAATATCTAAAGTTGTCACTGTTTCGAAAAAGTTATTTGAGAAACTTTCTGAACACTTTTAACTATGAGAGGTAAAATATTATATTGTAAGTCGACACAAAGGAATAAGAAAGCCTTTAGAATTATATACTGTTATGTACAGCAACATTTGTGTTCAACTCCATCAGTTTTATTGTTATGTATTATATTTATTTTTATATTTATATATATTTTTCCTTTGTATTCGTGTGATACTCATAATCTCACATTTTGTTGGTAGTTTTCTATTTTCTCCCTAAGGTATTTATTTACTTATGCTTCGTAGCATATCGCACTCTCTTACAATATGTGCACGAGATAAATTATATAATTCCAGAAATATTACATAATTAATTAGCATACAAAAGAGGTCCATGGAAAGTGTGTGAGGGTTGTACTGCTTATAACATATGGCAGTAGAAAGTGAGAGCATATATTATGAAGGGCCTTTAACACTTTCATTACGGTGACTTCATATTAATCCTGGTCTGGCAATCGCTAGACGATTTTGTTCGGAAATTACTTCGAGGAATCGATTAAACCTCTAACTGTGACTAAAATAATTTAATGATATTCAGAATAGCCTATAAGAATTAAACTTCTGTGACTAAAATAATTTAATGATATTCAGAATAGCCTATAAGAATTAAACCTCTAACTGTGACTAAAATAATGTAATGATATTCAGAATAGCCTATACGAATTTAACCTCTAACTGTGACTAAAATAATTTAATGATATTCAGAATAGCCTATACGAATTTAACCTCTAACTGTGACTAAAATAATTTAATGATATTCAGAATAGCCTATAAGAATTAAACTTCTGTGACTAAAATAATGTAATGATATTCAGAATAGCCTATAAGAAGAAAGACGTAATAGTACTGACAGAGGTATCGTAATCCTGTGACTACTAAAGGCCTTACCTGAGCTTAATTAAGTCGTCTATTATTAACCAGCATACACCAAGGCATAGTTACATATGTACTGAATGAGTTTTAAACCCCTTGACTTTAAACATTATTTTTATTAAACTTACTAACATCGTCTAATGATAACCGGAAAAGAAGTGATGTCAACGTAATGGAGGTAATGTTAGAACATTGAAAAATATGTCTCCATCTTAACCCTTTCAGTACCGGTGACGTCTTATTTATTTTTGTTTAGCTATACTTTAACGATTTTGTGAAGCTTAGGAATGATATATAGTAGCTAAAAGGATTAATTGAGATAGTTTGGATCATTAGAATTGACATACGTTCTTCCTAGCCTGAATAATATCGACGGTACAGAAGGGGTTAAAGATGTTGGTGGAAAGTGTGTGAGAGTTCTACCTCTGTATAACATGTGGCAGTAGAAAGTGAGAGCATTTATTATTAATGGCTTTTAAAGTGGCATTCTTGTTAACTCCGTAATGACATTTGGGAGGAAAAAGTGCTCTTGGTCATTTGTTCAGTATGAACACGCCTCTTGTATTAATCTTCCCCTGGCTACGATTACACGATATATGGGTAGGGCCGGAAGATGTTGAACAAAAGAGCGATAGCTTTTACCCCTTTGATTCCTAAAGGTTAGTTTGTACCCATATGTTTTCTAG
The DNA here is from genome assembly GCA_032716605.1 of Paralithodes platypus. Classification (NCBI taxonomy): domain Eukaryota; kingdom Metazoa; phylum Arthropoda; class Malacostraca; order Decapoda; family Lithodidae; genus Paralithodes; species Paralithodes platypus. The sequence continues at coordinate 29,775,689 of CM064577.1, read as the reverse complement.
CTGTAATTCCTAAACTATAATAACCTAATGCTACCCAGAATAGAATGAAATTGGTGACTAGGTAATGAAAGGGTTAAAGTGGCTCTCTTGTTAAGTCGATAGTGACATTGGAAGGAAAATAGCGCACTTAAAGTGAGTGTATTGTTTAGCCCGGTCATTGGCGATTTACAATTTCACAAAAGTTCTATGTTGGTGAAAGAGAGTTGCCATGGTAACCAGTGAAGCTTGGCCATGTTTTGTTGGAGGGTTTCTTTTTCTTCTGCTTCTTCTTCTATTGAGCTTGTCCCCGGCTTCTTGCGATTCCACAGGACTGTCCTTTGCATCGGCACTAGCTCAGAGTATGTTAGTCAGAGGGAAAGTCAGAGTTGGAGGAAAGTTGGAGGCAACAACAATAACAACAACAACAACATAAAATGGACGATTCGACATTAGAGACATCTGGTGTTGAAGTTGAAAAAATTGCGATCATTGTTTATATAATACGTCAATTGAAGTTCAGAGGCCTGGCTAAAAATAACACTTTTAATGCCACTATTGCTAAACAGTTTGTTTTCTTTTAATTTTGTTTATCTTTTCAAACTTATTTTTTGGAAACATACTTATATTTGTGTATTTCTGTAGTCTGTCTTAATTTCGTTTCATATTTGACGTTGCGCTTCTATTTGTTTATCAAATGCAAGTCAAAAGTTGTAAACAAACATAAGTCAAGAACAAATCAAAGGTGCTCCAAATATATATTTTTTCAAGTCAGCGTGTGAAAGTAAATCATTGTTCTGATTTGTTTAGACATATCCAAGCTCCGGAAAAAATGCAAATGAAGGGAGTAAAAGTGATGGTAGTAATGGAGTGCAATGGGGTGATTGTTGGGCTCTTAGCAAACAGATCAGATGAAGTATTGAGGGATAAGCCTTTACAACGGCACCTCGTATTTACATTCTACTTTTCCTATTTTTCTGAAGCGTGTAGAGAGGGGAGAAGGGGTGTTGGAGAGAGAGGAAGCTGTTGGAGTGGCTTTGTTATGTGTGTTTAGTCTATACGGCATGGGGTGATTTTTGGGGTCTTAGAAAACGGCCAATCACGGTGGCACCAGTTGCAAGCCGTCAGTCAAGCAGGCTCGAGTACCAGTGTTGCCAATGTTGCTACATTACTGATAGAGGGAGACCGGACAACTAGACTAGTAGACCATTTCAACCAGTAGTTCTGGACCAGTTCAAACTCTACCGGTTTTCTTAGGTTAGACTTGTCATTACTGCTAGACTTGGACAGTCAGTTTAGTTAATTGGAGGGGTGGTGCTGCAAAGGGATGTTCTCGGGCGGAATGAAGTGCGAGTTTTGCGGAAAGGATTAGGATTGGAGCCAGCGTGGAGAGGATTAGGATTGGAGCCAGCGTGGAGAGGATTAGGATTGGAGCCAGCGTGGAAAGGATTAGGATTGGAGCCAGCGTGGAGAGGATTGCGTGCAAACCCTGCATTACGGGAGGCTGCGACTTCGATCCTCGCTGGTTGAATATATTGACACTCTTCCCCATGGCCTCTCAACCCCTCTGCAAAGACGGACATCAGAGGTGTAGTAGACCAGTGTCGCGTTTGCAATGTGAATGCTACCACGTAATCAGCATGCTTGAGATAAATACACTGGTTATATACAACACTCACAACCAAAGCCACTCCAACAGAACAGTAACATTCAACATGCATTTAATACACTTCACTTTCACACAAACCAAGCGATTTGGAGTTGGAGTCACAGGCTGAATAAGTCAAGAATGTCTATGCCTTGTCTATAACAAACATAGCATAACTACATATAAATTACCTTGATTTCACCCATTATAACTTATAGCTATGCCTCAACTATTGTACCTGCCCAAGTATCTCAAGTCATTCAACCAGTAATTAATCCCGGATCCCAAATAACAAAGGTAAAGGAATATTAGCAATCCTTAACTATAAACAGAGGAGAGAGAATTAAGTATAGGCTACACTTAACCCTTTCAGTAACATGGCGGCGTTTCGCCCTTCAGTCTTGCAAACAGTTGACCGTTTAATAGATCTTATGGGCTAAACTTAACCCCTTGAAGCTCTGACGCGTTTTAGCGGTTTATTTTGGCTATCTTTAGACGATTTTATGCAGCGTAGGAAGGATCCGTGGGTAATAAAATGGTACATACTATCTCAATCAACCCTTTGACTTCCATATACCGTTACTAATCTGAATAAAATCGTCTAATAGTAGCCAGAAAACAGAACAGAAACGCGTATTGGAGCTTGAAAGGGTTAATACAATCGTTTAATAATAGCCAGGACTATAACAGTGAACTTGTATTTAAATTAACTCTGAGACTCCCACAAATCTTTCCGAACCTTAATAATATCGTTTGATAATAGTCAGAATAAAATGTAATAGTGCGGCATGGTTTACTGGAGGAGTTAACCTTTTCAGTATACCAAGACGCATTATTTAATGTTATTCTGGCTATTATTAGACTATTTTATTAAGATTAGGAAGGATCTGTAGGAGTCGAGTTTAGCCCTTTCATTGCAAGAGGTCCTTCCTAAACTGTATACAAATCCTCTAATGTTGGCCAGAATGAAGTGGAAAACTGCGTCCTAATTCTGAAAGGGTTAATATGATACATACAATCTTCAAAGTAAAGATGCTTGATGACATCCAAGATTACCAAATGTTATGAAGATACAACACATTTCAGTGTTCTTCCTTGCAAACTTTCTCCATTTATATTCCTTTTAATGTTCAGTTTATCTTGCATCTATTTTATTTTTATTTATTTTTTCTAGCTACACTTTTTGACGGATAATAACATGGAATTTAGCCGTGTTCTAGAGATTTCCACGCTTGGTTTCTAAAGTAGGTGTCACACGAACGTTTTTCTCCTCAACTGTTATCCTCAACACTGGTCTGGCAGCTGTGAGTTAAAATCTTTAATAATGATGTCACTTAAGTAAATCTATCTTCTGTCTAGTTCCCTATACCTGTGTAAATGATCCTAGATATGTTATCGGGAAAATATTGACCAATGAAAAATGCCGATAGTTTTGTTATCTAGCTATTAATGAGTTTCAACATACTTATTAGTTACATGAAAGCTAACTAGCATACAGTATATTAAAAATTACGACCTTTCCTAATAATAAATCATACACGTGTTATAAGTTATATTGTGAATTGTTTACCATCGATTCTAGTGCATACATCAAATTAGTAGTGTATTACTATTTTAATGAATTGGCAACTCTGCTGTAAACTTCTCAAGTCAGCGCAGCCAGTGACGCGCGAGCAGTGTTCGTGAGAGGGTGTGTGCGCGTTTCTTTCCCTCAACCCTTAGTGCCCCATTATGATTCCTCTTACAGTGCGGCGTAGTGTGTGATTACAGTGTCAGTGCCAGTGATGATAGGCCGGCCCTGCTAACACCACACCAGGATACTATGGTGAACAGAGGAGACATGCTGTACTGTGATGTAAGTTGCCATGGTGTTCCCAGCTAGTTTGAGGGGCCAGCAATTTTGGTTTTCTGTCTGTGTGTGTGTGTGTGTGTGTGTGTGTGTGTGTGTGTGTAAGTAAGTAAGTAAGTAAGTAATCATTGGTGGGTCCCTGGATACACCATTTCGTAACATTTGTAGGTTTATGTGTAAAAAGTAGCCGACAGTTCAAGTGTGAATCATCGAAATGCAAATGACATGTAAAGCATTAACAGGAAGATTCGATTCAGTTCCTTACAACTTCGGAAACTTAAGAACACGATTTGGGAAGAATGTAGTTACCTGGTGTACCACTACCGACATACAACATAAATCATCTATAAATGCTTATAATAAAATGAATACTTATAAATCTATAATACTAGGTTAGGTTGGTTGGTTAGGGTAATGTATTTTTGTATCCAACGGCAGTCAAAATAGACGGGAACATGATAGGGTACACCCGGTAACTACATTCTTGCCCACGATTTATGTCATAGAGGCTAGATTGTACATAATGGTACCGTATATTATGTATAATAAATGTTATTATATTACTTATATTATGTTTGTGGATTTTGTTTTGATTGGCTAGGCTATTGCAGGTTACGACAATGATAGGGTTTGTCCAGGAATACGAGCCACATTGTGACGTGTGGGGGTGCAACCAGTTCAACCCTTAGACCCCCCCCCCCCTCTCTCTCTCTCTCTCTCTCTCTCTCTCTCTCTCTCTCTCTCTCTCTCTCTCTCTCTCTCTCTCTCTCTCTCTCTCATGTAATGTTCTTATAACTTCCCCCCCCCCCCCTGTGTGGGACATACTAACTATATTAGGTTAGGTTCAATGTGTCGACAAAAGGTAAGGTAAGGACCCCACATTCAGTTCAGTAAGGACCCCACATACTTGGTGTGACTCAGATTACTGATTGTGTACAGGTGTGTGGCAATATCAAGCTGGTGTATTGTTGCTTTAAGGTTAGTTCAGTTTAGCATGGCTTAATTCAAGGTTACGTTTGATTAGGTTACCGTATGTTGAGTTTAGTTTTAGCTCAAGGGTTGGTTATAGGCTACTATAATCTAAGGTAACATATTGTTTTAAGACATTTGTATTAATTTTCTATTGAGCTCGTCCCGAATTCTTGCGATTCAACATGGCTGTCCTTTGCATCGTCGCTAGCTCAGGGTATATTAGTCACAGAGAAAGTCAGAACTGAAGGAAAGTAGTCTTCAGAAAGCACTCCACATAGTTGGTGAGACCGGCGACTGTGTGCAAGTGTTGGGTAATATCACAGGTGGTGTAATGGGCAGGTTAAACTATACTTGACTGCACACTTCATGCCGTTTGTAGTCTTCGTACCGAATGCTCGATAAATCTACAGTTATACTATCCTTATTTTGGCGCTATTCTGTTGGTACTAATGGGTTAATATTATTAGTAGTAGACTTAGTATGGTTTGATGATGCGCGGAAATTGCTATTTGAGAATCTTCAAGGACACTACATCCGCCTTATTAGAAACAATTTATTAGGGAAAATAGGGACCAATAGACTCGCTATATTCTTCTCGATAATATTCAAGGTTCTCTATATAGTCCGCATGGAGGATTTTCGTTATCAACAAATTGAAAAATACCCACTTCACAGACAAATACACCAAAAATCTAAGTCAAAGCGTGGGTGTGGGGGCGGCAGCCCCCACCTATAATACTTGGATAGGTTAGGTAAGGTTGTTAGGTTAGGCTAATGTCCTTTCAAAGGGGTATAGGCTAGTAAACACTAGGATAGCCTGTACCCGGTCAGAGGTAAGAAGAAGAAGAAGAAGAGTCCTGCAGTAGTCTCCTTGAATGTTACCTTTTTCTCATTATGGTCCGCATGGAGGAATTTCGTTATCGACACTTGAAAAAAACTCGATTTCACAGAGAAAAAAAAAACACCAAAAATCTGTCAAAGATGTCAAATAGCGGGGGTGTGGGGGCGGCAGCCCCCACCCATAATACTAGGATAGGTTAGGTAAGGTTGTTGTTATGTCCTTTCAAAGGGGTATAGGCTAGTAAACACTAGGATAGCCTATACCTGGTCAGACGTAAGAAGAAGAGTCCTGTTGTAGTCTCCTTGAATGCTACCTTTATTAATCTTAAAATAGCTATATGGTATGTAGGCTATATATTTATATGTAGTTACTGGTATCAATTTAACTTTATTTGTTATGTCTATTTGCCTTTCTATCTATCAATCTAAATTAGCTACTTCCCATCTTTCTATCTATCTATTCTATCTATATGCTCAGGCCCAATCCCCATTTTGGGGGTAGCCGACTCAAGACAGAGCAAGAACAGGGAAAACACAAAAACAACATAAAACAAAAAATAAACACAGATAAAAAACACAAACTCTCACATCCAGGTCACCCAGGAGAAGACCCAGAGACCAGGGTTACCAAGGTCGCTCCAGCACTCCCCCGGCCCCTGACCACCCGGAGAGGTTCCGATCTCGGCAGGCAGACATGCAGCGGAGCCAAAGCCACAAGCCCTCCCACCACACTTCCAGGCACACCCTTCATATTAATCGTCTCCCGGGCCAGGCGCCTGATGGACTATTATCTAGTCCAACTTGCGCCCGACCCCTTACTCCAAATGACCACGTGTTCACTCAACTATTCACAAGCATTCTCCATTCACTCCTGTCCACCACCACTTCCCCTGCCTGATCTAGTCATTCCTCTATCATCCAAAGCCTTTCTTACACAGCTCTCCATCTCAATGGGGGTCTTCCTGCCCTTCTATCTCCCCTTGTACCTGACTCACATATTCTCTTTGTAAGCCTTTCATCTCCCATTCGTTCAACATGACCATACCAGCTCAGCACCCTTCTGTCCACTCTGGCTGACAAATGTTCCTGCTGCCTCACTCTCCTACGTATCTCTTCATTCCTCAATCTGTCTCTACGAGTAACTCCACACATACTCCTCAAGCAGCTCATCTCCATCACATCCAGCCCTCTTTTCTCCTTTTTCTTCAGAGCCAATGTCTCAGCCCCATACATCACTGTTGGCACAACAATTCCTTGATACAGTGCACTTTTTACTTTCACTCCGAGATATCTCGTCTTCCACATACTTCCCATTGCTCCGAAAACCTTCCTTCCTTCACACACTCTGTTTTACCTCCACTTCCATACCTCCACTCCTGCTTATTGTTCCTCCTAGATATTTAAAACACTCTACTTGTTCCAATATTTCCCCATCCAGCCTCACATCTAGATTCACCCTATGCTCTCCCCTATTACACACCATTACTTTACTTGTATTGACGTTCACCTTCAGTTTCACCATCACCATCTTTCTAAATCAATTTAAGAATGATATTGAATCCTGGTTTAGATATATACCGGTATTCATGTAGAGTACCGGTATCAGCAATACGTGGTAAGTTACAAAGGTCATGTTGTGGTCTACGCGCCTAAATTATGTTCACCCCAGCTGTTTGTATAGTCAGCTGTTCTCAATGTTTGTATAGTCAGCTGTTCTCAATGTTTGTATAGTCAGCTGTTCTCAATGTTTGTATAGTCAGCTGTTCTCAATGTTTGTATAGTCAGCTGTTCTCAATGTTTGTATAGTCAGCTGTTCTCAATGTTTGTATAGTCAGCTGTTCTCAATGTTTGTATAGTCAGCTGTTCTCAATGTTTGTATAGTCAGCTGTTCTCAATGTTTGTATAGTCAGCTGTTCTCAATGTTTGTATAGTCAGCTGTTCTCAATGTTTGTATAGTCAGCTGTTCTCAATGTTTGTATAGTCAGCTGTTCTCAATGTTTGTATAGTCAGCTGTTCTCAATGTTTGTATAGTCAGCTGTTCTCAATGTTTGTATAGTCAGCTGTTCTCAATGTTTGTATAGTCAGCTGGTCTCAATGTTTTTGTCTTGGTGGTCAGGGACTTGAGGGGAGATTTCCACCTGGAGGATTTTTTTCTGGACCCCTTTCTCCCTCATGTTTAGCCCCATTGCTTTTGAGATTTTAAGACGTTCGCCCATTAGTTTGGCGATTTTAAGAACCCTCGCCCCATTTCTGTCAATTTTAAGACCATTCGTGCCATTTAGGTGTCGATTTTTTCCTGGCGAGCGATAGCGAGCCTGTAATTTAAGGGGAATCGGCCTTCGGCCGGGACATTTTTCTACCGAAAAATGTACAAATTTATCTTGAAAGGGGGTCTAGGAGGAGTAAATTTAAGTTTGATGGAAGTCTAGGGAATCCACTAAAAACCTCCCCTTAATGTTACCGTACTTTATCATTGGGATTGATTTCGGTAGCCTACTGTGTCCGGGTTCTGGGTACTGTGTCCGGGTTCTGGGTTAGCCTACTGTGTCCGGGTTCTGGGTACTGTGTCCGGGTTCTGGGTTAGCCTACTGTGTCCGGGTTCTGGGTTAGCCTACTGTGTCCGGGTTCTGGGTTAGCCTACTGTGTCCGGGTTCTGGGTTAGCCTACTGTGTCCGGGTTCTGGGTTAGCCTACTGTGTCCGGGTTCTGGGTTAGCCTACTGTGTCCGGGTTCTGGGTTAGCCTACTGTGTCCGGGTTCTGGGTTAGCCTACTGTGTCCGGGTTCTGGGTTAGCCTACTGTGTCCGGGTTCTGGGTTAGCCTACTGTGTCCGGGTTCTGGGTTAGCCTACTGTGTCCGGGTTCTGGGTTAGCCTACTGTGTCCGGGTTCTGGGTTAGCCTACTGTGTCCGGGTTCTGGGTTAGCCTACTGTGTCCGGGTTCTGGGTTAGCCTACTGTGTCCGGGTTCTGGGTTAGCCTACTGTGTCCGGGTTCTGGGTTAGCCTACTGTGTCCGGGTTCTGGGTTAGCCTACTGTGTCCGGGTTCTGGGTTAGCCTACTGTGTCCGGGTTCTGGGTTAGCCTACTGTGTCCGGGTTCTGGGTTAGCCTACTGTGTCCGGGTTCTGGGTTAGCCTACTGTGTCCGGGTTCTGGGTTAGCCTACTGTGTCCGGGTTCTGGGTTAGCCTACTGTGTCCGGGTTCTGGGTTAGCCTACTGTGTCCGGGTTCTGGGTTAGCCTACTGTGTCCGGGTTCTGGGTTAGCCTACTGTGTCCGGGTTCTGGGTTAGCCTACTGTGTCCGGGTTCTGGGTTAGCCTACTGTGTCCGGGTTCTGGGTTAGCCTACTGTGTCCGGGTTCTGGGTTAGCCTACTGTGTCCGGGTTCTGGGTTAGCCTACTGTGTCCGGGTTCTGGGTTAGCTAGCCTATAAGCAGAGTGTCAAACGAAAGCCAATCCATTGGGTTTAGTCTATATTATGTAAAGATATAATTAGGTTTTATTGTTCAAACACATTATGTCTTTGAAAGTGATAAAATGGCCATAACAATGGTATTTCGCGTTAATTCATTCAAGGCTTCCAACAAAATGTCTCCGGTTTGACACCCTGATTATTACCATGACGAGAGGTAGAGAAGCCAATTGATATAATTGTACGGTATGGGACAATTAACCCCTTCACCACCATGACGCCTTTTTACCGTTAGTCCTGGCTAAAATGAGATAACTGTATGCAGTTTAAGAAGGACTTATACTATTAAGAGGGTTTATTGAGACCACATTTACCCATTTGAGTCGTAGAGGTAGATAATAAAATAAGAAAATCGTGTAACGGTAACCAGAATATAATGAAAGTGACGTAATGGTGGTGAAGGGGTTAACGTTGAAAACAGGCTGTATTTAAGGGGAGATTTCCAGTTGAGGAATTTTTGTCTTGACCCCTTTCTCCATCATGGTTAGCCCCATTGATTTTGATATTTTAAGACGTTCGCCCCATTAGTTTAGCGATTTTAAGAACTTTCGCCCCATTTCTGTCAATTTTAAGACTTCGTTCCATTTAGGTGTCCATTTTTCCTGGCGAGCGATAGCGAGCCTGCAATTTAAGAGGAACCGGCCTTCGGCCGGGAAATTTTTCTACCGAAAAATGTACAAATTTATCTTGAAAAGGGGTCTAGGGGCTGTAATGTTAAGCTTGATGGCAGTCTAGCGAACTAACTATAAACCTGCCCTTAAGCACCATAACTATAAACCTCCCCTTAAGCACCATAACTATAAACCTCCCCTTAAGCACCATAACTATAAACCTCCCCTTAAGCACCATAACTATAAACCTCCCCTTAAGCACCATAACTGGCTATAAACCTCCCCTTAAGCACCATAACTGGCTATAAACCTGCCCTTAAGCACCATAACTGGCTATAAACCTCCCCTTAAGCACCATAACTGGCTATAAACCTCCCCTTAAGCAATATAACTGGCTATAAACCTCCCCTTAAGCACCATAACTGGCTATAAACCTCCCCTTAAGCACCATAACTGGCTATAAACCTGCCCTTAAGCACCATAACTGGCTACAGCATAGTAGCGGTAAGGTACCGTACTGAAAGAAGGAAGAGAGAGATAAAGAACAAACCGATTTAGATGAAAAGGGGGATAGTTCGATGTTAGATGACGAAAGGAGAAAAAGAAAGCATAATAATGATACTAAGCGGAGAAGAAGAATGATAATAAGCGGATACCGAGAAGAAGGAAGGAAGGAAGGAAAGAAGGAAAGATATCAGCAGGTGGTGTTGTGTAGTAAAGCAGAGTAGCGTCATCGATCAGGTTTGAAGGGGGGGTGGGTGGGGGGGGGGGGGACCTGTAGCAACCAGAGGACAACAAGAAAACAAAAACAGTGAAATAGGAAACGAAGAAGCAGAACAAAATAATAAGAAGGGTACCGGTAGCAGGTTGTGTCCAGTACCGGTAGCCTAAACCATAATAGTAATATAGCCTACAAGTAGTACCGGTAGTAGTAGTAGTAACAGTAATATGAAGGATGGATCTATTAGGCCTATGTTGACTTATGGGGGTTCAGGTGTGACAAAGGAACACTGTCTTGTATAATAACAGTAGTAGTCGCACCTTTGACCATTAGTATTAGGTTAAGGGAGGACTTGTTGTATTGATCTGTCCAAGGGAGTCATATTGAGATAGACTGTCTCGAAAGGTGATGACCTAATAATAGTAGTAGTAGTAGTAGTAGTAGTAGTAGTACGGTAGTAGTAGCATGCCCACTTGGCCAGTAATATAAAGATAAACTTGTTTTGATTTATGAGAGTCTAGGTGTGACAGGGAAACTTGGTTTTAGAAGGTGGTACGGTAGGGTAACGTAGTAGTAGTAGTAGTAGTAGTAGTAGTAACAACAATAGCACCATCGCCCAGGTATGAAGAGTGAACCTGTGTATTGATTTCCGGTGGTGCAGGTGAAACAGGGAACCAGTCTTGCAACGTGGCAGTATAGTAGTAGTAGTAGTAATAGTAATAGTAGTAGTAATAGTAGTAATAGTACCATAGCAGTAATAGTAGCACCATCAGCTATTTTGAAGAGTAAACCTGTTGTATTGATTTCCGGAGGTCCAGGTGAAACAGGGAAACAGTCTTGGGAGGTGGTAGTAAAATAGTAGTAGTAGCAGTAGTAATAGTAGTAGCACCATCGGCCAGGTATGAAGAGTGGGCCTGTAGTATTGATTCCCGGGGTCCAGGTGAAACAGGGAAACAGTGTTGGGAGGTGGTAGAAGGGGTGGTGGTGGCTGTGGTGGTGGTAGGAAAAAGAAGCAGACACAGAGAGAGGGCCGTTGCAAAGGGCTGTAATCCCCGACATTCGCTTGATCTGAGGTGGCGGAAGAAGGAGGAAGGAGGACGAATGAGAGGGACAAGGTATATAAAGGAGTGCAAAGGTAATCACGACTCAAGCAACCGATCAAGTGAGAGTTAAGGGGAGTTTTTTTAGTGTGTTCCCTAGACTTCCATCAAGCTTGAAATTACACCCCCTTGACCCCCTTTCAAGATATATTTGTACATTTTTCGGTAGAAAAATGTCCCGGCCGAAGGCCGATTCCTCTTAAATTGCAGGCTCGCTATCGCTCGCCAGGGGGACGAAAGGTCTTAAAAGTGACATAAATTGGGTGGAAGGTCTTAAAATTGCCAAACTAACGGGGCAAACATCTTAAAATCTCAAAAGCAATGGGGCTAGACATGAGGGAGAAAGGGGTCAAGAAAAAAATCCCTCAAGTGGAGATCTCCCCTTAAACACTGCCAAGAACAGCATGAGCGAACAACTTTGTCGTATGGAATAATGGCAAGCTGTGAACTAACTGTGAACTGGTTTTATTACGGTGAAAACAAACCACTTTGTAGTATGGAATAATGGCAAGCTGTGAACTGACTGTGAACTGGTGTTATTACGGTGAAAACAAACCACTTTGTAGTATGGAATAATGGCAAGCTGTGAACTGACTGTGAACTGGTGTTATTACGGTGAAAACAAACCACTTTGTAGTATGGAATAATGGCAAGCTGTGAACTGACTGTGAACTGGTGTTATTACGGTGAAAACAAACCACTTTGTAGTATGGAATAATGGCAAGCTGTGAACTGACTGTGAACTGGTGTTATTACGGTGAAAACAAACCACTTTGTAGTATGGAATAATGGCAAGCTGTGAACTGACTGTGAACTGGTGTTATTACGGTGAAAACAAACCACTTTGTAGTATGGAATAATGGCAAGCTGTGAACTAACTGTGAACTGGTGTTATTACGGTGAAAACAAACAACTTTGTAGTATGGAATAATGGCAAGCTGTGAACTGACTGTGAACTGGTGTTATTACGGTGAAAACAAACCACTTTGTAGTATGGAATAATGGCAAGCTGTGAACTGACTGTGAACTGGTGTTATTACGGTGAAAACAAACCACTTTGTAGTATGGAATAATGGCAAGCTGTGAACTGGTGTTATTACGGTGAAAACAAACAACTTTGTAGTATGGAATAATGGCAAGCTGTGAACTGACTGTGAACTGGTGTTATTACGGTGAAAACAAACCACTTTGTAGTATGGAATAATGGCAAGCTGTGAACTGACTGTGAACTGGTGTTATTACGGTGAAAACAAACCACTTTGTAGTATGGAATAATGGCAAGCTGTGAACTAACTGTGAACTGGTGTTATTACGGTGAAAACAAACCACTTTGTAGTATGGAATAATGGCAAGCTGTGAACTGACTGTGAACTGGTGTTATTACGGTGAAAACAAACCACTTTGTAGTATGGAATAATGGCAAGCTGTGAACTGACTGTGAACTGGTGTTATTACGGTGAAAACAAACCACTTTGTAGTATGGAATAATGGCAAGCTGTGAACTGACTGTGAACTGGTGTTATTACGGTGAAAACAAACCACTTTGTAGTATGGAATAATGGCAAGCTGTGAACTGACTGTGAACTGGTGTTATTACGGTGAAAACAAACCACTTTGTAGTATGGAATAATGGCAAGCTGTGAACTAACTGTGAACTGGTGTTATTACGGTGAAAACAAACCACTTTGTAGTATGGAATAATGGCAAGCTGTGAACTAACTGTGAACTGGTGTTATTACGGTGAAAACAAACCACTTTGTAGTATGGAATAATGGCAAGCTGTGAACTGACTGTGAACTGGTGTTATTACGGTGAAAACAAACCACTTTGTAGTATGGAATAATGGCAAGCTGTGAACTGACTGTGAACTGGTGTTATTACGGTGAAAACAAACCACTTTGTAGTATGGAATAATGGCAAGCTGTGAACTGACTGTGAACTGGTGTTATTACGGTGAAAACAAACCACTTTGTAGTATGGAATAATGGCAAGCTGTGAACTAACTGTGAACTGGTGTTATTACGGTGAAAACAAACAACTTTGTAGTATGGAATAATGGCAAGCTGTGAACTAACTGTGAACTGGTGTTATTACGGTGAAAACAAACATGCGAAAGTTGAAACAGTAGACGAGGTATAACAAGGAAGAAGAGGAAACATCGGAGGAGAAAAAGAACAAAAACAATAACACAAATTAAAGAGGAGGAGGAGGAAAAAATAGCAGCAATAATGAGGAAGAGGAGGAAAAAATAGCAGCAATAATGAGGAAGAGGAGGAGGAAAACAAAATAGCAGCAATAATGAGGAAGAGGAGGAGGAGGAAAAAATAGCAGCAATAATGAGGAAGAGGAGGAGGAGGAAAAAATAGCAGCAATAATGTGGAAGAGGAGGAGGATGATGATCAGGTGCAGGTGTTGTTGCATAATAGAGAACAGTAACCGACCAGTTATGAAGGGGGACGTGTTGTGTTGATTTACTTAAGGGGGGTGACCTGTTTTGGTTCTGTCCTTTTCTATCTTTCTCTGGCTTGTATCCATTTGGCCCCATTCAGCCTACTGTTTTAAGACGTTTATCCCCATCCAGGTGTCAATTTTGTACTGGTGAGCGGTAGCAAGCCAGCATATTTTTTGTTTTTGTTTGACAGCAGGCTAAATTTGTAAATTTTTCGATAGCAAAATTTCTCCGGCGAAGCCGGATTTCTTCATATAATGCTGGCTCGCTATCGCTCGCCAGGAATAATTCGACACCTAGATGGGGATAAACGTCTTAAAATAGTTGGCTGAATGGGGCCGAATGGATACAAGCCAGAGAAAGAGAGAAAAGGATAAAAATAACAATAAGCAAGTCACCCCCCTTAAAGGAGGAAAGACAGAAGAAGACTAGAAGACCAAGATCAGATGAAGAAGGAGGAGGAGGAAAAGAAGAACAACAATAATAATAACAAAAAGGAAAGGTAAGAAGAAGAAGAAGAAGAAGAAGAAGACGAAGAAGAAGAAGAAGACGAAGAAGAAGAAGAAGAAGAAGAATGATAAAGATGAGGTGTTGTATAATAAAGCATAGTAACCGACCAGTTATGAAGGGGGGACCTGTTGTATTGATCTATTCAAGGGGTTCAGGTGGGACAGGGAAACGGTCTTGTAAGGTGCTAGAAGAGGGGGGAAGGAAGGACGAATAAGGAGTAAAAGAAGGAGAGGAGAAGGACAAGATAAGATAAAGAAGAAAGAGGCGGGAAAGAAGAACGGCAATAATCAGGTGAAGGTATTGAGGGATAAGCCTTTACAACGGCACCTCTTAGCTACCGTACTTTCTACTTTCCGATTTTCTGAAGAGGGGAGAAGGGGAAGCTGTTGGAGTGGCTTTGTTGTGTGTGTTGTTAGTCTGTATACGTAGAAGGAAAAGCAACAACAAGAAGAAGAAGGGTAAGGTGTTCTTGTATAATCCAGTACCGGTAGTATGAAAGGGAGGACTTCTATTGATCTACGGGGGGCCATCAGGTGGTGGGCCAAGGAAACTCAAATGTCTGGCAAGGGGAAACAGGAGGGAAAGTAGAAGAGAAGTTAAGGGAGCCCACCTCGCTTTTTTCTCTTTCTCTCCCTCTCTCTTTGGCTTGTATCCATTCGGACCGATTCAGCCTACTGTTTTAAGACGTTTACCCCCATCCAGGTGTCAATATTTTCCTGGCGAGCGGTAGCGAGCCAGCATATATATATACATTTGTTTTGACGCAAGCTAAATTTGTAAATTTTTGATAGAAAAATGTCTCCAGCGAAGCCGGATTTCTCCCAAACAATGCTGGCTCGCTATCGCTCACCAGGAAGAAATCGACACCTGGATGGGGATAAACGTCTTAAAGCAGTTGGCTGAATGGAGCCGAATGGATACAAGGCAGGGAAAGAGAAGAAAAGAAGAGAAATATAAAAAAAAACGGTGACCCTCCTTAAGGAAAGCAGGAACAACAAGGATAAGGAAGAAGACGAAGGAGAAGTGGGAGGAGGAGGAGGCTTTGCAGGGGTTCAGGTGTGACAGGGAAACTCGGTGTCTTGCAAGGTGGTATAAGCTGGAGAAGATTAGGAAGCCAAGGAGGAAGAGAGGATTAGGAAGAAGGGGTGAAAAAGATTAGGAAGCCAAGGAGGAAGAGAGGATTAGGAAGAAGGGGTGAAAAAGATTAGGAAGCCAAGAAGGAAGAGAGGATTAGGAAGAAGGGGTGAAAAAGATTAGGAAGCCAAGGAGGAAGAGAGGATTAGGAAGAAGGGGTGAAAAAGATTAGGAAGCCAAGGAGGAAGAGAGGATTAGGAAGAAGGGGTGAAAAAGATTAGGAAGCCAAGGAGGAAGAGAGGATTAGGAAGAAGGGGTGAAAAAGATTAGGAAGCCAAGGAGGAAGAGAGGATTAGGAAGAAGGGGTGAAAAAGATTAGGAAGCCAAGGAGGAAGAGAGGATTAGGAAGAAGGGGTGAAAAAGATTAGGAAGCCAAGGAGGAAGCGAGGATTAGGAAGAAGGGGTGAAAAAGATTAGGAAGCCAAGGAGGAAGAGAGGATTAGGAAGAAGGGGTGAAAAAGATTAGGAAGCCAAGGAGGAAGAAGGGGTGAAAAAGATTAGGAAGCCAAGGAGGAAGAGAGGATTAGGAAGAAGGGATGAAAAAGATTAGGAAGCCAAGGAGGAAGAAGGGGTGAAAAAGATTAGGAAGCCAAGGAGGAAGAGAGGATTAGGCAGAAGGGGTGAAAAAGAACGCATTATAAGAACAAAAGAAATACAGAAAATAAACAAGAAAACAAAGGAAAACGAAGACAAGGCATATAAGAGGACGAAAGAGGGAAGTTATTATCGTTGGGTCGATCAACTTACTTCTTGGATTTTTCCTAGTTATAGCCCACCCTCCACTATCCTCTTAAGGGGGGGTTTCCACCTGGAGGATTGTTTTCTGGACCGCTTTCTCCCTCATGTTTAGTCCCATTGCTTTTGAGATTTTAAGACGTTTGCCCCATTAGTTTGGCGATTTTAAGAACCCTCGCCCCATTTCTGTCAATTTTAAGACCATTCGTGCCATTTAGGTGTCGATTTTTTCCTGGCGAGCGATAGCGAGCCTGTAATTTAAGGGGAATCGGCCTTCGGCCGGGACATTTTTCTATCGAAAAATGTACAAATTTATCTCGAAAGGGGGTCTAGGGGGAGTAATTTTAAGTTTGGTGGAAGTCTAGGGAATCAACTAAAAACCTCCCCTTAACCTCGGGCTCCACTACACCGTCTTAAAATAGTTTGTAGTGTACGATAGGTCTTCGGTTTTGTCCTCTCCTTTCACTCGTTACAGGCAACCTGCCTTTTGTCTCCTCCATACACATAGGAGAAAAAAATATGCAACAGCAACTCCCTGCAACTACAAGCAGGAAAACAAAATGCAACAGCAACTCCTTGCAACTATAAGCAGGAAAACAAAATGCAACAGCAACTCCCTGCAACTATAAGCAGGAAAACAAAATGCAACAGCAACTCCCTGCAACTACAAGCCATTGAATCACGTGAACTCATCCACCATCAGCTCAGGAACAGCTGTGGTCTCTTAAGGGGAGGTTTTTAGAGTGTTTCATAGACCTCCATCAAGCTTGAAATTACACCTCCTTGACCCCCTTTCAAGATAAATGTATACATTTTTCGGTAGAAAAATTTCCCGGCCAAAGGCCGGTTCCTCTTAAATTACAGGCTCGCTATCGCTCGCCAGGAATAAATCGACACCTAAATGGGACGACAGGTCTTAAAAGTTATATAAATGGGGTGAAATTTCTTAAAATCGCCAAACTAATGGGGCGAACGTCTTAAAATTTCAAAAGCAATGGGGCTAAACATGAGGGAGAAAGGAGGCAAGAAAAAAATCCCTCCTGTGGAAATCTCCCCTTAAGGGTTGAATAGGCCAGTGGGACCATGGGCCTATTTGGTTACCGTCAGTACTTACGACACCAGAGTTATTGTGTATATATTTAGTTTGTTAATACTGTCATTCCCGAAGATCATTAAATAAAGGAGGAAGGGTAGATTTAGTGGCGCTTTTATTTATTTGTTTGGTATTTTTAGTTTCCTTCCAAGACCTCCATCAAGCTTTTAAAAATACCCCCAAGATTCCCTTTATAAGATACATTTGTACATTTTTCGATATATCCTCCTAAATTACAGGCTCGCTATCGCTCTACAGAAAAACATCGACGTCTGAATGGTACTAAAGATCTTAAAATCGCCAAACTTATGGGGCTAAACATGAGGGAAAAGGGGGTCCATAAAAACCCTCATGAGATCAGGCACAGCTGTGGTCCCAAAGGGTTGAATGGGCCACTTGGACCAGCCTATTTGGTTACCGTTACTTACGACACCAGATTTAGGACTTATTTTATACCAGTGACTGTTTCTTTATTTGTGCCTTTAGTTTATGTCACACTTGTTTTGTACCAGTGAGTGTTTCTTTATTTGTTTAGGCCTACCGTACTTAGTTTGTTTCAGACTTGTTTTGGGACCGTTTCTTTATTTGTGTACGCCTATTTATTTGTGTACGCCTGTTTATTTGTGTACGCCTATTTATTTGTGTACGCCTATTTATTTTATTTCAGATTTGTTTGTTTTTATAATCGTGACTTTCTTTATTGGTGTTTTTAGTTTATTTCAGACTTGTTTTTTAAAGCCGTAACTGTTTCTTTATTGGTGTTTTTAGTTTATTTCAGACTTGTTTTGTACCAGTGACTGTTTCTTTATTTGTGCATTTAGTTTATTTCACACATGTTTTGTACCAGTAACTGTTTATTTACTTTTGCATTTAGTTTCTCAAGATAGCGTTACTTATTGGTAGGCCTGCTATACCGTATATACCGGTACCGGTACTGCTTCTTACTTACCGGTACTTAGAATGTGTGTTCGGCCAGGCAGTCTACTACCTAGGGAACGACTACCGGTACTACTACTATAGTCTATTCACTGTAAGTAGGCGAGATATCACGACCTCAAACCTCTGTAACTAAAAAACGACTTTAGTAATCGAGCTAATATTTCTACCATTTGGGAAGAGTCAGTCAAGGAATAGATGTGGATATTTACAGCCAATTTGCTCTAGCCCTTTTTGAGTTACAGTGGGTAGAGGTCATGATATCTCGCCTACTTACAGCGAATAGACTATACCTACAGTATAGATGGGTTCGCCATTCATCTAATTCTAATGGTACCGAGGAGTGCGCTATTGTGTGTGTGTGTGTGTGTGGCCAATGGAAGGTACTGTGTATAGTATATGTGGTGTGTGAGTGCATGTGCAAGATGATGTAGCCTATGTGAATGTGCTATGTGTTTGTGACAATGTATATGTATGTAGATAATGACGTCACAACCATAACACCGCCACCACTCCTAATGTATACGGGTTATTGTGTGTGTGGTGTGTGTGTGTGTGTGTGTGTATAATGACGTCACAACCAGCCGACCGCTCCTATACGGGTTACTGAGTCATCATGACCTTGCCAATTTGACTATTGTTGTTCTCTACAATATAAGATATGTTTCTCTAGCTAAAATGTACTGTTCCTTGTAAAGTGTGTGTGTGAGAGAGAGAGCGAGAGAGAGAGAGAGGATTTGATTACCGGTATATTGTTCTCTACAATATAAGATGTGTTTCTCTAGCTAAAATGTACTGTTACATGTAAAGTGTGTGTGTGTGTGAGTGTGAGTGTGAGTGTGAGTGAGAGAGAGAGAGAGAGAGAGAGAGAGATATACGGTACAATATAGCTAAGGTCAAATGTAAAGTGTGTGTGTGTGTGTGTGCGAGAGAGAGAGAGAGAGAGAGAGAGAGAGAGAGAGAGAGAGAGAGAGAGAGAGTCTATTCTATTATACGGTATTGTTGGTCTCTACAATATACGATGTGTTTCTCTAGCTAAGGTTTACTGTTACATGTAAAGTGTGTGAGAGAGAGAGAGAGAGAGAGAGAGAGAGAGAGAGAGAGAGAGAGAGAGAGAGAGAGAGAGAGGATTTGATTACCGGTATATTGTTCTCTACAATATACGATGTGTTTCTCTAGCTAAAATGTACTGTTACATGTAAAGTGTGAGAGAGAGAGAGAGTGGATTTGATTATATTGTTCTCTACAATATACGATGTGTTTCTCTAGCTAAGGTTTACTGTTACATGTAAAGTGTGTGAGTGTGTGAGAGAGAGAGAGAGAGAGAGTCCATTTGATTATATTGCTGTTCTCTATAATATACGATGTGTTGCTCAAGCTAAGTTCTACTGTTATTATGTAAAGTGAGAGAGAGAGAGAGAGAGTCCATTCTATTATACGGTATTGTTGGTCTCTACAATATACGATCTGTTGCTCTACCTAAGGTTTACTGTTATATGTAAAGTATGTGTGTGTGTGTGTGTTTTGATGATATTGTTCTTCAAATTACGATGTGTTGTTCTTGGTAAAGTTTACCGTACTGTTATGTTAAGTATGTGTACGTGTGTGTGTTTGTGTGTGTACGTACGTGTGCTTGAGATTGTGTACGTGTGTGTGTACGTGCGCTTGAGATTGTGTACGTGTGTGTGTTTGTGTGTGTACGTGTGCTTGAGATTGTGTACGTGTGTGTGTTTGTGTGTGTACGTGTGCTTGAGATTGTGTACGTGTGCGTGTTTGTGTGTGTACGTGTGCTTGAGATGGTGCACGTATGTGTGTGTTTGTGGGTGTACGTGTGCTTGAGATTGTGTACGTGTGTGTGTTTGTGTGTGTACGTGTGCTTGAGATGGTGCACGTGTGTGTGTGTTTGTACGTGTGCTTGAGATTGAGTATGTGTGTGTGTGTGTGTATGTGTTCACCAATTTGATTATTTTGTTATTGTGGAGAATTTATGGTGTTTTGCTCTAGTCAGTGTTTACTGGTATATGCAAATTATGTGTACGTAGGTATGTGTGTGTGTGTGTAAGCGAGAAAGAGAGTGAGTATGAGTGTGTCAAAGTGAGAGAGAGAGAGAGCTGGCTAGGAGTTATGAGTGAATGTGTACAGCTCAGTTAGGTGTGTGTGTGTGTTTGTTTGTGTGAGAGAGTATGAATATATGAATATATGAATGTGAGTGTGAGAGAGAGAGAGAGAGAGGTGGCTATGAGTTATGAGTGGATGTTTATAGCCCAGTTAGGTTTTTGTGCCAACCTCTGTGAAGGCAGATGACGGAGTACGTGACCAAATATTTAACATTGAGTGGCTGGATGTAAGTGTGTGGATGTGGGTGGGTGTTGGTGTGGGTGTGGGCATGTGGATATGTGTGGATGTAGAACTATAATATATGTGTGGATGTGAGTATGAGTGGGTGTGGGTAGGTGATGTAGAACTATAAACTATGTGTGGATATAGATGTCGGTATGTGACTGTGTGGCTATAGATGTGGGTAGGCCTATGTGTGAATATATATGTGGGTATGTGTGGATATATAGATTTTGGTATGTGTGGATATGAATTGTGGCTTTGTGACTGGTCTAGTTGTGGATGTGTGTATGTGTGGCCTAGCTGTAGATATGTGGATGTAGGATTCTAGATGTGGATTTGAGTGTAGGGTTAGCTGTGGAGTGTATGTAGGGTATGTATGGATGTGGATTCTGCGCTTTGGAGTGTGTGTGTGTGTGTGTGGGGGGGGGGGGGGTAGGTATTGGTTTATATAGCTTAACTATATTCCGTTCCATTTCAGGTGACGATAAATGTAATCCTTTAGCAGCTACTTTCTCGACACCGGACTTAATGGACAAATATGAAACTACTATATCTGCATCATGATAAGACCAAGTTTATATAATTAGCACCATATTTCACGACAAAAACCTTCACATAACTGAGACATGTTGATGGAAACTTTGCAATTTACCGTCAGTTGAAAATAAACCGAGTATAGGCTAGTATTGTACCTGTACCGGGAGATACGGGGGTAGATGGGGAGGATTGTGCTTCTATGAGAGAGAGAGAGAGAGAGATGATAGTTCAGGTGTAGCTTACAAGTGTGTGAATGAAAAGGGAATAGACTGAATATTTATAACACTGTATCCTATGTTGGTGTTCATATTTGGTTGGGCAGAGGTCGTGTGTCTAACCTAGATAGCCTACAGCTGATATGAAGAAAAAGGTGGGGAGGTTATTGATTCACTGCAGATGGTTGAGGGATCCACACACTCACATAATGCAGCTCTCGGGATGCATCAAGTGTAGGGGTTGTAAGGGAAGCATGGGGATGTATCTATTTTGTTCTCGATGTGCAATGGGGGAAACAAAGAGCAAAGCTGCCTGTAACAAGTGTCCCTCATAAAATTGAAAGAGTGATGGAGAGTTACCTAATCTAGAATGGGGAACATGGAATAGTATCAGGTGAATTAGTGTGTGTGTGTGTGTTGTGATGGTGTTGTGATGGTGTTGTGATGGTGTTGTGATGGTGTTTCTTAGGAGGATATGAATCAGGGTGGGTGACTGAACTAAAGTGCTGATGAATGGTAGGTGGTGGGTTTTGGTTGTTTAGTTAGAGAGACTGTGTGTGTGTGTGTGGGTATAAATGTGATATAATTGTGTGTGTGTGGGTATAAATGTGATATAATTGTGTGTGTGTGGGTATAAATGTGATATAATTGTGTGTGTGTGGGTATAAATGTGATATAATTGTGTGGGTGTGGGTACAAATGTGATATAATTGTGTGGGTGTGGGTACAAATGTGATATAATTGTGTGGGTGTGGGTACAAATGTGATATAATTGTGTGGGTGTGGGTACAAATGTGATATAATTGTGTGGGTGTGGGTACAAATGTGATATAATTGTGTGTGTGTGGGTATAAATGTGATATAATTGTGTGTGTGGGGGTATAAATGTGATATAATTGTGTGTGTGGGTATAAATGTGATATAATTGTGTGTGTGTGGGTATAAATGTGATATAATTGTGTGTGTGTGGGTATAAATGTGATATAATTGTGTGTGTGTGGGTATAAATGTGATATAATTGTGTGGGTATAAATGTGATATAATTGTGTGTGTGTGTGTGGGTATAAATGTGATATAATTGTGTGTGTGTGGGTTATAATTGTGTGTGTATAAGTATATGTGTGTACGTGTGTGTGTATGTATACCTATGTGTATGTGTGTCAGTGAGTATTTATATGTATGTTATGTGTAGCCAATGTGTGTGAGAGTCAGGGTAAGGTTAAGGGGAGATTTCCACTCGAGGGATTTTGTTCTTGACTCCTTTCTCCCTCATGTTTAGCCCCATTGTGTTTCTACTTTTAAGAAGTTTTCCCCATTATTTTGACGATTTTAAGAACTTTCAACCCATTTCTGCCAATTTTAAGACCTTTCGTGCCATTTAGGTGTCGATTTTATCCTGGCGAGCGATAGCGAGCCTGTAATTTAAGAGGAACCGGCTTTCAGCCGGGACATTTTTCTACCGAAAAATGTACAAATTTATTTTGAAAGGGGCTCAAGGGGGTGTAATCTTAAACTTGAAGGATATCTAGGGACCAAACTAAAAACCTCCCCTTAATGGACCATAATGCTGGGGTTGTTTGTTTGGCTGTTAGTATAGGTGTGATTCTGTGGGAGAGGGTGTTGAAAGGAGTGGGTGTGGGTGTGGGGGTGGGGGGGGGGGTTGTTTAGTTGTTAGTATGGGTGTGATTCTGTGGGTGTTGAAAGGGTTTGTGGGAATGTGTGTGTGTGTGTGTGTGTGTAAGAGCGTTAAAGTGGACCTGAATGTTACATAGTGTTTGGGTGTTGAGCGAATATAAAGGTTGTACAGTAACCATCAAAAGTCGTGTCTCACCATCTTCACAACTTCTACTTTCATATTGATATTTAACCCTTAGGAGATCCCATGACACATACATTTCCTCTTTTCTGGCTATTATTAGAATTGTTTAGCCAGAAAAGTGTCAACATGCGTCATAAACTTCAAAGTGTCAACATGCGTCATAAACTTCAAAGTGTTAATCAATTTGAAAGAACACATCGTTAAGGGGAGATTTCCACTTGGGGGGACTTTTTTCTTGACCCCTTTCTCCCTCATGTCTAGCCCCATTGCTTTTGAGATTTTAGGACGTTTGCCCCATTAGTTTGGTGATTTGAAGAATTTCCGCCCCATTCTGTTAATTTTAAGACCTTCTGTGCCATTTAGGTGTCGATTTTATCCTGGCGAGCGATAGCGAGCCTGTATTTTAAGAGTTACTGGCCTTCGGCCGGGAAATTTACACATTTATCTTGAAAGGGGGTTATGAGGGTGAAATTTTAAGATTGCTGGAGGAGTAGGAAACAAACTAAAAACCTCCCCTTAAAATTGAACACGACTTGAATATAACAGAAAAACTCGTTAGCGGTCAACAACCCTTGAGATTGAAAGTAACACTTTTACAAACTCACATGTCGAAAATAGTGTTTTATGTAAAGACACGACAGTTTAGGGCCATCTTGAGCCCTCTTTAGGTGTGAATATTAATAGTTTGGTCGTGTTTGTTTTAACGTAAGGTTTGTCTTAAGGGGAGGTTTTTAGTTTGTTTCCTACTCCTCCAGCAATCTTAAAATGTCACCCCCTTGACCCCCTTTCTAGATAAATTTGTAAATTTTTCGGTAGAAAAATGTCTCGGCCGAAGGCCGGTTACTCTTAAATTACAGGCTCGCTATCGCTCGCCAGGATAAAATCGACACCTAAATTGCACGAAAGGTCTCAAAATTGACAGAATGGGGCGGAAATTCTTAAAAGCACCAAACTAATGGGGAAAACGTCTTAAAATCTCAAAAGCAATGGGGCTAACCATGAGGGAGAAAGGGGTCAAGAAAAAAATCCCTCAAGTGGAGAGACCCCCCCCCCCCCTCCCCCCTCCCTTAACCCATGCAGTGCGGTACCAGGCAACTACTAGACGATTTTATTCAGCTTAGGAAGGACCTCTAGCAATACTACTACTAAGGCTTGACACTATCTCAACCAATCCTTTCAACTACCACAGATCCTTCCTAAGCTGCATACTATTGTCAAAATAGAGCTAGCATTAAATTATATATATTACACACGACGCTGGTACTCGGAGGATTAAGGGGGGATTTCCACTGGAGGGATTTTTCTTTTTCTTGACCTCTTTCTCCCTCATGTTTAGCCCCATTGCTTTTGAGATTTTAAGATGTTCACCCCATTAGTTTGGCGATTTTAAGAACGTTCGCCCGATTTCTGTCAATTTTAAGACCTTTCGTACCATTTAGGTGGCGATTTTTTCCTGGCGAGCGATAGCGAGCCTGTAATTTAAGAGGAACCGGCCTTCGGCCGGGACATTTTTCTACCGAAAAATGTACAAATTTATCTTGAAAGGGGGTCAAGGGGTGTAATTTTAAGCTTGATGGAGGTCTAGGGAATAAACTAGATACCTCCCCTTAACTAGGCTAAAGTGATAACTTTAATTACCGGTGTCCCTTGCTTTCACAGCTATAATTTCGTAGTACAGATATACACTCAAGAGCAATAGGAGGTGGAATATTGTAGGCTTATGTGGGAGTACATTATAATGAGTGTGGGATGAGGGCGGCTTAATGTATGTGGGTGTGGGTGTGGGTGAAGGTGTGAGGGTGAGTGGGTGTTTGTAGGTGTGGGTGTGCGAGTGTTGGTGTGTAGGTATGCTTGAGTGTGGGTGTTTGTAGGTGTGGGTGTGTGGTGTGAGTGTTGGTGTGTAGGTATGCTTGAGTGTGGGAGTAGTGTGGGTAAGTGGGTGTTTGTAGGTGTGAGTGTTGGTGTGTAGGTATGCTTGAGTGTGGGTGTTTGTTGTTGTGGTGTGAGTGTTGGTGTGTAGGTATGCTTGAGTGTGGGTGTTTGTAGGTGTGGGTGTGTGGTGTGAGTGTTGGTGTGTAGGTATGCTTGAGTGTGGGTGTAGAGTGGGTGTTTGTAGGTGTGGGTGTGTAGGTATGCTTGAGTGTGTGTGTGTGTGTGTTTCAGAGAGAGAGAGCAATATTTACGTCATCGAACATAAGCACACGTGTTAATCGCATTCACATTAATAATCTCCCTTCACATTAATAATCTCCCTTCACATTAATAATCTCCCTTCACATTAATAATCTCCCTTCACATTAATAATCTCCCTTCACATTAATAATCTCCCTTCACATTAATAATCTCCCTTCACATTAATAATCTCCCTTCACATTAATAATCTCCCTTCACATTAATAATCTCCCTTCACATTATTAATCTCCCTTCACATTATTAATCTCCCTTCACATTAATAATCTCCATTCACATTAATAATCTCCATTCACATTAATAATCTCCCTTCACATTAATAATCTCCCTTCACATTATTAATCTCCCTTCACATTATTAATCTCCCTTCACATTAATAATCTCCATTCACATTAATAATCTCCCTTCACATTAATAATCTCCCTTCACATTAATAATCTCCCTTTACATTAATAATCTCCCTTCACATTAATAATCTCCCTTCACATTAATAATCTCCCTTCACATTAATAATCTCCCTTCACATTAATAATCTCCCTTCACATAATAATCTCCATTCACATTAATAATCTCCCTTCACATTAATAATCTCCCTTCACATTAATAATCTCCATTCACATTAATAATCTCCCTTCACATTAATAATCTCCCTTCACATTAATAATCTCCCTTCACTTATAGTCAGCGTGGGAAGTGAATGTGGACTAAATATACTTGTTACCGGTAAATGTTGAAGTGATTCTAGAGACTTACCGGTATTACATCTGATATACCAGGTACCGATTTAGGAATTGTTAAGGGGGGTCACCTGCTTTTTTTTTTTATCTTTTTCTGACTTGTATCCATTTGGCCCCATTCAGCCAACTGTTTTAAGACGTTTATCCCCGTCCAGGTGTCGATTTCTTCCTAGCGAGCGATAGCGAGCCAGCATTGTATGCAGAAATCCAGCTTCGCCAGAGACATTTTTCTATCGAAAAATTTAAAAATTTAGCTTGCTGTAAAACAACAAAATATATATATATATATGCTGGCTCGCTACCACTCGGTAGGACAATATTGACACCTGGATGGGGGTAAACGTCTTTAAACAGTTGGCTAAATGGGGCCAAATGGATACAAGCCAAAGAGAGAGGGAGAGAAACAGAAAAAGCGGGGTGGGTTCCCTTAATGCTTATGATATAAACGCATATACTGGTATTATACTGTACACATAGCCAGCCAGTCAGTAGCCAGCCCTAACTCCCACAAGGGGTAGGGAGGATCAGCAAGAGACTCGAGAAAGGAAAAAGAGGTGACAAGAGAAGAACTCATATAATAGTTCGCTCACAACAAGCAAGCACACAAGCATTCAGAAGCACCGATCACTCATCAGACCCAGAAATCAATGGCTTCACCTCAGACGTACAGATAATATTTTCAAAATGTATAATATATAGGTACCGGTAAGCCATGTATTTGCTGTTGAAGTGTACATTTACTTTCATATGCATGTAATCATACAAAAAAGTATCCTTACTAAAATGACACGCACCATTTAGACTCAATGGACGAAGTAATGTGGAAACTATTGTTTGAGCTCGAATCGTACCCCACTTTACGAAACTCAACGTTCACGAGAGTAAGGATACTTGTTTGTATGATAGTACAAGAGGCAACACAATTACGGTACCATTTAAACTGTTCAAAATTAAAAATATGCTAATGTGCGACTTTTTTTTCTAGGTAGGCCTACAATGTCATCAATCGTTTTATATTTGTATTCTATGGATTTATTTGAAAAATAAAGTGGAAAAATATATTGATGAAAAACGTCCACGTAGTCGAAGGGGCATTGTGGCACGGAAGCATGTCCTGACAAAGTAGCCTGGAGACGTTTCTGTCATGGCCATCCTCTAGCGGGGTATTCCCAGGGGGAAACGAGGCGTCGGAGATGATGAATGGTGATGTATTATATTCAAGAGGACCTGTCTCGGAATATAAGTAGAAAGTACCATTATATTTAACAGTACAGGTACTGTTTGTACGTTAGGATTCTGTCAAAAGATTATATTCATCTGTGAGACGAAAGGTTAAGGGGAGGTTTTTAGTTAGTTCGCTAGACTTCCATCAAGCTTAACATTACAGCTCCTAGACCCCCTTTCAAGATAAATGTGTACATTTTTCGGTAGAAAAATTTCCCGGCCAAAGGCCGGTTCCTCTTAAATTATAGGCTCGCTATCGCTCGCCAGGAAAAAATCGACACCTAAATGGCACGAAAAGTCTTAAAATTGACAGAAATGGGGCGAAAGTTCTTAAAATCGCCAAACTAATGGGGTGAACGTCTTATAATATCAAAAGCAATGGGGCTAACCATGAGGGAGGAAGGGGTCAAGAAAAAAATCCCTCAAGTGGAAATCTCCCCTTAAGTAGGCTTATTTTAAACGTTAAGAATGAGCTGCTTAATAGGCGTGCTACAAACAGGCTAAACATTTGACCACTTGGGGGAGATTTCCACTTGAGGGATTTTTTTCTTTACCCCTTTCTCCCTCATGTTTAGCCCCATTGTTTTTGAGATTTTAAGACGTTCGCCCCATTAGTTTAGCGATTTTAACAAATTTCACCCCATTTATGTCAGTTTTAAAACCATTCGTGCCATTTAGGTGTCGATTTTGATTTTTTCCTGGCGAGCGATAGCGAGCCTGTAATTTAAGAGGAACCGGCCTTGGCCGGGAAATTTTTCTACCGAAAAATGTACAAATTTATCTTGAAAGGGGGTCAAGGGGGTGACATTTTAAGATTGCTGGAGGAGTAGGAAACAAACTAGGAACCTCCCCTTAAGCCTAAGTAGAGAATTAAGGGAGGGGGTGTGTGGGGGTCAGAGGATTGAGGGGGCGAGTGGGGTAGGGAGAGAGAGCTTTGTCTTTGTGGCAGGGGGAGACACTTTGTACAGGCTACTTTGTCTTTTTGTCTCCTTGCTTCACATAGCAAACACATTACTGTACAGTCGCGCTAATAAGTGATGTCTCGGCACCAAGTATATTTTGATCAATAATTGATATCGGTAATATCTAAGCTTAATTTCTTCATATCGAGTGAAATATACAAACATGTTCCTACACTTACCCACCCTATCCAACATCTGACAGACATTAATACAGCACAGAGGAAGTCAAACGTAATGACAGCTGGGACATGACTTATTAGCGCGACCGTACCGTACTGGGTAATACGAAAAAAATACATGATATCCTTGAAGGTGAACAGAAAGTATCGTACCGGTGCGTACGGTAGCTTCACCATTACTATAGTCTATTACTTACTTTTGATACTTTTGATGTGTTCGCCACTCTTCTAACGGCACCAAGGAGCGCGACGCCCCTCGTTATGGGTGGTGATTTTGGTGCAGTAGACTGTTTGAAGCGACAGCTCGCTCCCTCGCGAGGATGGGCTCGTCTGGCACTTTTTGCAGTTCGACATCGAGGGCTCTCTTGAAGTTTTCTAACGAGACGTCCCTCATGTCTCTTACTCGCCGTGGGAGTTTGTTGAAGAGACGTGGGCCTCTGTGTGATAACCAGCCCTCTCGCAGAGAGCCCATAGCACCCCTGTTATTCATCCGGGGGATTTCGCATTCCCAGCCTCTCCTATCACTGAATTTCATGACTATCGGAGTATGTAGGTTTGGTACTAAACCCTCTGCGATTTTCCACGTGTATATTATTAGGTAACGTTCTCTTCTACGTTCCAGCGAGTACATATTCAGTGCTCTTAAACGCTCCCAGTAGTGTTTATAGCTGTAAGTAGGCGACAAATCATGACCTCTAACCTCTGTAACTCAAAAACGACTAGAGTAATCCAGCTCATATGTCCACCATTTGGGAGGCAGAGTCAATCTACCATTTGGGAGGCAGAGTCAATCAAGGAATAGAGGTGGACATGTACAGCCAATTTGTTCTAGCCCTTTTTGAGTTACAGAGGTTAGAGGTAATGATTTCTGGCCTACTTAAAGCGAATATACTACATTATAAGTAAGGAAGCTCAGGGTGCCAATAAATGTCTGGCAGCCTGTGAATTAAGGGGAGGTTTTTAGTGTGTTCCCTAGACTTCCATCAAGCTTAACATTACAGCCCCTAGACCCCCTTTCAAGATAAATTTGTAAATTTTTCGGTAGAAAAATGTCCCGGCCAAAGGCCGATTTCTCTTAAATTACAGGCTCGCTATCGCTCGCCAGGAAAAAATAGACACCTGAATGGCACGAAAAGTCTTAAAATTGACAGAAATGGGGCGAAAGTTCTTAAAATCGCCAAACTAATGGGGCGAACATCTTAATATATCAAAAGCAATGGGGCTAACCATGAGGGAGAAAGGGGTCAAGAAAAATATCCCCCAAGTGGAAATCTCCCCTTAAACTAACATTCTATATCTGTCACCTTGAGAACAACCTGCCTTCACCCTTTGGTCGCCAATATACCAATGGCACACAGTCCACAATATAATACCAGTTTATGAAGTTAGTGTTAACCCCTTCTGTACTGGCCACGTCTATCTTATTGTGTTTTAGCTTAACCCCTTGAGTACAATCGGGGGTTATTAAGTGTTGTCATAGATTCCAGTGCTTTACGATCAACAAGTGTTATTGGTATCTTTATAGTTACTGGGAACAGTGCTTATCCCTCAGAGTATTAGTCAGTGTCCGAAACTTTGTGAAATATCTGACAACACTTATTAACCTCGACTGTACCAGCGACGTGTGTTGTGTCTTAGTCTAGCTATATTTATACGATATTATGCAGCTTAGGAAGGACATGTGGTAGTTACAAGGGTTATTGGAGATAGTATGAAGCCTTAATATTGCTAGAGGTCCTTCCTAAGCTGACAAAATCGTCTGATAGTTGCCAGAATAGGATGAAAAGGACATCCCTGGTATTGAATGGGTTAATTTAGATGATTTTGTGCAGTTTAAGGGGAGGTCTTGACTTGAGGGATTTTTTTCTTGGCCCCTTTCTCCCTCATGGTTAGCCCCATTGCTTATGAGATTTTAAGACTTTCGCCCCACTAATTTGGCGATTTTAAGACCTTTCGCCCCATGTCTGTCAATTTTAAGACCTTTCGTGCCAATTAGGTGTCGATTTTTTCCTGGCGAGCGATAGCGAGCCAGTAATTTAAGAGGAACCGGCCTTTGGCCGGGACATTTTTTTCTACCGAAAAATGTATAAATTTATCTTGAAAGGGGGTCAACGGGGTGTAATTTCAAGTATGATGAAATTCTAGGAAACACACTAAAAACCTGCCCTTAACCATATCATTCAGACGAGGATTGATTTGTCTTAATGCTGCTGCCAGATGACTTTTCCCAGTTTAGGAAGGACTTCTAGGAATCAGAAGGCGTACCAGTATCTCAAATAACTCTCCAACTCTGAACAAATCCCCCTCTTACATTGAATAACCTAACAATGTTAATGGGAGGTATTTAGTTTGTTCCCTACGTTTTCATCAAGCTTAAAATTACACCCCCTAGACCCCCTTTCAAGATAAATTTGTACATTTTTCGGTAGAAAAATGTCCAGGCCGGAGGCCGGTTGCTCTTAAATTACAGGCTCGCTATCGCTCGCCAGGAAAAAATCGACACCTTAATGGCACGAAAGGTCTTAAAATTGACAGAAATGGGGCAAAGTGTCTTAAAATGTCCAAACTACTAGGGCGAACGTCTTAAAATCTCAAAAGCAATGGGGCTAAACATGAGGGAGAAAGGGGTCCAGAACAAAATCCCTGAAGTCGATATCTCCCCTTAAAAGAGTCCAACAGTGTTACTTATACAATAGGTGCTGGAAGAAGGCGATCATGTGTAGGTCTATATAATTTTGTTCCTATTCCCTTCAGGGGAGATATCGACTTGAGGGATTTTTTTCTGGACCCCTTTCTCCCTCATGTTTAGCCCCATTGCTTTTGAGATTTTAAGACAGTCGCCCCATTAGTTTGGCGATTTTAAAAACTTTCGCCCCATTTCCGTCAATTTTAAGACCTTTCGTGCAATTTATGTGTCGATTTTATCCTGGCGAGCGATAGCGAGCCTGTAATTTAAGAGGAATCGGCCTTCGTCCGGGAAATTTTTCTACCGAAAAATGTACAAATTTATCTTGAAAGGGGCTCAAGGGGGTGTAATCTTAAGCTTGATGGATATCTAGAGACCAAACTAAAAACCTCCCCTTAAACATCTCAGTTTGACGATAATGTTTTTTACTTCTACTGTAATGCTACTCTCGGACTAATTATCCCAGCTTAGGAAGGATCTATAGGCTATATCAATAATTGACCTTCTACCTGTAATCTAGCCCTCCTAATGTTGATATCATCGGATGTAGGTGGTCGCTAGATTAAAGTACAATGTTGTTGGGAAGACAGGAAACCCAAAGCCGGGAAATAATACACCATTACATCTATACAGATACACCATTACATCTATACAGATACACCATTACATCTATACAGATACACCATTACATCTATACAGATACACCATTACATCTATACAGATACACCATTACATCTATACAGATACACCATTACATCTATACAGATACACCATTACATCTATACAGATACACCATTACATCTATACAGATACACCATTACATCTATACAGATACACCATTACATCTATACAGATACACCATTAGTACCGGTATTAAGGGAAGGTTTTTAGTTTGTTTCCTAGACTTCCATCAAGCTTGAAATTACACCCCCCTTGAGCCCCTTTCAAGATAAATTTGTACATTTTTCGGTAGAAAAATGTCCCGGCTGAAAGCCGGTTTCTCTTAAATGACAGGCTCGCTATCGCTCGCCAGGATAAAATCGACACCTAAATGGCACGAAAGGTCTGAAAATTGACAGAAATGGGTTGAAAGTTCTTAAAATCGTCAAAATAATGGGGCAAACGTCTTAAAATTAGAAAAACAATGAGGCTAAACATGAGAGAGAAAGGAGTCAAGAAAAAAATCCCTCAAGTGGAAATCTCCCCTTAAGAGGATATATTTTGGGTTTTCTATACCCCCTTCTCTCTCATACTTAGCCCCATTTCTTGTCAATATGAAGAACTTTCGTATCATTTAGGTGTGGATTGTTTTTGCATAGCAGGCGATAGCGAGCCTGTAATACAGAAGGAATATATTATACCCAATAAATCTATACATTTATCTCGAAGGGGATCTTGGAGAGTATTTGTGTTATTACTTGATGGAGGTCTAGGGAGGAAACTAAAAAGATAAACAATTATAAATTAATGGTTCCATGTCATCTCAACCAGTAGACTATTTCAACCAGTAGCTCTCAATCAGTGCCAAATTAACCCAGACCAACCAAACCAGTGCCAAAATATAGTACTAGCCTAACCTAACCTAACCTAACCGTATTGGTTGATTTGGCACTGGTTGAGAGCTACTGGTTGAGATGACCGGTCACCTAAATTAATAAATTAACAATAAACCTTCCCCCTTTAACTGTGACTTTAGAGGTGGGTGGTGGTGGTAGTGGTGGTGGAGGAGGGAAGTAAGAAAGAAGGGTCGGGCCGGATGAGGTAATATGAGACGAAAACTCCTGGTGGTGGTGGGTTGGTAGGAAGGAAGGAAGGAAGGAAGGTGTTAGGATGGGGCTTCTTGTGCTTTAATATACCGATACCACACTATCTCTCTATTATCTTTATCTCTAACTGTGCTTATAGAGGTATATATTAAAAATAGTGGTGATGGTGTGGAGGGAGGTAAGGTAGAAGGACCGGATGAGGTAATATGAGACGAAGGCTGGTGGTGGTGGTGGTTGGGGTAGGAAGGAAGGTGTTAGGATGGGGCTTCTTCCTGTGCTTTAATATACCACGCTATCTCTGTATTATCTCTATCTCTAACTGTGCTTATAGAGATAGTAGTAGTGGTGGTGGTGGACCTTCCTACCCCAACCACCAGTGGTGGTTGGGGTAGGAAGGAAGGAAGGTGTTGTGAGGGGGCTTCTTCCTGTATATACACTTTGATGAACCCCACCACCCACTCTCGCCTGGTTATCTCCCCTTTCTGTTTTGGTGGATATTAATTGACCGTCGTTTGTTTGTCTATTTACCAAACAGGATTTATCATAAACTAATGGGCGAATATACTGTAGGTGAAACTTAAGCGGTGTCTTCTTTGGGATAAGCTTACCCGAATAGAAACTGTTTAACTTTTGGGCAATATCTGATCTCAATCCCCCCCCCCCCCTTCTCTCTCTCTCTCTCTCTCTCTCTCTCTCTCTCTCTCTCTCTCTCTCTCTCTCTCTCTCTCTCTCTCTCTCTCTCTCTCTCTCTCTCTCTCTCTCTCTCTCTCTCTCTCTCTCTCTCTCTCTCTCTCTCTCTCTCTCTCTCTCTCTCTCTCTCTCTCTCTCTCCTCTCTCTCTCTCTCTCTCTCTCTCTCTCTCTCTCTCTCTCTCTCTCTCTCTCTCTCTCTCTCTCTCTCTCTCTTCTCTCTCTCTCTCTCTCTCTCTCTCTCTCTCTCTCTCTCTCTCTCTCTCTCTCTCTCTCTCTCCTACATACCTACACATACACTCATACCTACATACCTACACATACACACTCATTGTACAGTTGCCCACATATGGAATTATCATGCACATGATTGAATTTTGGGTGTAGTTACTTATGCAGTGGTTAACTCATCTGATTAGTCAACTGATAATAAAAACCACACTCGCAATTCATACTATTTGACTTTGATACAAAAGAACATTACGAGGAACAGGACTTATGTGAGCGCCTGTACATGTGAAAGGAGGAAGGGAGGGAGGTGCTGCTATGGGTCTTCTTCCTACACTTTAAGGGGAAATTTCCACTTGAGGGATTTTTTTCTTGACTCCTTTCTCCCTCATGTTTAGCCTCATTGTTTTTCTAATTTTAAGACGTTTGCCCCATTATTTTGCCTATTTTAAGAACTTTCAACCCATTTCTGTCAATTTTAAGACGTTTCGTGCCATTTAGGTGTCGATTTTATCCTGGCGAGCGATAGCGAGCCTGTAATTTAAGAGAAACCGGCTTTCAGCCGGGAAATTTACAAATTTATCTTGAAAGGGGCTCAAGGGGGTGTAATCTTAAGCTTGAAGGATATCTAGGGACCAAACTAAAAACCTCCCCTTACTCAACCACTCACTCTCCTGGTTTAGTCTTTATTATCTCATAAACGGAATTAGGTGGAATTTACGTGATAGTTGTTGTATGTTCTGTATAGGTATGTTTGTCAACAGGATGACACTTTAATATATTGAATTTGGTCAAAGTTATGGGTGAAGACTTGGACTCCCGAATTGGTATTACACTGAATTGGATGATGGTACAGTCGGATGCCATAGTCTCTAGCCCACTCATAAGAATTCCCGACTCCGGTGTTAGTAATTCTTTATGCAATTATAACTGTTAGGATTGATTTTTAGGAAATAATATGTTTTTCAAAAATTAGTATATATAGTTTTGTAGTTGATTTATAAAAAAATATATATTTATAGATTGGTTTCCAGAGATATACTTCCATAGTTAGAAATAGTGAAGTCCACGAATTTGTGTGGGTGGGGTAGATACTATGGTATCCGAGTGCACCTACTGTATATAGCCTAACATGCAGTTGGCGTTTTTTTTTTTTTTTTTTTGTGTGATAATTGCAAGGGCACAACTGAAGTGAGGCTTTGATATTTGTTTGTTTATTCTCAAGAAAAACTACCTTAATCTCACAAAATTGTAAGGACGAAGGAATTATTCGCAGCAGTAGCAGCAGCCAGTAGTAATAGTAGTAGTAGTACCCTCTTCCTACTACATAGCCTACCCTAGCTACCGTATGGAGAGCACTAGGCCAGTGTCATCAACAAAGGCCTGGTAGCGAGCATGAATCAAGAGGTCCTAGGTCAATTAAGAGGTCAAACGGAGGTCACAGCCTGATGTATTGTGTTGTCTGAATGCCTCCTACCTCCACTGCTGTGTGTGTGTGTGTGTGTGTGTGTGTGTAATTCACTTGCTTGTTCGTCAAGGGGAATCCACGCAATGCGAGCTAAGCTCATTATTATCGCGCCTCCTTAACTGGGAATGTATTGCGTGAAATGCATGTTAAGTGTTTATGTATCGTTGGAATGGCTGTGGATGTGTGTGTAGTCTGTATTTTTAGCCAATTGGAGACATCTGGAAACGAAGGCTTAGGGTTAATCTGTACGGTACCATTCTCACTACGGTACCAGTCTCACCCGAAGGCTTAGGTTGACCAGTAGCTTAGGTTGACCAGTACGATACCCATCTCACCTTGTAACCGATCACCAACCCCAGATGGGACGTCACAACTTCGTCCACTTATTCCAGGTTCCTATTTATACTGCTAGGTGAACAGAGGCTACACCGTTAGGAGACTTGCCCAAATGTCTCTTCCCCGCCCGGGTCTCGAACCCGGGACCTTCTGGTTGTGAGCCAGACGCGCTATCTGTTACGCCACGGGGATGTAAAAATATTAAGATCACACTCAATAGGGAAGTGATGGTCTTGGGTGTTGATCCTGGGTCCCGTCAGTGGGACACCGGACACTTTCACTTTGGGATATCTCGGGGTGTGTGTGTGTGCGTGTGCGTGTGCGTGTGCGTGTGCGTGTGTGTGTGTGTGTGTGTGTGTGTGTGTGTGTGTGTGTGTGTGTGTGAATACCTCCTACCACTACTGCACTGCACTCGTTACCAGGCTTACCTATTGTGTGTGTGTGGGGGGGGGGGGGACAGGTGAAGTACTACAGGAAAGACAGACATCAGGTAAGAGTAGGTATGTGTGTAGGACATGTATGTATGTGTAGCCTATGTATATAAGAGTGTCCTTATGTGTGTTACCGATATATATTTTTGTTTTAATCTGACGAATTTCTACTGGGTCGCTTTGGGCTTGAGTACTCTACTATGAGCTCAAAACAAGCAAGGTCATATTCTGCAAGTTCCAACAAGTGGGCTGTAGCTGTATTGTGCTTGATCTTTGTTACTGGTTCGATTCCTGTTGTTTAAGTCTATGCAGTTTAATTCTCTCTCTCTCTCTCTCTCTCTCTCTCTCTCTCTCTCTCTCTCTCTCTCTCTCTCTCTCTCTCTCTCTCTCTCCTCTCTCTCTCTCTCTCTCTCTCTCTCTCTCTCTCTCTCTCTCTCTCTCTCTCTCTCTCTCTCTCTCTCTCTCTCTCTCTCTCTCTCTCTCTCTCTCTCTCTCCACAAATATGAATGTAACCAGACGACGATGCTGTTGTTTCAGTGGAATAATGGCTCTTTGAGCAATATGTATCGCCTTACTATAGTGGTTGTCCCCTCACAGGATGGGGGGCGCTGCTCAATAAACTCGCCCCTCGGGGCAAAATCAAAATCAAATCTCTCTCTCTCTCTCTCTCTCTCCTGGGCGCACTGCACCTGCCTTCATTATAAGACCAATGGAGAGAGCAAGAGAGAGAGAGGACAGTACATTGATTGAATCAAGGTATAGAAACAGTATATATTATAATTATATATATCTTGGGTAGCCTAAACTATGTACAGTCACAAGCATAAATGCGGCGACATCAACCAGATAACGTAATCTTCATCACGAGAGGTTTATACTAAGCTGAATAAAATCGTCTGACGGTAGCTAGAATTAAATAAAGAAATAATTGTGAGTTTGAATACAAACTTTTGCAATACCTTTGGAAACGAAGGCGCGAACATTATCTGGTTCGTGTTGCAGTACCAGTATTTATGCTCGTGACTGAACATAAACAAAGGGAGAGCAGTTCAGTAGAGGTAGCCTATTCAGACATAACATTACCTCAGTGTGTGTGTGTGTGTGTGTGTGTACAGGAAAACAACAAACCAGGTATATTAGTGGGCATATGTGGGTGAAGGGCGTAGGAAGTGTTGTGTTGGTAGACGTGCGGGTAGTGGTAGTATTGGTAGTAGTAGTAGTCATGAGGATAGTAACAGTAGGTAATAGTAGGCATATGTGGGTGAAGGCCGTAGGAATAGTGATGATGGAGCACGGTAGTGGTAGTGGTGGTAGTAGTAGTCATAATGGTAGTGGTAGTGGTGATAGTAGTAGTCATGGGGATAGTAACATACAGTAGGTAATGTTAGGCATATGTGGGTGAAGGCCGTATGAATGGAGCTATTGATAGTCCTGGTAGTAGTCATAATGGTAGTGGTGATAGTAGTACCGGTAGTCATGGGGATAGTAACATACAGTAGGTAATATTAGGCATATGTGGGTGAAGGCCGTAGGAATGGACTATTGATAGTCCTGGTAGTAGTCATAATGGTAGTGGTAGTTTATAGATGTGGCAGTAATCATTTTGGGGTTTTTAGGGGTAAGACTTGTAAAGGTGTGGATCATAATTACAATTATGGCGGTAGATAAATGGTGGTGGTTGTGATGGTAGTAATAAGTAGTGATGGTATTCGTTGTAGTGATCTTAAAGTAAGGGTGTTGGTGATGATGATGGTGGTGATAAATGGTGAGCATGGGTAATTCTAGGTGCTATAGTAGGATCAAGAACGATAGAGAGCTTCTAGATATAATTAGATAGGCATATAGAAATGATGGGCTGGGTGTGGAAGGGATCTGCCTTGTGTGTTCTCTATGGTGATAGTGATTGTGGTAGAATAGTCGTAATATTGATTCTAGTGGTGTGATGATGGTGGTCCTGTAGTGATAATGGTGTTAGTGGTGATGGTAGTATGTTTTTATAGTGATGGTGGTAGTGGTGATTGTGGTAGAGTAGTCGTAATGTTGATTCTAGTGGTGTGATGATGGTAGTGTGGTGATAATGGTGTTAGTGGTGATGGTAGTATGTTTTTATAGTGATGGTGGTAGTGGTGATTGTGGTAGAGTAGTCGTAATGTTGATTCTAGTGGTGTGATGATGTTGTGGTGATAATGGTGTTAGTGGTGATGGTAGTATGTTTTTATAGTGATGGTGGTAGTGGTGATTGTGGTAGAGTACGGTAGTCGTAATGTTGATTCTAGTGGTGTGATGATGGTAGTGTGGTGATAATGGTGTTAGTGGTGATGGTGGTAGTGGTGATTGTGGTAGAGTACGGTAGTCGTAATGTTGATTCTATTGATGTGATGATGTTTGGATACTTGATCCTCAGTGTTTTGGAGGACAAGCAGCCTAGAGGGGTCAGTAGACCTGTTGTTGCTTGATTTACTTTTTACTCCTTATAATGGTGTTAGTTGTGATGATAGTACTTTTGATAGTGATAGTGGTGGTGGTGATTGTGGTAAAATAGTCGTAATGTTGATTCTGGCAGTGTGGTGATGATGGTGCTTTTGATAGTGATGGTAGTTGTGGTATTTGTGGTGACGCAATGCACTGCTTTTCACTTTTCTGTCACGAAT
This sequence comes from Paralithodes platypus, assembly GCA_032716605.1. Classification (NCBI taxonomy): domain Eukaryota; kingdom Metazoa; phylum Arthropoda; class Malacostraca; order Decapoda; family Lithodidae; genus Paralithodes; species Paralithodes platypus. Next base: position 29,737,192 of record CM064577.1, on the reverse strand, counting down.
ATGCATCATCACCACCACCACTCCACCACACACATTTCCTCCACGTGGAAGCAATAACACAAAATAATATATTGAGGAGTTAGAATAGACAGCAGATTCAGATTCAGATTATTTTATTTCCATTAAATATACAATGGCTGTTCATACTATAAAATCATCTTAAACAAATTACATAATACATAATGCATCATAATCTTACATAAACAGTGTCGGTAAGAATGTACAGAGAAATAGCTCCTACCTATTTTGTATGTCCACTACACAATATTTGCCCTAGAACGGTTACGGCGGGAGAATTTCTCCCGGGCGGCACAAGAGGTGATCAAGTGATTCACCCATGTGGCAGAGTGGGTCTGGCTTGGTGCGCCCAGTACCTTCAGTCCATTGACTGACTTGGTTGAGAGTGGGTGTGTGCGGTCCAGCTAACTCGCTTGGTTTTGCCCCTAAATCACATTTAGGGAGAATTTCTCCCGGGGTTACCTTTTACGTGTGTTGTGCAGTCCATGTTAAATAGCTGAGGTAGAGGGATGGGACTTAGCCATGGTATGCTCCCATCACCCAAGCCTGCACACACCGCAGGAGAATCCAATCGGGCCAGTTTTTTTTTTGTTTTTTTGTTGCCTAATTAATTAATATGGTTTTAACCCGTACAGCCCCAGCGACGCGCCTGACGCGTCGGCGATGTATGTAACGCACAGCCCCAGAGACGCGCCTGGTGCGTCACCCTAATTGCACCGACCGTAACCTCAGGTGTAGCCACTCAAGAGGGCTCAGATTTGTATGGGAACTGTGTACGTATCCCACGCAACCGTGCCGATGGTTGAAAAGGGCTTTCGGGGGCTCTGTAGGACCATTCTTTAAGCCTTTTGAGCGGTTTTTCGTGGTTTTTCCTTCATTCCTAACCCATTCGCTATTGTTTCTGGAATAAAACCATTTTTTGAAAACCGGCCGGGTTCTGGTGAACAAACATTACAAAACTAGCCGGGGCTGGACGGGTTAAAAAAAAATTCACTTTTTATTTACATTTTTGAAATTTAAAAATCATTCATACTTTAAACTACAATTTACATTTAAAATAGGCTAAATTAAAGA
>CM064577.1:29493600-29731100 GCA_032716605.1 Paralithodes platypus | reverse complement strand
ACTGTATCTACTGTAGGTACAAGAATACAAGTAGGCCTATATACTGTATCTACTGTAGGTACAAGGATACAAGTAGGCCTATATACTGTATCTACTGTAGGTACAAGAATACAAGTAAGCCTATATACTGTATCTACTGTAGGTACAAGTAGGCCTATATACTGTATCTACTGTAGGTACAAGTAGGCCTATATACTGTATCTACTGTAGGTACAAGGATACAAGTAGGCCTATATACTGTATCTACTGTAGGTACAAGTAGGCCTATATATTGTATCTACTGTAGGTACAAGTAGGCCTATATACTGTATCTACTGTAGGTACAAGGATACAAGTAGGCCTATATACTGTATCTACTGTAGGTACAAGAATACAAGTAGGCCTATATACTGTATCTACTGTAGGTACAAGTAGGCCTATATACTGTATCTACTGTAGGTACAAGTAGCCTATATACTGTATCTACTGTAGGTACAAGGATACAAGTAGGCCTATATACTGTATCTACTGTAGGTACAAGTAGGCCTATATACTGTATCTACTGTAGGTACAAGTAGGCCTATATACTGTATCTACTGTAGGTACAAGGATACAAGTAGGCCTATATACTGTATCTACTGTAGGTACAAGTAGGCCTATATACTGTATCTACTGTAGGTACAAGAATACAAGTAGGCCTATATACTGTATCTACTGTAGGTACAAGTAGGCCTATATACTGTATCTACTGTAGGTACAAGGATACAAGTAGGCCTATATACTGTATTTACTGTAGGTACAAGGATATTTACTGAATTCATTGTTGCCTACTACTTATTAGATGCAACAAACTACAAAAATATATAAATAAATAATAAATCAATATAAAAGTAAATCTAAATCTAAAAAATACATGCATAATAATCTAGCATTCCTTAAAAATTCCGGAATGACAGACACGAAGACAGAGACCATGTGAAGTGGGACTTATTTGGTCACTGAGACTCTCACATTCAGCATATCCACAAGAATAAGGAAAACACAAATATAACTGTTTCGACTCTTAGTAAGGAAATTCGTGAAGGTATGTGGAAATGTACGGTAGTTAAAATTACCTCTCGTTAAAGGTAGCCTATATAAGTATGCATGTATTGATGGTAATTTTTTTTTTTTTTTTTTTTTTTTAAAGTAATGATTTACTCCCAAAAACAAATCTAGTTGCTGATGCGATCATTTTTATTTAAGCTTATATTCATATAACACACACACACACACACACACACACACACACACACACACACACACACACACACACACACACACACACACATACACCCCTATGGTACCTTAATAGTGTTGTATTTGGCTTGTTTGGTACCGTGCTATTTCGTTTAGTTTGGTATCGTTCCTTAACAACTTAAAAATTTTCATCATGGTATCGGCACTAGCCCAGAGTTAGTAAAAGAAGAAAATCAGGATTACTTGCTACGAAAACAATGTAATTATGATAATGCAAGGACGTTGTTTCCTGAGTTCCCAACCAGCTGTCCAACCTACTCTTGCACCCCAAGTGAATTCACTGTTTTATAATTCAATGCTGCTACTGTGAAACTCTTGGGCTGCCCTCTACGGTGCTGGGCTAGACTGTGTAAGTAGCCCCTTCCGTACCGGTGTAGTATACTATTAAACTCTTGGGCTGCCCTCTACGGTGCTGGGCTAGACTGTGTAAGTAGCCCCTTCCGTACCGGTGTAGTATACTATTAAACTCTTGGGCTGCCCTCTACGGTGCTGGGCTAGACTGTGTAAGTAGCCCCTTCCGTACCGGTGTAGTGTACTATTAAACTCTTGGGCTGCCCTCTACGGTGCTGGGCTAGACTGTGTAAGTAGCCCCTTCCGTACCGGTGTAGTGTACTATTAAACTCTTGGGCTGCCCTCTACGGTGCTGGGCTAGACTGTGTAAGTAGCCCCTTCCGTACCGGTGTAGTGTACTATTAAACTCTTGGGCTGCCCTCTACGGTGCTGGGCTAGAATGTATAAGTAGCTCCTTCCGTACCGGTGTAGTGTACTATTAAACTCTTGGGCTGCCCTCTACGGTGCTGGGCTAGACTGTGTAAGTAGCCCCTTCCGTACCGGTGTAGTGTACTATTAAACTCTTGGGCTGCCCTCTACGGTGCTGGGCTAGACTGTGTAAGTAGCTCCTTCCGTACCGGTGTAGTGTACTATTAAACTCTTGGGCTGCCCTCTACGGTGCTGGGCTAGACTGTGTAAGTAGCCCCTTCCGTACCGGTGTATTATACTATTAAACTCTTGGGCTGCCCTCTACGGTGCTGGGCTAGACTGTGTAAGTAGCCCCTTCCGTACCGGTGTAGTGTACTATTAAACTCTTGGGCTGCCCTCTACGGTGCTGGGCTAGAATGTGTAAGTAGCCCCTTCCGTACCGGTGTAGTGTACTATTAAACTCTTGGGCTGCCCTCTACGGTGCTGGGCTAGAATGTGTAAGTAGCCCCTTCCGTACCGGTGTAGTGTACTATTAAACTCTTGGGCTGCCCTCTACGGTGCTGGGCTAGAATGTGTAAGTAGCCCCTTCCGTACCGGTGTAGTGTACTATTAAACTCTTGGGCTGCCCTCTACGGTGCTGGGCTAGAATGTGTAAGTAGCCCCTTCCGTACCGGTGTAGTGTACTATTAAACTCTTGGGCTGCCCTCTACGGTGCTGGGCTAGAATGTGTAAGTAGCCCCTTCCGTACCGGTGTAGTGTACTATTCTTCCCCGTGCCAGGTTAAAGGGAGATTTCCACTTGAGGTATTTTTTTCTTTACCCCTTTCCCCCTCATGTTTAGCCCCATTGCAGTTGAGGTTTTAAGACGTTCGCCCCATTAGTTTGGCGATTTTAATAACTTTCACCCCATTTATGTCACTTTTAAGACCTTTCGTCCCATTTAGGTGTCGATTTTTTCCTGGCGAGCGATAGCGAGCCTGTAATTTAAAAGGAACCGGCCTTCGGCCGGGAAATTTTTCTACCGAAAAATGTAAAAATGTATCTTGAAAGTGGGTCAAGGGGGTGTAATTTCAAGCTTGATGGAAGTCTAGGAAACACACTAAAAACCTCCCCTTAAAGCAGCCCATATGCCTATCATTTGAACCATAATCCGTTAAATCACGACTGTATTTCGATATATTTTTACTTAATGTTATTGTATTAGGTTAGGTTGATTAGGTTAAGTTAGCAAATGCAATAACATTAAGTCAAAATCCACCGAAATAGAATCGTGGTTAGCGCCCCGGGAGCCGTTGCCTTCTATAAGTAGATTTTATTCTTTATCCCAACAAATTATTGTTATTTGTAGTTATTGTCTGCATTAGTATTATTATAAGTACCGGTAGTGGTAGGTTAGGCTCGCTAACGATGTATCGAAGTACAGTCGTGATTTAACTGATTTTGATTCAAATGATAGACAGGTAGTTCAGTGTGTGTATACACTATGTGTATGTGTATACAGTATGTATGTACTGTATGTATATGTGTATACTGTATGTGGTAAGAAGCGAGTGACAGGGTACTCCAGAGGTAGGCTACATACAGATCACAAGGGCAACAAAGTCCAGTGTGTGTACTCAGGCTGTACCGTACTGTACTGTATATGTGTATGTGTAGGCCTATATGTATGTACTATATGTATATATGGTAAGAGATTGACTAGGTACAGTAGGTTATAGACCACAAGGGCAGCCCAGTCCAGTATATGTATCATGTATGTAATTCACTTGCTTGTTCGTCAAGGGGAATCCACGCAATGCGAGCTAAGCTCATTATTATCGCGCCTCCTTAACTGGGAATGTATTGCGTGAAATGCATGTTAACTGTTTATGTATCGTTGGAATGGCTGTGGATGTGTGTGTAGTCTGTATTTTAGCCAATTGGCGACATCTGGAAACGAAGGCTTAGGGTTAATCTGTACGGTACCATTTTCACTACGGTACCAGTCTCACCCGAAGGCTTAGGTTGACCAGTAGCTTAGGTTGACCAGTACGATACCCATCTCACCTTATAACCGATCACCAACCCCAGATGGGACGTCACAACTTCGTCCACTTATACCAGGTTCCTATTTATACTGCTAGGTGAACAGAGGCTACACCGTTAGGAGACTTGCCCAAGTGTCTCTTCCCCGCCCGGGTCGCGAACCCGGGACCTTCTGGTATATGTGTATATGTATGTATGTGTATATGTGGTAAGAAGAGAGTGATGGGTACTCCAGGGGTAGGCTATAGACTACAAGGGCAGGGTAGTCCAGTGGAAGGAGAAAGTTAAGGTCAAGGTTGGCATGAGAGTGGTCACGCGGGTTTATGAATGGACAGAAGGTCTGGGGGTGCCAACACTATCATCAACAAGGGAATTTCATATCCGAGGAGGCTGCGCACCCTTTGTATCCGCTGTCTTGATGGTGTATGGGTTAGTGCGTATAAGTTCTGTATGAGATATCCTAGGTCCGAATCTTGGCAAAATCTCATGCTTTCATTAATTTCATTTAGGGGTTATTGGTGTTAAGAACGATGTTAAAACTAATATCTAGGAGGTCTTGCCTCTGTGGACTGGAGGAGGTTCGAGTTTGCTCTGAGGCCAGCCGATTTTGTGAGGGTGGTTGCTCACATGTTAAGGGGAGATTTCCACTTGAGGGATTTTTTTTTCTTTACCCCTTTCTCCCTCATGTTTAGCCCCATTGCTTTTGAGATTTTAAGACGTTCGCCCTATTAGTTTGGCGATTTTAGAACTTTCACCCCATTTATGTCACTTTTAAGACCTTTAGTGCCATTTAGGTGTCGATTTTTTCCTGGCGAACGATAGCGAGCCTGTAATTTAGGAGGAATCGGCCTTTTCTACCGAAAAATGTACAAATTTATCTTGAAAGGGGGTCAAGGGAGTGTAATTTCAAGCTTGATGGAAGTCTAGGAAACACACTAAAAACCTCCCCTTAACACCTAGACCTAATCCGCCAAAAAAAAAAATATATAAAATAAAAAAAAATACAATAAAAAGATAAATAGAAAATAATTAATAAAACTAAACCACACCACTATCACTTCTACTATCTTCTGTCCCCCTTCCTGCGGCAGATCCCACTATAACCACCTTTATCACAATATTTGTCTGCAGTGGTGAATTATATTTGACTTGTGTATTATATTAGCAAAGGTTAGCGTGTCACGTTATTGGCCAAGGTTCTTCCAAATGATAGATATTTGGGCGCTAGAGCTTTGTTTGTCGAGCGCGCGCGCACACGCGCACACACACACACACACACACACACACACACACACACACACACACACGCACACACACACACACACACATACACACGCACACACACACACACACACACACATGCACACACACACACACACTCTCTCTCTCTCGCTCTCGCTCTCTCTCTCTCTCTCTCTCTCTCTCTCTCTCTCTCTCTCTCTCTCTCTCTCTCTCTCTCTCTCCTTTTTATCTAATTTTTGCAGCACGTTTTCTTTTATCTATGTTTTACTGATTTACACCATTCCTGCTGTGTGTGTGTGTGTGTGTGTGTGTCTTTTTTAGGCACCAAACGAAACATTACAAAGGCAGAGAGAGAGAGAGTGAGTGAGTGAGTGAGAGTAAATATATTATGTACAAAATCGTGTCACAGTTGTCATAAATTGAGTTCCCTCCGCAGTGTAATAATGTCTGCCAGATGTTGCATAAGGTGTGTGTGTGTGTGTGTACGGTGTAGACCTAAATATAGATGCAATATTTGATACCGGTAACACTTCCCTGCAATATCTAAATGGAATCTGTTGAAGGTTGGGTGCCATCTTATTAAATGGCACAGTCTGTGTCAAAAGTTACGATACGCCTTCACAACTGTGTTTGACTTTATTTGTTTTATACACCAACCAACTTTACTTCTAAACACAATTAATGAAATCAACAAATACATGTGGCACTCCAAGGACTCGAACCTAGGATACTCACGCCGAAATTCCGCGCATTTATGCATTACACTATCAAGACAGCAGGATTAAGGGGAGGTTTTTAGTGAGTTTCCTAGACTTCCATCAAGCTTGAAATTACACTCCCTTGACCCCCTTTCAAGATAAATGTGTACATTTTTCGGTAGAAAAATGGCCCGGCCGAAGGCCAGTTCCTCTTAAATTACAGGCTCGCTATCGCTCGCCAGGAAAAAATCGACACCTAAATGACACGAAAGGTCTAAACAGTGAAATAAATGGGGCGAAAGTTATTAAAATCTCTAAACTAATGGAGCGAACGTCTAAAAATCTCAAAAGCAATGGGGCTAATCATGAGGGAGAAAGGGATAAAGAAAAAAATCCCTCAAGTGGAAATCTCCCCTTAAACTTACGGTCATGTAATGGACACATCTTGCAGGATGTCCTCTTCAAGTTGCATTGTTTACTTTATACTAGCCTATTACGGTTAGATAATTTTACCCAACTTAGGAAGGACCTCTAGTTCTCAATTGACGTTCTAATAGTGTGAATGTACAGTTGTCCACATCAGTTCTGTTCCTCGTCGTGATCTTGTGTATGAATGCATTACGAGTGTGGTTTCTATTAATTACCAGTGGACTAATCAGATGAGTTAAGGGGAGGATTTTAGTTGATTCCCTAGACTTCCATCAAGCTTAAAATTACTCCCCCCTAGACCCCCTTTCAAGATAAATTTGTAAATTTTTCGGTAGTTAAATGTCCCAGCCGAAGGCCGGTTCCCCTTAAATTACAGGCTCGCTATCGCTCGCCAGGAAAAAATCGACACCTAAATGGCACGAATGGTCTTTAAATTGACAGAAATGGGGCGAGGGTTCTTAAAATCGCCAAACTAATGGGGCGAACGTCTTAAAATCTCAAAAGCAATGGGGCTAAACATGAGGGAGAAAGAGGTCCAGAAAAAAATCCTCCAGGTGGAAATCTCCCCTTAACCACTGCATTAGAAACTACTCTCGTAATTCAATCATGCGCTATATAGTTATATTAACCTTCTCCGACATATGACGCGATTTTGAGCCTATTAGGGATACTTTAAAGCCTTTGTTACCATCAGGGGTATTTAGAAACCTTTAGTTTAGTTACTTCAACCTCTGCAGTTGTCTTTGAGTTAGCTGTGTTGAGCCTATTGGGGATACTTTAAAGCCTTTGTTACCATCAGGGGTATTTAGAAACCTTTAGTTTAGTTACTTCAACCTCTGCAGTTGTCTTTGAGTTAGCTGTGGGCAGAAAACTAATTTTGGAGAGGTAATTATAAGAGTGAGAGAACTCCATTTCTTATTGCTAATCTGGCAACCTCTGCGTCATATGTGCGTGAAAGGGTTAATAAGATTATGGAGAGGAACATCACTTATATGGCCCACTGTACAGTCGTGGACATATGTTCTTTACCACCCTGTGATTATCATTATCCCTTTAACTACCAGCGACGTGTTATATTTTTGTCTAGCGATATTTAGACGATATGATACAGCTAAGGAAGGATCTGTGGTAGTTAAATGGGTTGGTTGAGATAGTTTGAAGCCTTATAATTGCTAGAGATCCTTCCTAAGCTGAAATAATGTGTCTAATAGTAGCCACAATACAAGGTAAAGGACGTCACTGTACTGTACTGTGTTATGCAAGTATTACGTATTGAAACGACCAGTTCATATATATAAGTAAATCATTAATGCAGTTATCAACTTGTATATTTATGCAAAAGTATATTGATTCGTAAATTGGTTATATAAGTATTAAGGGGAGGTATTAAGGGTGTTCCCTAGACCTCCATCAAGCTTAAAATTACACCCCCTTGAGTCCCGTTGAAGATAAATGTGTACATTTTTCGGTAGAAAAATTTCCCGGCCGAAGGCCGGTTCCTCTTACATTACAGGCTCGCTATCGCTCGCCAGGATAAAATCGACACCTGAATGGCACGAAAGGTCATAATATGGGGTGAAAGTTTTTAAAATCGCTAAACTAATGGGGCGAACGTTTCATAATATCAAAAGCAATGGGGCTAAACATGAGGGAGAAAGGGATCCAGAAAAAAATCCCTCAAGTGGAAATCTCCCCTTAAGGGAGCTCAGACGGTATAGTGCAGCACAATTTACTGGTTCGGCTCAATGGTTTAAGGAAGGGGTTTCGTTTGCTCTCTAAACCTCCATCAAACTTAAAAGAACACCCACAAGATCCCCCTTCGATATCAATTTGTAAATTTTTCGGTAGAAAAATGTCCTGGCCGAAAGCTGGTTACTTCTATAATTGCAGGCTCGATATCGCTCGCCAGGAGAAAATCGACACCTAAATGGCACGAAAGGTCTTTATATTGGCAAAGAAATGGGGCAAAAGGTCTGAATATCGCCAAACTAATGGGGCGAATGTCTCGAAATCTCATAACTAATAGGGTTAAACATGAAGGAGGAGGAGGACTCTAAAAACCAACTGCCTCCCCTTAATTGCATAAATAACATGATAGGGTGGTTACGAACATATGTGGCCGACTGTACCTGAACTAAACAGCAGGTGTAAGGGCCAGCTGGCAAGGAGTCTTTCACAGCTGGTGATGAGAAGTGACGGGGGGAGAGGGACCGGGTTTATTTTTTTAATACAACCAGGTTCGGGAAGTTAGTGCAGTGCAGTTGCGTACTTGAGTCTGCACCCACTTCGTAGAAATAACGATTTAACAAAATATATTAAACACTAAAACGTTAATAATACACACACACACACACACACACACACACACACACACATCAAATGTATATCAATATTATGAGTAAGTGAATTTGTTTATCAAGCAAATTAGTCATACATGTATTAACGTACTCTCGTCATATTCAAGGAATTAGTCAATTTAGGAAATTTAGGACGTTCTGATAAAATATCTTGTATGAATAAAGAAACTACAATTTAAGTCAAAATATTCTATTCAAGCAAGTTATATTATAAGACGATAATACTGCATAGCGAACATTATTAATACATAAAAGATACTGTATAAACAATGTTGTATTTTGACAAGATATTAACAATAGTACTAAAATCATACATCACTCACAAACGCTGTAGGAAGCGCCAACACACTTGACAATAATCTTGATCCCTGATCTCTTTGTAACTTAAGGGGAGGTATTTAGTTTGTTCCCTAGACCTCCATTAACCTTAAAATTACACCCCCTTGAGTCCCTTTCAAGATAAATTTGTACATTTTTCGGTAGAAAAATGTCCCGGCCGAAGGCCGGTTCCTCTTAAATTACAGGCTCGCTATCGCTCGCCAGGATAAAATCGACACCTAAATGGCACGAAAGGTCTTAATATGGGGTGAAAGTTCTTAAAACCGCTAAACTAATGGGGCAAACATTTTATAATATCAAAAGCAATGGGGCTAAACATGAGGGAGAAAGGGGTCAAGAAAAAAACCCTCGAGTGGAGATCTCTCCTTAAAAGAGCCTGGAGCAAACTGGCTGTAAATATTCACTCCTATTTCATGGTGGACTCTTCCCAAATGGTAGAAACGTCAGCCCGATTGTTTTAATTTATTCTGAGTAACAACAAAAGTTAAGGGGTCAAGATTACTGTCAAGTTCGTTGGCGCTACCTATAGTGCTATCGGGTAGGTATAGGCTACCTGTGAGCATAGCATGAACACATGACCCCTACCAATTGCTACCCTACAAGTAACCTACATTCATTGTAAAACATATAATGATGTATCAAGAAATGAAGAACCCAATAAACTTTTCAAACACCACCAAATGTAACTTAATCGTCTGGTATGGCATATTTACACGCTTTGTAGAATGTCAGTTCTGTGTCAAAAAATATGGCGGCAATATAAATTAATCTCCTTTCTATTAACCCCTCATGTACCGGTGACCTCCTTTTGACTTTATTCTAGCCACTGTTAGACGATTGTATTCAGTTTAACAAGGCCTCCAACAATAAACAGGCTTCCAACTATCTCACTTAACCCTTTTTACTACCCCAGGTCCTTCTTAAACTGCACAAAAGAGTCTAAATATAGCAAGAATTAAATGAAAAAGACGTCGCCGGTACAGAAGGGTTAAACAAAACAATTATCAACTACACAAGTAACAAGAAAGTGTTATATTTATAGACCTTTGTCTTCACTGCTGTGTGTGTGTGTGTGTGTGTGTGTGTGTGTGTGTGTGTGTGTGTGTGTGTGTGTGTGTGTGTGTGTGTGTGTTTCCTATTTCTGTGTGAACGTGTGTATTTCCTCTTTGTGTGTGTGTGATCGTTCTTAGTCCAATTGCGCGTGTGAGCTGATGATTCTGTGTGTGTTTAAGTGTGTAAGTTCTTGATCTGAGCGTGCATATGTTTCAACGTTGTGTGTGTGTGTGTGTGTGTGTGTGTGTGTGTGTGTGTGTGTGTGTGTGTGTGTGTGTGTGTGTGGATGTGGTGTGTGTGTGTGTGTGTGTGTGTGTGGATGTGCTGTGTGTGTGTGTGTGTGTGTGTGCTGTGTGTGTGTGTGTGCTGTGTGTGTGTGTGTGTGCTGTGTGTGTGTGTGTGTGTGTGTGTGTGTGTGTGTGTGTGTGTGTGTGTGTGTGTGTGTGTGTGTGTGTGTGTTATGATCGTTCTCTGCGTGTGTACCGTACTATATGTAAGTTATCACGCACGATCTCTAGTTACGAATCTGTTTACATTATAATCGTTGCCAGAAGCTCGTCACATACCGTTTCCGGCAATGGTTGGTTGAGTCATTAACCAAGTTGCGGATATCCGACTGTCACATGGGAAATAATAATAAGAATAAACTCTCTCTCTCTCTCTCTCTCTCTCTCTCTCTCTCTCTCTCTCTCTCTCTCTCTCTCTCTCTCTCTCTCTCTCTCTCTCTCTCTCTCTCTCTCTCTCTCTCTCTCTCTCTCTCTCTCTCTCTCTCTCTCTCTCTCTCTCTAGCTCTCTCTCTCTCTCTCTCTCTCTCTCTCTCTCTCTCTCTCTCTCTCTCTCTCTCTCTCTCTCTATCTCTCTCTTCTCTCTCCTCTCTCTCTCTCTCTCTCTCTCTCTCTCTCAGTACCACCCCAAGCCTAAATTAATCTCTTTAGCAAGATAACAAAATCTCACTGTTAAATTGGCTGTAGTGTATTTAGGTTAGGATGCCCATAACTTCAGGGGTTTCTAATCGTCACTTTAGGCTTGGGAGAAAACGGAAGACGGGGAAAAAATGGTGTAAGCTAATTTCGAGGTGTGTGTGGGTGTGTTTTCAATCTACTTGTGTCATGCTACTTAATCATAGAGTATCCATTGGTGTAACCATGTATTTATGTGTGTCATCAATCTTATTGCATCGCCTCAATCTGTTATCACTTTTCTGCATGACCGTCACACATGGTCCTGTTTGTGTTTGGTAACAGTTGTAAATATGTGGAATAGGCTACCGAGTGATATGGTAGGATCAAGAACAATAGTGAGGTTTAAGATAGGCATATGGACGAGATGGGTTGGGTTTAAAAGGGATCTGCCTTGTGTGGGCCAATTGGCTCTCTGTAGACTCCCATTTTCTTATGTTCTTATGTACGGTATGTTTTAACGCAGGTGTTAATATTGTTTGTTCCTTTGTATTGCAGGTGCGACTGGGAGTGGAGCTGTGGGAAGTTGGTGAGCCCCTGAACCCCAGTGGTGGTGGTGATGATGAGGGTGATGGTGGGTCTGTTGGTGGTGAGAGTAGTGTTGTGGGGGCCAGTCTAAGCCGCCCCCTGGCAATAATAACCCCCCCGGGACCAACAGAAGAAGCCCCTCCGGGAGATTCTAGCAGCAGCAGCAGTGACACCTCTTCTTCAGGCACCTCGTCGTCTTCAGGTAATTTTGTTCATCAAGTCATATATTAACTGTGTTGGTGGTGTAATGGTTTAGATGCTTATGCTCTGGGTGTGGTGTCCTGCGTTTGAATCCCGGAGGACCATATGCTTTCATTAGTTTATTCAAGTGCATTGGGGTTTGTAATTGATGATTAATGTTAAGAACAAGGTTTTACTTAAATCTAATTTATTTATTTCAATCCCAACACCAAACACCTCCCAACGAAATTAATGAAAGCATATGATCCACCCGCAATTCGAACCTGGGTTACCACACACAAATCTTAAACACTCAAACCATTACACCATCAAGACAGTTAAAGGGTAATTAATTAAAAGCAACCTCCGGGTTGAGACTAGATTAAATAGCTTGGGAATGTTGTATGCTCTTCTGAAAGGATTTTGGAGGAATGGGTCTGTATATAGATGCTGTATTATTCAGTTGTGATACATGGAAAACTGACTTTAGGAAAACAAGCTGACACAGTAAAATTATGTCCATAGTTATTAAAAGACTGAAGTTAGATACTTTTATATAACTACCTGTACAGTGGTATTATACAGTAGGCTATTATATTTTTAAGCTACCATACCAGATTAGTCAGACTTAAATAGTCAGGAAAATTGATCATGGGACTTCCTCTTCAGGCTGCTCATCGTCCGGGGTACGGCGACGAGGGTGCCTACACACAGCTCTATCAGACCCCGGGTACGAGTCTGCCCACCTCCCAGACGACGACCTACTAGATCCCCACCATCACCAGGAACGTTGCCACAGCCACAGCGGGGGTGAGGGTGGCGGTATGTCACTGCGGGAGCGCTGTGAGGCCCGTGAGGGGTCCCCACTGCACCAGGGTCTCACGCGCTCTCGCTCCTTCGGTGGCCTGCTCACCCACCGACGCACCGGATCAGGGGCCGGGTCCCCCCAGCAGGCTGGGGCTAGGATCGGATGGGCCGGCCAAGGGGTATTGGGGCAGGCCAGCGCATCCCCCAGAGATGTGCGTCGCGTCCTGGCATTGCCGCCCCATGTTAAGGTGCCCAAGTCTCCACGGCCGGAACGAGCATCTCAGATCAGCGGCAGTGTAGCTCACGGCCTCCGGGATTGTGTGGCCGTCACCAAACAGGACCTAGACACACTACACCAAGCTCACCATGACTCCCATCTACACCAGGTCAGTAGTACAGCTTTGGTAGGGTTTTGGGTCTTATCTTTCACTGACCTTGAACTTAACCCCTTCTGTATCGGTGCCATCCTCTCTACTTTATTATGGCTACAATTAGACAATTTTGTTCAGTTTAAAAAGTACTTCGAGCAAATAACAGGCTTCAAACTATCTCACTTAACCATTTGTACTACCTTAGATCCGTCTTAAACTGCACACAATTGTCTAAATATAGCTACAGTAAAATTAAATAGACGTCGCCGGTACAGAAGGGTAAAATAACAAAAATACATTATCACTTAGGGAATGTTGCGAAGGTCAGGGAATTTGTCCTATCTTTTGGAAAATATGATCCTGCACAGGGAGATTACATTATTTATGTACATTACTTAGTGTCAATAAAGTCTTTTGAATTGAATTGAATTGAATTGAATTAACAATTTGCAATAGTGAGAATGGAATCATACATTAGATGTAAACCATTTTTTGTTTAAATACTATGCTATTTTCAAGATTTAACGGGGACATTTAGGGACTTAAAGTGAAGTTGAAAGTGGCAGCTTGGGATATTTTGAGTTTGTAAGATAAAACCCTTAGACTCAAGAAACTTGAATAAAGTATAAGTATAAGTATAAGTATATAGTAATAAAGTATAAGTATAAGTATAAGTATATAGTAATAAAGTATAAGTATAAGTATAAGTATAAGTATATAGTAATTTTATTCAGATTAATAATTAGTGAAATTACATCCGGTAGACTTAAGTTAGTTGTGTGAAACTCCAGTGATTTTATTTATTACAACAATGTACGTTATCAATGTGGTATGGCATTTAACTTAATTCTATTTATATAATGAAGTATTTTGATGATATGCTATTTCCACTGTTTTTAAATGTAAGTTAGTTCTTTCAAATCTTTAGCATTACAGAACCAACATTGATTATCTATCACACTAATATTGATTATCTATCACACTAATATTGCACAATACAATATATATTTGTATTAATTTAAGGGGAGGGTTTTTAGACTACTTTCTAGACCTCCATCAAGAGTAAAACAAAATACCCCAAAGACCCCCTTCGAGATAAATGTCTATACATTTTTCGGTAGAAAAATTTTGTGGCCAAAAGCCGGTTCCTGCCATATTACAAGCTCGCTATGGGTCGCCATAACAATATCGACACCTAAATAGCACAAAAGTTCTTAAAATTGACAGAAATCATACGAAAGGGCTTAAAATCCCGAAACTAATGGGGTGAATGTCTTAAAATGTCAAAACTAATGGGGCTAAGCATAAGGGAGAATGGGTCCAGAAAGAAAATCTTAAGTGAAAATCTCCCCCTAAACTTCTTCACCTTTGCTTTAACCCACTGTCGTCTAACACTTCTAACATAAACAAAATTTTAGTCACCACTGCTTTAAGGGGAGATCTCCACTTGAGGGATTTCTTTCTTGACCCCTTTCTCCCTCATGTTTAGCCCCATTGCTTTTGATATTATAAAACGTTTGCCCCATTAGTTTAGCGATTTTAAGAACTTTCACCCCATATTAAGACCTTTCGTGCAATTCAGGTGTCGATTTTATCCTGGCGAGCGATAGCGAGCCTGTAATTTAAGAGGAACCGGCCGTTTTTCTACCGAAAAATGTACAAATTTATCTTGAAAGGGACTCAATGGGGTGTAATTTTAAGCTTGATGGAGGTCTAGGGAACAAACTAAATACCTCCCCTTAATGTTGTTTTACAGGTCTCCCTCGATTTACTATTGTGTTATATTCCTGAAAACCCGATCTTAAATTGAACAATCATATAGCGAACCCTAAAATGAATGGGGTAAATGGGGATGCTTTCTGGGACCAGCCAAAACACAAACCCAAACACCTGAAAACCTATAATAATATCGTAAATGGGGGATCAGATAGTGAGGGAGACCTGTACCTGTCTTAAGGGGAGGTATTTAGTTTGTTCCCTAGACCTCCATCAAGCTTAAAATTACACCCCCTTGAGTCCCTTTCAAGATAAATTTGTGCATTTTTCGGTAGAAAAATGTCCCGGCCGAAGGCCGGTTCCTCTTAAATTACAGGCTCGCTATCGCTTGCCAGGATAAAATCGATACCTGAATTGCACGAAAGGTCTTAATATGGGGTGAAAGTTCCTAAAACCGCTAAACTAATGGGGCAAACGTTTTATAATATCAAAAGCAATGGGGCTAAACATGAGGGAGAAAGGGGTCAAGAAAAAAATCCCTCAAGTGGAGATCTCCCCTTAAAAGTCACCCGTATATCATTATACAGTACAGTACAGTAGGCTATATTACTGTATACAGTACAGTAGGCTATATTACTTTATACAGTACAGTAGGCTATATTACTGTATACAGTACAGTAGGCTATATTACTTTATACAGTACAGTAGGCTATATTACTGTATACAGTACAGTAGGCTATATTACTTTATACAGTACAGTAGGCTATATTACTTTATACAGTACAGTAGGCTATATTACTTTATACAGTACAGTAGGCTATATTACTTTATACAGTACAGTAGGCTATATTACTTTATACAGTACAGTAGGCTATATTACTTTATACAGTACAGTAGGCTATATTACTTTATACAGTACAGTAGGCTATATTACTTTATACAGTACAGTAGGCTATATTACTTTATACAGTACAGTAGGCTATATTACTTTATACAGTACAGTAGGCTATATTACTTTATACAGTACAGTAGGCTATATTACTTTATACAGTACAGTAGGCTATATTACTTTATACAGTACAGTAGGCTATATTACTTTATACAGTACAGTAGGCTATATTACTTTATACAGTACAGTAGGCTATATTACTTTATACAGTACAGTAGGCTATATTACTTTATACAGTACAGTAGGCTATATTACTTTATACAGTACAGTAGGCTAAATACTTTATACAGTACAGTAGGCTATATTACTTTATACAGTACAGTAGGCTATATTACTTTATACAGTACAGTAGGCTATATTACTTTATACAGTACAGTAGGCTATATTACTTTATACAGTACAGTAGGCTATATTACTTTATACAGTACAGTAGGCTATATTACTTTATACAGTACAGTAGGCTATATTACTTTCAGTCAGTCATTTTCATTAAATATCTTGTTTCTATAGCATAGTCTATTCACTATAAAAAGGCCAGAAATCTTAACCCCGAGCCTCTGTAACTTAAAAAGGGCTAGAGCAAATGGACTGCACATTTCCACACCTATTCCCTGGCTAACTCTTGCCCAAATGGTAGAAATATTATCTTGATAACTCTTGTCATTTTTAAGTTACGAGGTCAGGATTTCTGGTATACAGGTCTCCATCGATTTACGATTGGGTTATGTTCCTGAAAACATCTTAAATAGAAAAATCATATAGCGAACCCTAAAATTAATGGGGTAAATGGGGATGCTTTCTGGGACCAGCCAAAACCCAAACAAATGCCTAATAATCTATAATAATATCGTAAATAATATCGTAAATAATATCGTAATAATATCGTATAATATCGTAATAATATCGTATAATATCGTAATATCGTAAATAATATCGTAAATAATATCGTAATAATATCGTAAATAATATCGTAAATAATATCGTAATAATATCGTAAATAATATCGTAAATAATATCGTAAATCTATAATAATATCGTAAATTTGGGCATCGGATAATGAGGGAGACTTGTACCTACAATTAACAGAGTACATTCATTCATACAAGTTTAAAGACTGTTTACAGTATAATACTGTATTATTAGTGTGGTAGTTTTGGGCTTAGTGTTTTGGTGATTTTTAGGACATTATTGCAATGGTGACTGTTCATTTACATTCATTAATTTCCATTTTGTTTACACATACAGTATGTAGTTTTGTTTTCTTCTTGATCTGTGTAGTTGTATTGGAAACTCCTATGAGTAAGTCTATTGAGAAAATGGACAGTTGATCAAATATATCTTCTCACATAATTTTGTCCTTCGGTGTCATTCTTCTGTACTGAGATGATGGGAGTTTGTCATCATGTATTCTACTTTATTAATTTTATGTAAGGGTCTTGAACTTTTATATATGATTTACATTTTGTAAATCATAAAAATTATGTACCGTTGCCAAGGCTGTATGAAGCTTAAATAAAAGCCCCATTTGAAGAGAAGTACTACATTGATAACATTTTGTTTATACTGAACTGAAAAAATTGTTATCGAATTGTCAGTAATGTGCTCCTCCTCAATTGATGTTCTTTATCCATTCAGTCAACTTTTAAGATTATTATCAATTTGTACTAAACTTGCCATATTAAGATATATTCATATTTGTTTTCACCAACCCGCCAATTAATTTACAAATAAACCTAACTAATGAAATCAATAAAAGTAATGAATACATGTGGTACTCCAAGGACTCCAACCTAGGATACTCACACCAAAATTCTGTACACTAAGCATTACGCTATCATATTACTTATTGGTCCTTTGTTTATTAGCTTATGGGGTAAACAGGTCGAGGAAGGATTGTATTTATTAAAGGCTAATAATGATCATCAATGGGAGAAAATAATATTGTAGTAACTAAAATTAAGTGCATGTTTTATCAAGTAGGTTCACACATTTTAGTGTCTTGCTAATCTGTAACTTTATAACATTTAGAGACATCAACACATTTTCCTGATATGGACATATTTTGGAGCACAGTTTAAATAGCATAATTTCCTGACATTTCTACACACTGATATACCCTTAAAAGCTCCTATGCCACTGTTTTGACCAATGCTGCAATTTTGGCCAACACTGAAATTTTGGCCAATGACACAATTTTGACACTCTGACCAACGCTGCGTGTCACTGTCATACTGTGATTTATCCTTTTTCAATACATCTCCCATATTTAAAATCAATTGCCACTATCCATGAGAGAATTGACATTTGTTGAATATTTTAACCTTTATGGACCGGCGACGTCTTTGTAATTATATTCTAGCTATATTTAGACGATTGTGTGCAGTTTAGCAAAGTTCTGTGGTACTTAAAGGGTTAATATAGATAGTCTGTAGCCTCTTAAATGCTACACGTCCGTCCTAAGCTGAATAAAATCTTCAAATATTTGCCAGATTATAATGGAATAGACGTCCCCAGTACAGAAGGGGTTAAGGGGCAACTCAAGACTCTTCTCCTGAAAATATTATACTGTAATGTAAAACTTGCAAAATAAACAAACCAAAACTTGGACGAACACCGTAAAAAGACAAAACAACTTTTTAAAATCGCTATGTGGAAACAACACTTATGCAAAATAATAAATAAATAATAAATAAATAAAAAAAAATAATAAGCGGTACACTTACATGCAGCATAGGTCAAAATTGAGGTGTGGGATCGACTAAGGGTTGGCGTGACCTCTCGGTTCAGTAGGCTAATGTTGAATCTGTTTTTCTCTCTCGTTGGCAGTCACAGGGTCGATTGTATGAGGTGGAGAAGGTAAGACTGATGCATGATAAACATATGAATGTGCCCTGCCTGAATTACCTATACTCTCTTCTTGGATGTTTGCCGTTTGTTAGCCGTTTACCGAGAAAGCACGCATGAAAAGTGACAAAATTTGCATTGTTGTGTTTACGTGAATGGAGAAAAATATACAGTACTCGCATAGCAAAACAAAATAAGATAAATAAATAAATAAATTAATAAATAAATCAATAAATAATAATAATACAATAATAGTACAGTAATACAATAATAGGTTATTGTAAAGAGACGACAGTTTAGACTTTTTCGGGACTTCCAAAGAGGACTTTAGAAGAGTCAAAGCTGTCATATCTTTAGAATACAGTATATTATTTCTTTTTGTGTGGTATGATTTTCTCTTTGCAGCATGCATGGAAATTATATATATTTGGTTATTATTGAAGCCAAAATTAGCTAATAAAGATTGAATGTTTTAACTGGCTTTATCAGTGAACTTATGAAGCAAATTTGGTGCTCTCTCGGAATAGCAAGAAAACTAACATGTATATAGTCTTATATCGCATTACAGAACACTAACACTTCTTGGCATTAATGGATATCTTAAATGTACTGTACTCTATAGCTCTTAATCTATTTATAATTTTATTTGTTTAACGGTACTCTGTGATTTTCTTGTTTTCAGCTTGAATTAAGAAATGCTAAAGCAGCTTACATCAATAGCTTGCCTCTTATTTATTTATGTAATTACAGTATAGATTTAAGTTCTTATTTGTTTATAGCTCTTGTTTAGATGCTACAACAGATTCGGTGTACTTTATCTTAACAAGGAACAGTTTCTTACTATAGTCAGTTCACTATGTTTAGGCCAGAAATCTTTATACCATAACCTTTTATAACTAGAAAAGGAGGGCGGGTGCCCGACCCCGAAAGGGGTTGAAATAGGGGAGCTATCCACCCGCCAAAGGCGGCTTTCTAGGGCCTTTCCTAGCTGATGCTTAGAGGATTGGGTTCTAGTCCTGATGGGTGATGGGCTGGTCTATCAGAGTGAGAACTGAGCGATCTCTGCCATACCCATAGCTTACTCTGACTGTTCCTTTAACTTATATATTTTCTAGATCTCAAGTGACGGCGTCTTTTCCGTGGATTGACCTCCCAATCTACCAAGATTGGAAGCCAAAGTGTCGCATTTTTCCCTTGCCCCTCAACTTTCTCTTCATAATTGCTGAGGGGCACAGGGCCCTGGGTGGGGCTTTGGTTTCCCGGGCGTTTCTGCACCCTCCTCAGCTCCCCGCCATGGAGTGGCTTCGGTCACCCAGGCTTTATTGTGGTCGGCAGGGAGGATTCTGTGGGGGCGCTCGGTTATGGCCTTGGAATTGCTCAGGGCCTTGGGGCTGTTCGGCCAGGCAGCATGGGGAACAACAACAACAACTAGAAAAGGACGAGAATAATCAAGCTTACATTTTTATTTTATTTAGGGAGTTAACCAGGAAATAGGTGTAGAAATTTAGAGCCGGTTTTTTTCTAGCCCTTTTTTTAGTTACACTTGGTTAGTAGTCAATATTTCTAGCATAATTTTAGTGAATATTTAAGTGTTTGAGGCATGCCATTTGGTGTCATCACGTCTTTCAAGCATGAGTACTAGAATGTTTATTATTGTGAAGAGTGTGTAGCATGATACAATACATAGTCAGTGAGACGTGTATAATCTGTTGCATGATTGTTTATTGAGACTGGCAAGTGCTGTTGAGTGTTGATGTTATTTGACAGTGACACTCATGGCCTTTTAACACTTGTCTGTAATGGTGAACATAAGTGTTACATGTAATTGCTAGCATCTGATCAGTTTGAGTAAGTTTGTTGTTGTTATAGTTCCCCAAACTGTCTGGCAGAGCAGTCGTGAGTCTGGTAGACCGAAGCCATCCAGATGCTCGGGCCCCCGAAGGGGCCAGGGTGAGATGAAATCTGTCTCTGAGAGGGCAGCGGGGGAGGGGATCATCAGCCCATGGGCTTGCACCCCCGGGCCAATACCCCCACCGTCCACAGCCTACCTTGCAGTGCCACCAAACCGGGCGATCTCGCCAGCACCTAAAAGTAAAAGCAGTACAGTACAGGAAAAGAGACAGACAGAAACAGCTAAGGTTGGGTAGAGGATGCCAAACCTCACCACAGTACGAGCAAGGTAATTACACTGGTTACAGACACAGGCCACAAGCCATAGCGTAGTTGGTAGAGTACTCACTTGCAACTGTGAGGTTGAGGGTTCGAGTCTTGGGGCAGCAAGTGTGCTATTTGGCAGACGGCAGTGCTGTGGTGGACAGCACGGTCTAGCAATCTGTGGCAGCTGTTCACTGAATTCCCTGATACATCAAGGCACTCACCCTAGCCCAGCTCTTGAGCAATGAGTGCATGGTGGTAAATAACATCATTATCACAGACAACACTTACAACCACAGCCTCTCCCAACAAATTCGACAGAACAATTCCGCATGCATATCTCATTCATACACACAACTTGCCAAGCTGGACTAAGGCAGTGTGGTGAGACCCAAAGGCTGTTATCATCCCCTCCCAGCACTAAATAGTAACCTGGAGTTTTTATTGGACATTTGTGACATCCCGTCCGGGGAAGTAAACTATGGTATCCATGATAATATGCAGTAGCTCCTGTGTACCAGGCTAGATAACTCAGTTGAGTTATCCACCACAGGCTTCAAAAGGCAATATTAAGGAGATGAGTGCCTCAGCAAGACGCAGATTATTGTACGCCCCCCAACTTTACTTTTCTTTGGTTTGTGTGGTGTTAACACCACTACATCCCCTCACCCCATTTGCCAAGTTGTTGCAAATGAATATATAATTTGTATATATTTGCATGTATGCATTAATTTATTTTTAAATAAGAAATTGCAGAACACTTGTTCTGCAATTTTAGTCAATTATTTTGCTAGACTAAATGTAGGCTTAGGAATAGTAACATTTCTGTAGCTGGTAATAGTACAGCCAGGAGCTAGCTTAGTTACCATACGCATAAGTTAATTATATATAAGTAAAAATAATGTTTAAGCAATCCTAACTTTGAAGAGACTAATAAATAATTTAAACGAGGGTGTCAAACCGGAGCCATTTTGTTTGAAAACTTAAATGAATATGAGAAGAAATGCAAGAAAATTAATATGAACTAGCATTGTTTTGGCCATTTTATCACTTTCAAAGACATAATTTGAGCTATAAACCCCAAATGTATCCGTACATAATTATACAATAATAAATACTACAGCTAATGAACTCGCCTTTCGTTTGACACCCTGATTTTAAACCATGCTGTAAATAAATTTTAATTAATATAATTTGACTTTAAAAAGGAGCTGAGGAATACAGTACTTAACTATATGACTGATATAAAGTTTATGTAGAAACATTTATGTAATGTTTATGATAATGAAAACCTTTACAAGTGTAGATCTGCCTTATAACCTATATTATGATGTGTTTAAGTTATGAATGCATTGTTCGCGGCTTGCGAACTTAAATATGTTTAAGTATATACAGTACATAAATACAGTACATACATAATTATTAATTATATACATGGATTGCTGGTTCACCCTTACCACATTCAAGATTTTTGGATTTGATACTGAGTATTATAATTATAATAATTATTATAATTTTATTTCCAATTGAGTGTACACATATTTTAATGAAAGAATATGGTATGATATGTTTATGAATGTTTAGTTACGGTATTAATTTATTCACTACTTATGCTCTGTGGTATACTGTATTTATATACATATTTAGTTTAGCAATGCATTATTATTATTATTATTATTATTATTATAAATTTTCTTTTAGTATTCTTCAACCAGGTTATTGACAACTTTTTTTTTCTGTGCAGCAAATCAAGGCAGCAGAGAGGTACCTGAAGAGAATAGAGTACCACCTCAGTAAACTGGAAGATCTGCAGGACCAATACACACTACATCAGAAACTCAGAGATGGGGTGAGTAGTGTGTGTGTGTGTGTGTGTGTGTGTGAGAAAAAGGGAGAGAGAGAAAGCGAGGGAAGGAAGTATAGTTTAGAATTAATACAATGTTCAGTGTTTGAGAGAGAGAGAAAGAGAGAGAGAGAGATGGGGTGAGTAATAAACAGAGTTATTGACTGTTAAGATATTTAATATGGATGGTAATTTGTACATGTTTGATTTCATTAATTGCTCCTTACTTATAATAGTTAAGCTGTTGCAAATGATGATTAACCCGTTGAGTACCGTAGGATACAGTAATAAAATTCCCCAGCAGTCCCAAGCACTGTGGCGAAAATGGCAGGAGAGACCACCTCAAGAGATGAGGCAAGACTGGATCCCTCTTTTTTTTTTACAAGGCTTAAAAAAAAACTAAAACTAAAACAACTAAGCCTTGTATAGGCAGTTACAAGACAAATACTGTACATTACTGAAGAATATACTCGGGCCTGGGACTGGGGAGTTACTTATCTACTGACAAATATATTCGGGCCTGGGACTGTAAGGGTTAATAAAGATATATTTATTTTCCCCCAGGTTCGGTCGATGGCTTACGCATACGCCCTTTCACCCGGGAAGGAGAAAGCGTCGGCGCTAAGCAATGTGAGATCCGGCTACCGGGAGTGTACCGAGACGCTCTGTGCTCTAGAGGTGCAGATCGAACAACTCATTGGCACACTTACGCTGGAAATGAAAGGTACGATTATAGTCTTTGGAACTGAACGTGTGGTTTCAGATTTTTTGTGTAATGTAACTACAATAATTATTTTATCTCGCCTGATATACAGTTTTTATACAAAATATATCCCATAAAACTCCAGTGAGATCAATATTATTTATTTTATATTCACTGTTTTTACTTATTCATTAATATATTCCCACCAGGTATCCAAGGGTTCGCGCGGCTATGTCCCGGCGACGTGTTCGAGGTGACCCTAAAACACGGGACACAGAAGTGGAAGTCCCGGGGCCGTGTGTGTAAGGACAACACACAGACCTGGGACAACCAACGCACTGTTATCAAGGGACTCATCGGGGAAATGGTAAGACCAGAGGGTTACTGTTGTTGCAGTAGTGGCTTGTACTATTTTGCAAACATTTCGTAGAAGGACTAGCCACCCACCACTGTTGAAAAAATTGTGTTCAAAAGATATATTGAGGGCCTCTGAGTCGGACGGATCCTAAATTGATTAGTAAATCCTGTAATTCCTTGAATAAAGTGGCACAAGTTGTCCTTCTCACGGGGGACAAGTCCGCTTGGGAGTGTTCTTTGTATGACTACCCTCATAAAGGGGAGTAAGGTGTCCGGGAATAGATAGATAGATAATGGCTATCTATTTATCTATCTTTTGCTAGACATCTTGATCCCCGAGGAGGTGGCTACGTAGGAACTTCCAGTGAGTCGATTCACTCGATATTCTTTTTAGTACTGTACAGTATTATATATAGTAGGCTAGATAAAACCAGTATATATTATCTGACGGCTTAGTGTTAGTGCATCAAAGATAATTTGTCTGACTGGTGAAGTGGTAAGGTCTACGGTTAGCTATAAGATGAGTTTAACATCATGTACAGTATTAACACATTATTTTATCCCCCACAGTTATTAATAAAAGCGGTGGAGGTGAGAGTGCTGGGTAAGACGGTAATTATTGGTAATAAAGTATGTGAGACCAAGGACCTGTTCTCCCCCCACCCACAACTAATGACCGTCAACCTCAACCCATCCGGCTCACTCAAGCTCAACATTGTCATCACTTGGAAGTAAGTGCATGTTGAGTTTCATAGCATGTTATCTTTCTTATGATTTATTGAAATTATTTGGTAATTCTTATCAATTTTAATACAATCTCAGCAAAACAAATTTACTCTTCATGTGGTAAATTTTGAAGGTAAGTGGTTACCCTTGAAATTAAACAGACGAGGAATGCAAGTTAGCAGAAAATCTGTTTGCAAGGCATAACAAATAATTTTGTAACCTCTAAATAGTTATGTGCATATAATGAGCATTGGGAACAGAGTAATACTAATGTGTGTACCTTATCTTGCAGTCCTCTAGATGGAGTGGTGGAGGAAGGTTTGATGCGGACCCCCAGTATGTCGGCTACATCTCCCAGTAACAAGAGAAGAACATTACCTCCAGTACTACACACTCTCAGCTCTTCTCCACCACACACTGTACCTTGTGTGAGTATTATTAATTTTAATCTCTGTACTTTTTGCATATTTATTTATGAGTGTGAATGCGGTCGTTTGGGAGAGAGGGTCATGCGCCAGTTGGACTAGATAGTAGTCAATCAGGCGCCTGGCCCGGGGAGCCGGTGGTAATGAAGGGTGCGCCTGGAAGCATGGTGGGCGGGCTTGTGGTGGTGAAGCTTCGCTGCGGGTCTGCCTGCGGAAATTGGCGCCTCTCCGGGGGATCTGGGACCTGGGAATCTTTTGCTGGGGACCCCAAATGGGCCTGGGTCTCTGGATATTTCTCCTGGCGACATAGATGTGTGTGAGATTTTTATGTTCGCATTGTTTTGTTTTTCTGATATGTTATGATGTCCCTGTTCGGGCTCTGTCTCGAGTCGGCCACCCCAATAAAAACAAAAAATAATTAAAAAAACAAAAAATAAGAAAACTGGGGAAGGTGCCAGAGTATACTGTATATACATACTTTTTATCTATGACCTTTTGTATGATTTTCCCCCTGTGGAAAGTGGGCATCTGTATTGCAGAAAATAAAAATGCTTTCCCCCTTGGAAGTCATTTTTGAACATAACAATGTTGTAGGTTGGAATTGAGTGTTTGGTGAATGAACCTTTATACTTAGCAATAGCAGGAGTAAAATAATGGTAAAATACGATGAGGAAGGCACCGGTAAACATTTTATGTACCGGTATTGTATATTATCTATTGTTACATGGAAATATTGTTACATGGAAATATTGTTACATGGAAATATTGTTACATGGAAATATTGTTACATGGAAATATTGTTACATGGAAATATTGTTACATGGAAATATTGTTACATGGAAATATTGTTACATGGAAATATTGTTACATGGAAATATTGTTACATGGAAATATTGTTACATGGAAATATTGTTACATGGAAATATTGTTACATGGAAATATTGTTACATGGAAATAGAGATTATACCACAACTTTACAAAAAAATCTGCTTTGAATTGTTGCTGTATTTCCATGACCACTTTTTCTTGTCTACATTTCTATATATTATGATATGCGTTTGTGTTTCAGGTTCCCTCTGGCAAGGACAGCAGCTTGTCCCCAGAGTGTGATCACGACAGCAGTTTTGGCAGCATGTCGGCCCGGAGCTCTACAGGTGACAGTGCCAGTCCTCTGTCAGAGTACCGCGGCCTACTGTCATCCCAGGCGGCTCTCTCCACGCGCACCGACAGCAACAGCCCCGTGTCAGACTATCAAGGGCTTTCTAGGAGAACCGACAGCCAGGTCAGTCACATATAATATACTCCCAAGTTGAACCTTTATTACTGGTAACAAAATGCTAGAAAAGTAAGCTAATTTGAAGAATCCATATACTATACAGAATTAGATAAAAGTTCCATTCTAATTATTTCCCCACACTGTCCACTCATAAATAAACTGAATTGTGCTGTATTGCAAGGTCTATGTTTTATATTTGTGATTGGTTGATGATAGCTTGTTTTGTGTTGCAGGACTCTATACTATTTGACGGACGAGACTCAGCCAGCCCGCAGTGTGACACCACCGGAAACTTTACTCTGGTGCGCAAGAAGGAGAGTCGGGTAGAGCAGTGGGCACGATATTCACAGGTAAATTGAGTACTATATAAGTTTATAAATATCCATTTTCCATTTTGTGGATTATAATAGAAAAATGTAGTAGATTGCAGCAGTTAACCATCTTCCATTTATCCTGCCCTGTGGATCACTATAGCTCTCTGTACATAATCTGATGATTCATGTACACAAATGTATAGATTATGGGCTTTTTAATGACTTATGAGTACTGTACATGCTTCAGATTAATGTACTACTGTTAACTTGCCCTCTGTGTTGGTGGTGTAATGGTTTAGATGTTGATGTTGTGGGTGTGGTGTCCCGAGTTCGAATCCTAGGAGGACCATATGCTTTCATTAGTTTATTCAAGTGCATTGGGGTTTGTAATTGATGATTAATGTTAACCCTCTCACATCCTGACGCGATTTTTGAGCCTAGTAGGGATACTTTAAAGCCTTTGTTACCATCAGGGGTATCTATAAACCTTTACTTTGTTTACTTCAACCTCTGCAGTTGTCTTTGAGTTAGCTGTGGGCAGAAAACTAGTTTTGGAGAGGTAATAATAACAGTGAGAGTAATCTATTTCTTATTGCTAATCTGGCAACCTCTGCGTCCTATGGTCGTGAGAGGGTTAAGAACGGGGTGTTACTTAATTCCATGTCTGCTAATAGTTGCTAATGTAACTTTATTTTTGTCCCACAGTTCAGCATTTCCCAAGGGTCGAATTTGGAGGTGATGTCTCGGTCGTTCTCGCAGCTCTCATCATCTTGTTCCGCTGGCCTGTCTCCAGCGTTATCACAGTCTCTCTCACACCAGTTGGACCTCCTCACAGCAGAACCAGAGTCTTTCAAATGGGACCATAATAACCCTCCTACTACACTTAAGAAGGTTCGTCTTAATACAGTACAGTAGATGTATATTGTTTAAAATGGTATATTTGCATTTTAATTAAAGGGCTTTAATACATGCATATATTCATATTTGTTTTCACCAACCCACCAATTAATTTACAAATAAACCTAACTAATGAAATCAATGAAAGTAATGAATACATGTGGTACTCCAAGGACTCGAACCTAGGATACTCACACCAAAATTCCGCACACTAAGCATTACGCTATCAAGACAGTTAAAGGTTTATGCACAAGCTTATGATATATTATTCATTCTTGAATACTGCATATTAATCTAAGCATGTACATACCCCCAACTGCTCTATGGCAGCCTAATGATCTAACAAATGGAAGATATGAATATATCTCGTGCTTTTTATATCCTTAATATAGACAACTCTGAGGTTATTTGTATTTTATATATTGATACTAATGACTGTACCCAGGTTGTGAGCCAGTTGAGGACGTGCCTAGAGGACATCCAGGGACAGTTCCCCCAGTTACACACCTTAGAGGAGGCAGTGCTTGATCTCGATGATCTCTGCCGGGTTAGTAGATTTATTAGAGATACAGTATATATTAGTAGGCTCTTATATACTGTATACTATGTTTGTTTATATAGATCCCATATTGCATACGTTTTGTCTTTTTTTTTTGGGGGGGGGGTTCCATTGTTGTACTCTACGTATGATTTGTATGGTACAGTATAGTATTTTATAACTATGATGTATGTAGTAATAGATCACACACACTGCTTGTAATACACAATGGTTTTTATTGCAAAGGTGTACAACATCTTAACATGTCACCAGAAAGCTGTTAGCATACTTATCTTCTAGACAGTTGAGGTTTATAGTAGAATAAGGGGTTTGTAGTGTGACCTGATAATATGGTTAGAACAGTGTAATATGCGGCATCGTGTACTGTATGTGTGTATGTATGTATATGCTCAGGCCCAATCCCCAGTTTTCCTATTTTTATTTTTATTTTCGATTTTACTCTCTATTTTATTATTTTTTTGTTTTTATTTTCTTGGGGGTGGCCGACTCAAGACAGAGCAAGAACAGGGAAAACACAAGACAGAACAACGAACAAATACAGACAAAACACAAAACTCACACACATCCAGGTCACCCAAGACAAGATCCAGAGACCAGGGTCACCAAGGTCGCTCCAGCTCTCCCCCGGCCCCCGACCACCCAGAGAGGCTCCGATCTCGGCAGGCAGACATGCAGCGGAGCCAAAGCCACAAGCCCGCCCACCACACTTCCAGGCGCACCCTTCATATTAATCGTCTCCCCGGGCCAGGCGCCTGATGGACTATTATCTAGTCCAACCTGCGCCCGACTCCTTCCCCCAAATGACCACGTGTTCACTCAACTATTCACAAGCATTCTCCATTCATTCCTGTTTATTACCACTTCCTTTGCCTGATCTATAGTCATTCCTCTATCATCCAAAGCTTGTCTTACACAGTCTCTCCATCTCAATAGGGGTCTTCCTGCCCTTCTATCTCCCCTTGTATCTGACTCACATATTCTCTTTGTAAGCCTTTCATCTCCCATTCGTTCAACATGACCATACCAGCTCAGCACCCTTCTGTCCACTCTGGCTGACAAATGTTCCTGTTGCCCCACTCTCCTACGTATCTCTTCATCGTGGATTTCAGAAAATACATGCCAGCCAAGTCTTCACCCTGGAATAACATAGGATACTTACTGATTGCAGTAAAGGCACTAGGACTTATTAATTTCATCCATGTTTATCTCAATAATCATAAGTTAATTCGACTTTATATTGTCTTTGTCCCAGTTTTGGTTTGTTTAGTTTTCAAGTTTTACATTTTAATTTAGTGTTGAGAAGAGTTTTGTGTTGTGTTTGATAGTAACATGTTCATCATTAGCTTGCGAGTTTGTGTAATAAGTACCGGTATTATATTTTTTCAGTGGCGTGTAATAAGTATTTTTTATTTTTTCAGTGTCTTATGTTGCCTGCACCTTGCTTTCCGCTAAGCAGTTTTTATCCTATTATTTTCTCTTATCATTTATGTCAATTTCTTTGACTGTCAGCAGGTCTTTAAAGCCGGTATCACACGAGTTCTTTTATAGTCAACATTCGATGATCAACATTTTTCTGGCAACATTTCTGGATATTTTACACTGGTATCGGAAACTAGACTGATGGTAGAGCAATTTAGGTGACCGAAATAGAATATATGTTGACCTCATAAGCTGCCAGACCAGTGTTGAGGATAAATGTTGAGTGAAAAAGCACTCGTGTGATACCGGCTTAACTGGTAACCCTCCGCTCTTAATCACTATGCTGTCATTTTATTTTATAGAATATTTTCATCCACTGGTGACTGATCCAAGAGGCATTCTCAAGTGCTTTGGCTTATATAATATAATGAACTTTTTTCCCATAGCATTATATAAATAGTAATGGGTGTATACACATTTAAGTTTGATCAAATTAGTGCTATTATTTCTGGCTTCATACTTTGTGAACCTAAGCTTAAGGGGAGACTGACCGTTTGTTTGGTCTATTAAAACATTTATTCATATATTTTTTTAGTTTCCTCCCTAGACCTCCATCAAGCTTAGAAAAACACCCCCATAGACCCCCCTTCAAGATAAATTTTAAATTTTTCGGTAGAAAAATATCGCGGCCGAAGGCCGATTCCTCTTAAAATTGCAGGCTTGCTATCGCTCGCCAGGAAATAATCGACACCTAAATGGCACGAAAGGTCTTAAAATTGACAACGAAATGGGTCGAAATGTGTTAAAATCGCCAAACTAATGGACCGAACATCTTATAATCTCAAAATTAGTGGGGCTAAACATTAGGGAGAAGGGGGTCCAGAAAAACAGTCTGCCTCCCATCAATAAAGGAGCCATCCCGGGCATGTGTGGCGTGTGCATGGTGCCTTATTCTCAAAGTTTTTATTTTAATTTATTTTTATTTATTAACTTTTTCTATGTGGTGTCATTGTCAATACTAATAGTTTTGTGGTGTCTCTCATCCTCCCTAATATAACGTGTACAATTAATTCCGTCCCAGGTTTTTGTGTACCATTTATTCCAGCAACTTAAGGGAGCCCACCTCGCTTTTTTTCTCTTTCTCTCCCTCTCTCTTTGGCTTGTATCCATTCGGCCCCATTCAGCCTGCTGTTTTAAGATGTTTACCCCCATCCAGGTGTGCATATATATATTTTTGTTTTGACAGCAAGCTTAATTTGTAAATTTTTCAATAGAAAAATTTCTCCGGCAAAGCCGGATTTCTCCATACAATGCTGGATCGCTATCGCTCGCCAGGAAGAAATCGACACCTGGATGGGGATAAATGTCTTAAAACAGTTGGCTGAATGGGGCCGAATGGATACAAGCCAGGGAAAGAGAGAAAGATAAAAAAGCTGGTGAACAGCTTTCTATTCATCAACTAACTATTTTGTTATTCAATGAAGGTAGTACAGTGTATCTATTATATTTACTAATAATGATAATATAATATAATAATGCTTTATCATCATTAGTATCCTTAATAATGGTGGTAAGGATAATTTTATTTACTGAAGGAGTTACCGGTACTGGAGTTTTTCGCCTTTTTGCCTTTCTAACAGCGGGACATCCTTGCTAAGCTGAATATTTATGTTGAATGTTACCCAGAACTACATAGAAGGACTATTATTTATATATACATACCGTACATACATGAATATATGTACCCCGGTATGAAAATGGTTTGTAAAACGTTAAAAGAGTTCTGTAGCTCCATAATAATTAATGCTGCAGAATTTGTATCTGATTCTTCCCTTAACTTTGGTGTCTTCAACTAGAGTAAATGTCTGTGTTGTGTGTGGAATATTTATATATGCATATATATACTTGTTTGTATATGCTTTACATAGTGTTTGATCCCATTAATAAGACCCCTTTAGGTAATGGTAGGTTGCTTATTTTGTGTAGTAGTAGTTTTTTTTTTTTTGTGAGAAGTTTAACCAGACCACTGAGCTCCCCAAAAGAAATGTAGTAGTAGTAATTCAGCAGTAGTTCATTAGTGTTTGCAGACTTGTTATAATATATACAGTATATACGGGGCTTGTAAAAAATGTCCATGGTATTGATTATATATTTTTGTCTCACCACAGCACAGTACCTCTACAATGCAGTATATTGTAGTGCATGTACAGTATAGTGCTAGATAATATAAAGGGTCATTATGGCTGTGGACCAAGTTAATAGTTAAGGATTCCACTTGTGTTATTGCATTGTATACTGCCATTGCGCAGATCACTATATTGGATGGATTTTTACAGCAAAGAATCAACCCTTACTGGTAGTAATTTACTCTGGTTGGAAGTACAGTATTTATGGTACTACTGTAAAGAATGGCAGCTCTGCAGTTTGTTCTAATAAGACACA
Organism: Paralithodes platypus; assembly: GCA_032716605.1. Classification (NCBI taxonomy): domain Eukaryota; kingdom Metazoa; phylum Arthropoda; class Malacostraca; order Decapoda; family Lithodidae; genus Paralithodes; species Paralithodes platypus. Next base: position 29,699,512 of record CM064577.1, on the reverse strand, counting down.
CTGCCATTTAGTAAGGGTAGGTTAAGTAACTCAACTAACCTAACTGATAATCTCATTCTATATCATTAGAATATACCCCCCTGCTTTCTACTATAGCTTGCTCTGCCTTTCCCTATCCCTTGAGTTTCTCATATATGTTTGTTGATGAGGAGCACCTGTGTGTGGTATCACTGCTCAAGAGGGAATCCTTGGGTGGAAAATCCTTAAGAGGACAACCTCACTATAAAAAGCTTCTCACTTTCTTGTATCCTTCTGTAAGAGGTGCAGCTGAAGGGTTGTAACTAGTTTCCATCCAAAAGACCAAAAGAGTGATCTGTGTGAAGACATGGTTAGAAAAGTGCAATTTTAAAAGTGGAATGCAGACTGTACTTATGGTCCACGAGCGTTATGACCAGGCTAGCCTGGTAGTAGTTACTGACGGCAGTGTTGTTGGTTGTGTTGTTGTTCCAGGGGTGCCACAGTAGGAGACACAGCAACACCTCAGAGGTCAGCCTTATGGTTGAGTCTGCTTTAGAGTGCTTTGATTTCCTCTATGATGATAATGATGATGATGATGGTGGTGATAAGTGTGGTGGTGATGAACCCCAAGTGAGTATTTTTTAAGTAGGAGACGCCGCCTTAGCAGTAGTGGTGTAACCCCGAGAGCGGCGTCTAGTCACTAATACCGTAGGCAGAGTTCCCAGAGTTAGGGCTGTTTGTAAATATGGCAGCAGCACTTTATATCTGAGCGACGCTGAACAACACAATAGTGCGCATTTAGTCTTTATATGTTTTGAATATTTCTTCCTTTTTTTTGTTAACCAAAGAATGCTAGGAAAACCCTACAGCTTCCCTGAAGTTGGCCACTACCAATATACTGATCTAGAGGCACTTCAATGCCTTGCTCCTTGGTGGTAAGGTTAAGCTGAACTTAAGACCTGTTGCAGGTGCAGGGTGTTTAGCCTTTGGGCTGCACCCTTAATAGGGGGGTAGTGAAAAACTTTGTTAGGAAGTTGTCTTATATGAATTTCCTTTCAAGTGGTGGCACCAGAGGCAGACACTTCTTGTTACCACACCGAGAAGAGAGTCTTTAGGAATATAGAAAACGAATCAAGTTACAGAAGGCAGAAGACACTTGTAGCGCCAGTAGTGAACTTGTCACCTCTTGCAACATTCTGGATACATGGGAATAGTGCAGAGGCCCCCTTTCCCCTCAGAACATACTTTGATTTGCTACATATATCTGCAGTTTATATAGGTTTTATATAAAGTAAATTAGGTCCAGCTAGGTTGACATAATATTGATGGATAAAAAACATCATCTGAGGAGGAGCACTTTATTGACAATGGTTCGCAGATAGCTTCTTCAGGTGACCTGAAGCCTGCGAAACGTCAAGAAAGTGCTTCTCCTCAGATGGTGTTTTTTATCCATTCTGTCTACTGCTCAACATAATATTGGTGTTGCCATATGTACAAATAGCCCCAACCAGCTAGGTGTAATAATGCCGCATCCCGTAGAGACGCCACTAACTCATGGTATAGGGGGTAAGGCTGTGGCTGTGGAAGGTGGCTTTATTATTATTATTACATTAAGCATGGCACCAACTATACTATAATCAAGGCTGTGGCTGATATTGCTCTTGGTATGATAAGTTAGTTCTACCAAATCCATCAACTTGACTCTATTTAATTCAACTGCAACTATAATATCCACTTGCAAGGAAATGGTGTGCCAAGTTAAATAGTCCCACCTACCCTTGCTGCATTTAATACTGTAACTAATGTTGCAGCCTCACAGCGTTGTCCAACAGTTGCCAAGAGTATTGGAAAAGAGATAGACCTAGATAGATATGGGATCAGACCGTACTCTGATTTCAAATTTAAAATTTAGTAAAATTTGCCAGAACGTCCCGGACTTCCCAAACTTGACTACTTCCTTTAACGTGACGATAGTGCGTTGTTATATGTGCGATTGGTTTGCTTGGGAAACAGATTAACTTGCTCATGTAGTGATGTACACCCTATGTGGTGGATTGTGTTCTTTTATTTAATAATTTTCATTTTAGTAAGCGTTGTTTCCACATAGCGATTTTGATAATTTAATTTGACTTTATATTGTCCTTGTCCCAATTTTGGTTTGTTTAGTTTGCAAGTTTTACATTTTAATCATGGCAAGTGAGGCAGCTCTCACTAAGGCTGCCTGGAACGCTGCCATTAGGATGTGAGACTATAACTGTAAATTATGTAGAGCTGCATTGGTTTACAGGACAATATTGTATTACGGGAAGTAGATGATAGACTCAAAAATATTTTTGTTAGAATGTCTTAACATACTTTGTTGAGTTATTGGATTTGGTAGAGCTGATTGATATTAACCGACTTATTCAAAATATTTTAATACTCTACTAATACAGGGATGAATGTGGCAAGGTGGCTTCAACGGCTCCAGCATGTTTATAAGCATTTTTATAAATAAGCTTAAATTAGTAGGTGTTTGGCCACCTTTGGGAATAAACAGTGATATGTATTTGATGTTCCTGCATCATTGAATGTCTCTCCTATCCCTTCGTCTCCTCTATTGTCTTCTCTCCAATCCCATACTCTTTTCTCTTGTTTTCTCTCCAATCCCTTCCTCTCCTCTCTTATTCCTTTTCTCTTCGCTCCTTTATCCTCTCTTTTCTTTTGTATTTTCCCTTCGATCTTTCTCTCTCCTTTCCTTCTCTCAGTTCTTCCCTTTCCTCTTCTCCTCACCTCACCACAGGCCGTAGCACGGTTGGTAGAGCACTCGCCTGCAAACCGAGAGGTAGACGGTTTGAGGCTCGGCCCAGCCAGTGTGCATTATTGGCAGACGCCAGTGCTGTTGGTGGACGGTGCGGCCTAGCAATCTGTGGGAATTGTCCACTGAAGTCCCTGATACATCAGGGTACCCACCCTAGCCCCACTCTTGAGCTGGGAGTGCATGGTGGTAAAAACTGCATAAATCAATCAATCTCTTCTTCCCTTCTCTCAGCTCTTCCCTTTCCTCTTTTCCTCACCTCTTGTCTCTTCTCCCATTTTACATATCTTCTGTCACTGTTTACCAAGAGATCATTCACCCACCAAAACGCAACACTATTGTTTTGTAGTGTTGCTTCGACGGGTCTTACTTTTCAGGCTGGCTAAAGACTTGCTGGGATGTTTTAATGCAATGCTATGTATATATACTGAGACCGATTATATTTACTTGGCTTTTTGCAAATACGGCTAGACATTTTTGGTATACTCTATATCAATGTAATGCCATGATATAATGTTTTGTGTTATTTATGGGGCTTCAAAGATAATTTCAGATTTTTTAGTCAATACTCCCTGCCTCGTTAATCTATCATTACTGTACAAGACTGTATTAACCCACTGAACCCCAGCGACGACAACGTGTCGTCGGCAATGTATGTAACGCTAAACCCCAGCGACGACAACGTGTCGTCACTGGTACTCCGGTCCTATGGCACCTAGAGGGCTCAGATTTGTATGGGAACTGTGCAAGTATCCCACGCAACCATGCCGATGGTTGAAAACTCAGTCCAACCGCGTGCGCGCAAAAACCGGTATTTTGGGTGTATTTGCCTTCAATTTTTTACTCTTGAAAATCGACTTTCGAGGGCTCCGTAGGACCAATTTTTGACCTTTTTTATATTTTTTTGTGGTTTTTCCTTCATTCCTAACCCATTCGCTATTGTTTCTGGGAAAAAAAAAATCAAATCCTGCCGGTCCCTGGTGGTACATTTATTTATAACTAGCTGGGGCTCAGTGGATTAAGAAACTTGACAACGTAACTGAAATGCATACCAAACTTATGCATTTTGGATAGTATACCAAGAATATCTGGCTGTAACTGTACAGTACAGGTCTCCCTCGGTATAGAATTGGGTTACGTTGCTGACAACCCAATCTTAAATAGAAAAATTGTATAGCGAACTCTATAATTAAGGGTATAAATGGGGATGTGTTCTCGGACCAACCAAAACACAAACACCTAAAAATCTATCTCGTAAATTGTGGCATCAGATACTGAGGGAGACCTGTAGAATCAATGCCATATCTCCTGTACATTTTGGCTAGTATACCAAGAATATCTGGCCGTAACTACACTATGAATGTTATCTGACTGTTATGATGATGGCTGGACAATGGTGGTGGTGGTGGTGTTATGGGTGTTAAGGGGGTTGAAGGAATGATATACAGCAATCTGCTTTCTTAGTGGGCTGTATTTTTAACCCCCTTCTTTACCGACGCCATCCTCTTAACTTTATTCAGGCTACCATTAGACAATTTCATTCACTCCAGCAATACCGGGCTTCGAAGTATCTCATTTAACCCCTTTTGCTACCAATTATCCTTCTTAAACTGCAAAAAATTCTTTAAATATAGCTACTGTATAATAAAATTAAAAAGACGTTGGTATAGAAGGGGTTAATAGTACTGTATACCGGTAACTAGATACAGTGTTCTAAGTTAAATGGTATCAAAGTAAGTATTGGTTAAGTATAAGCATTATTTTATCCACTAATTGTATCCATGTTAAGTACTTTTTATTGAATTACAGTACAGTATATGTATACTGTAATATGCATGAAATAAAGTGTATAACTATGGTAGATTAAGATGTGTAATTGTATAATGAAGAATATTGCCTTCTCATAATAGCTATCTTATATGGAGATCAATTTTTTTAAACTATCTTTTTGGTCTTTAAAAATATTGCTGTCCAACTCCGTAACTTAGATGACCATATTCCTACTCCTTACCATAGTGAAACCCTGTGTGTTGATGACCTCTTACCCTATTACGTTTTAAGTTGAGAAAATATTAGGAAGTTTGAAATGAGCCTGAACCAAGAATAAGCACGATTTAAAAAAAAAAATCAGATTGTCTTGATGGTGTAATGGTTAGTGTTTAAAATCTGTGTTTGGTAACCTACTGTAGGTTCGAGTTCTGGTGGATGACATACTTTCATTAATTTTGTTGGTAGGTGTTGGGGTGAAATTAATAAAAATAGATTATGAGCAAGATAAGTGGTAATACAGTAAACAGGAATGAATGGAGAATGCTTGTGAGTGGATGAGTGAACACGTGGTCATTTGGGGGAAGGGGTCGGACGCAAGTTGGACTAGATAATAGTCCATCAGGCGCCTGGCCCGGGGAGACGATTAATATGAAGGGTGCGCCTGGAAGTGTGGTGGTAGGGCTTCGCTGCATGTCTGCCTGCCGAGATCGGAACCTCTCCGGGTGGTCGGGTGCCGGAGGAGTGCTGGAGGGACCTTAATTGGTGACCCTGGTCTCTGGGTCTTCTGAATGACCTAGATATGTGTGAATTCGTGTTTTGTTTTTGTGTGTTCGTTGGTTTGTGTTGTCCCGGTTCTTGCTCTGTCTTGAGTCGGCCCCCGCCCCCCAAAAAAAAAAAAATAATAATAAAAAAATAATAATAAAATAAAATAAAAATAGGAAAAGTGGGGATTGGGCCTGAGTAAATAGATAGATAATAGATAGATGAGCAAGTCGTCTAAACAACAGCGAACCAGTCAGTATCCAGCCCTTGCTCCCACTAGGGGTAGGGAGGATCAGCAAGAAACACAAGAAAGTAAAAAGTGGTGACAGGAGGAGAAGAACATATAACAGTGAACCAAGAACCTAAAATGAAATTATAAAAATAATAGGCCAGAGTAAAAGCCAAATTAAGGCCTCTTTCCATAAACTTTCTAGGCTACAGAGCTGCCCTGTACACTAGTGCTGCTTTGTAGAATCTGATTAACCCTTTCTGTACCGGTGATGTACTTTTCATTATGTTTTGCCAAATATTAGACAATTTGTTTTGACTTGGGAAGGATGTCTACCCATCAAAAGGCTACAGACTGTCTCAATTACTTCTTTTAGCTACCTTATATCCTTCCTAATCTACATAATATTGTCTAAATGTAGCTAAAATAAAATAAATTAGATGTCGCCGGTACAGAAGGGGTTAAGCACGAATATTAATATGCCCCTCATATCGTATTGCATGTCATACAACGCCACTAAAGGGAGTGATGGCGTAGATATAAACCTACGGTCACAGAAGTGGGAGAGTCGGAGGTTCCCATAACTAACTATTATGTAGCAGAAATTCTTATCTCTGACTCCAATACCAAAAGTGTCACCTTTGGCTGAACAAGGTTTACACAAACACACATGTCCCTAAGCCTTTTAAGGTGGCCCACCTTGTTTTATTTTTTCTCTCTCTTTGTTGTGTCCATTTGGCCCCATTCAGCTTACTGTTTTAAGACGTTTATCCCCAATCCCCATCCAGTTGTTAATTTTATCCTGGAGTGCGGTAGCGAGCCAGCATATTTTTATAAATGTTTTTGACAGCAGGCTAAATTTGTACATTTTTCGATAGAAAAATGTCTCTGGCAAAGCCGGATTTGTCCATACAATGCTGGTTCGCTATCGCTCGCCAGGAAGAAATCGACACCTGGATGGGGATAAACGTCTTAAAACAATATGCTGAATGGGGCCGAATGGATACAAGCCAGAGAAAAAGAGAAGAGGAGAGAAAAAATGCAGGTCACCCCCCTTAACATTTGTATTCCTCAGCCGATTAATTTCAGGGGCAACGCTCTGTCTTGGAAATATATTATCACTATGGTAAAGTTTATGAATATGGTCATTAGATTAATATGTACTGTACTTTGCTCCTTATCTTGTAGCTAACCTAGAATCATTTATAGAACTGTCGGAGTCGTCGAGACAGCAACACCTCAGAGATCAGCTTGTCAGTAGAATCAGCGCTAGAGTGCTTTGACTTCCTTAATGCTGAGTGTGATGACGACTTTGACGACGATCATCCAGATGTAAGTCTCAAGCTTGCTTACATGATATTATATAGAATTAATACTGTTATTTTTTCAGAAATTTAAATGTATAAACTTATTACAAGCAATAATAATCATAAATTATATGAAATATTAATAATTGTTAAAGATAAATCACCATATGAGGAACAGCCTTAATTAGGCATTTTCTGTTTGGTATACTGACCCCTATAATTTAACGTCGTCAATGTTATTAGAGGCACCAGTTGCTTTTTCATGTTATGTCTGTGAGAGTGTCGTTAATGTATATATCTTTTAAAGGCGTGTGAGGAAAAGAAGAACAAAGATGCGGCAGCGATCTTGGCGGCCTCACTAATCCCGGATGCCAGTCAACCCGTGGTCACTGGCAGCTCGCAACTCGACCTCTTCCTCTACACCCATCTATCACACGCCCTTAATCTATTACAGGTGAGTTGGTTTATGTAGATTGAAGCAGAGTTGAAAGATGACTTCAGCAGAGGGGCTTTATAACTGTATTACTATAAGAAGTGACTATAGGTAGCGCCAACGAACTTGACAATAATCTTGATCCTTGACCTCTTTGTAACTTAAAATGGCCTACAGCAAACTGGCTGTAAATATCCACACCTATTTCCTGGTGGACTCTTCCCAAATGTTAGAAATGTCAGCCCGATTGCTTCCATTTATTTTGAGATTTAAGAATTTAAGGGGTCATGATTATTGTCAAGTTCGTTGGCGCTACCTATAGTAATATTTCTAGTTCAACTGTTTAGCATCCTTGTCGGCTTATCTTATCTGAGTATGTGACATGGAGATGCCAAATTCAGGCAATTCTCTCATTGGACAATGGTCATGGGTAATACATAAGATATCACATGCTTGCCGGGTATTGAAACAACAACAATAATTAGAAATCGCAGTTTGTAACTATTTTATTTAACCTGACATTATCTAACTACTCTGTTGTAGGTCTTGAATAATAACCAACTGTTATTATATATTATTAAAGTATAAAAAAGGTATGTGCCTGAGTATATAGATTGATAGATAGATAGATAGATAAAATTATAAAATTGTAACTGTTTTAATTCTGCTATTTGTCAACAGCACCTTGGCTCATTTGGTCCTCTGAAGAGCAAAGAACGTCACTCACTGAGACTACTGGAGGCTGAGGGTCAACTGGTGGGGGAGGTTCTCTCTCACCGACACTCCTTCTCCTCCCTCCACCCCCATCACATTATCACCATACCTCATGTACAGGTTAGTTGCTGCTGTTTCACTTCTACTGTCTTTAAAAACTTTCTAGAACTATTTTGAGTACAAAATATTTTCCTGTGATAATTACCCCTTCTGTACCGGCAACGTCTTTTTAATTTTATTCTAGCTACAGTATATTTAGACGATTTTGTGCAATTTTAAGAAGGGTCTATGGTAGTAAAGAGGGTTAAGTGAAGTAGTTTGAAGCCTAACCTCCATAACTCACAAACAACTAGGGTAATCGAGCTAATATGTCTACCACTTACGAAGGGTCAGCCAGGGAATAGGTGTGGAAACTTACAGCCTGTTTGTTCTAGCCCTTTTTGAGTTACAAAGGTTAGGGGTGTGGATTTCTCACCTACCTATAATGAATACACTACATGTATATCTGTCTTTGCAGGTATTATGGGACTCAGTGGCCGGGGGAGAGGACTGGTGTGTGACGGCTGCCTCGGTGCTCAAGGGACTCATGCAGGTTGTCTCCTCTCTACTCGACCCAGCCATCCCAGACCTTCCTAAGAGAGGTTCGTACACCATTTTACTTTTGTTTCCTTGTAAACCACATTTACTTTCTGGGTAAGTCGTGTTTGATCAACTGTTTTTTTATATGATAATTAGTGCCAGCCCATTAAGAGGCTCATTTTGTGACTCGATGGTCATGTTAAACTAGTGTACAGGTACTTATTAACCCGGGAACTGCAGGAAGACTCTTAAGAGTTCCCCCGGCGGACTGCGGGAAGACTCTTAAGAGTAAGGCTATTAAAAAATCCATTTAAAACACCCCAAAACAATGTTTTTTTGTTTTTTATTGCCCCTGGGCCATGCCAAATATCACTCCTCCACCTCCCCTCCTTCCCCACTTTCCTCACCTCCTTCAGTTATCACCTATTTTCCCTGTTATTCCCTTATTCTGTGGTGTATTTTCGTGCTAACATTAGCGAGTTGCAAGCAGGGCATTGTCATCACTGTTAGCAAGCGTGTGCAAGAGAGAGAGAGAGAGAGTATCGATCGACAGTCTCTCTCCAGACGTGGGGAAAAGTGGTGGGAAGGGAGATTGCCTCAGCCATACATTATGTAACTCCCGGCCTGTATCGCCGATTTTGACCATCCAAACGCTGTTTCCACTTGTTTTATTCTTGTAACAGGTTAATACCTTTATAATCAACCTATAATAGGCGCATATGGATAAGTATTAATGCTATTTATGGTAAAATAACGATGTTAGTGATGGGAACAGCTCAAATACGTCGGCACAGGAGTGTGGTGTCATATACCCCCCATGCGCTATTGCGCACTTCTTAGGTTAAAAGATAAATGAATAAATAAGTAAATTATAGTGTTTGAAAATATAGATAGTTCAGCATAAAGTGGGAGGAAGACAAGTTTAGAAAATAGAATAACAGCATTAAGCCTAGGAGAGAAAAGTATGATGGAGAAGGATATAGAAAGTTAGAGTTGTGCAGTTTTATTTATCTAGACTTATAGCTAATCCAGAACCTCTCCCCCTGCCGTAGTGTTGGAGGAGCTGGTGTGTGTGATGACGGAGAGTGACGAGTATGACGGAGGGTTGACGGTGACGGTGGGGCACTTCCTCCACCACCTCCACCGACCCCTGGAGACCACCATCACCTCCATCGCTCACACACTCACCACCGCGGACCTACTCCTCTCAAACAACACCAAGAAGTAAGTTCATTTGTATATATGTTAGTTTGCAAGTTTTACATTTTAATTTTAATCTAAGTAGATATATATCCATCTACATCTATTTATATATATTTATTTAGCAATCTATTTATCTATAGTTTAATCTGTATATCTATTTATTTATCTATCTATATCTTTATCTCCCTTTTTCCTGCTCACACCCTCACCATTGCTAAGCTCCCTCTGCAATAACACCAAGAATTCAGTTTATCTATATACAGTATTTCTCTTGTCTGTTGTGGTTTCTGGATTGAAGGATCTGTTAGGGAGATAAACCCTTTGCTACCCCACCGAGGAGGGCGAGGAGCAATAATCGCAGGATGCCCAAGGCTGATAGGCAGTCATGGAGTTCTACTGTATGTAAATTAAAGTGAGAACAGCTGAGTGAGAACTGCTCCACTGTCTCCTCTACATTTCAACAGACACCAAGTGCAATGGGTGTCCACTGCCAGATGGAGTTGATGTATGTGGGAGATCAGGTTTATTTCCACATAGCGATTTTGATTAGTTCCTTTGCGTTTATCTTGTGTCGTCCCAGTTTTGGTTTGTTTATTTTTCAAGTTTTACATTATAATTACATGGCCAACCTATAGCTTAAGGAATGCCACAGTCAGAGCATTGGAGTGTACAGGAGTGGGACAAAAGGCGGAGATAAGTATCAGTTCTGTTCCACCCGAGAGTGGTGAGAGGAAGTGACAGAGAGGTATAAACACTAGACTAACCATCAGGGTGTCAATCCGGAGCAATTTTGTTTGAACAGTTGAATGAATATGAGATGCAATACAAGAACATTAACATGAAGTAGCATTGTTTTGTCCATTTTATCACTTCCAATGACATAATTTTAACTATAGACCACAATTTTACCTTTACATATACAATAATAAAGACTTAAAATCAAGGACTCCACTTTCGTTCAACACCCTGGTGACCATCAAGGAGAAGTCGATGAATGCAGAAGTAGTCTCTAAAGTGTCAGCCAGGAAAGCCACATGATCTAAAATGTACTTTCCAAGGATGCCAGAATAGGAAGGGAAACACTAAAAGCCGAGATAAAAGCTTTAGGACAGTAAGGAACAGAGGAAGGATAGGGTTTGAAGTTATCATAGTAATTATCTATTTATTTATCTATATTTATCGCTCCTTCTATATATATCTTTCTCTATTAAACATTCACCACCGCTAACCTCCTCCTCCTCTCTAAGAAGAAATAAATACATTATCTATCTATCTATCTATTTATGTATATATACAGTATTTATTATTTATCCATCTATGTACTGTTGGCCACATTAATTTATTTACACTCAGTGATTTTTATGTATGGAAGAGAAATTAGTATGATTGGCTTAGGAAGTTAGTTTCTTATGAAATCATTAATATTCATGATGAATTAACAGTTTCATCATAATGAAAAACTTGCAAAACAAACAAATCAAAACAGGGACGACACAATATAAAGACAAAAGATCTTATCAAAAACGCTATGTGGAAATAACGATTTAGTAAAATAAAATTGTGAAATAAAAGAACACAAAACCACCACATAGGGTGTAGGCTACATCACTACATGAGTAAATGTCTAAATGAATCTGTTTCCAAATTATTCTTGTCAATCATACATTTTTAATTCCACACATAAAATCACAAAGATATAAATTGATGCGTCCAACTGTAGCTATCTGTGTGTCTATCTATTTATCTATCTACATATCTCTCTCTCTCGCTCACACCCTCACCAACGCTGACCACCACCTATCCTCTCCAACCACACCAATAAGTAAGTTTATTTATTTATCTATCTATCTATCTATCTTTCTATCTTCTTTTATTCTGCTTTAGGCTTAACCCCCCATATAATTATCAATATACGTCTATCTCTGTATCTATCTATCTTCTTTTAACCCCTTAACCCCTGGAGATGTCAATAGATGCACACATTTCTTCTTTTATCTTGGCTTAAGTGGCATATGGTAAGCCAGCCACGCACAGCTGCATGTTCAGTGTCTTTTGAGCGACGGTCAAATAAGCTACCCTAGGATCTCGCACAACCCACCCACGATTCGATCCCTGGACACTTTGATCAACAGGCAGATGTGTTAACCACTACACCACAGTGGTGAATAAAGAGTTGTTGTAACCTAACAGACAACTGCTGCCCAGGGGTCGTTTGGGTCCACATACAGACAACACACGCACAAGTTTTATTCTCCAACCCCTACCAGTGAGATATAGAGGCAGCTACCAGTCCGTGGGGATATATATGATCTTAAAATCAAGCAGTGCCACTTGATAAAAATCTCAGACAGCCCATCCCGTTTGCCTGTTGATCAATGTGTCCATGGATCCAATCCTGGGTGGGTTGTGTGAGATTGTTCTCAAGCGGTATTGCTTAATTAAAGACTACTATAGGATACTCTCTCATCCCTCTCAATAATTCAAGACCATTCATAAGCCCTTCACTATTCCCAAACTGAACAATTCCTTCAGAGATAACCAGAATAAAACTAAAATAGACCCCTGTCGATTGTCAAATGGTTAATAATTATTATATTATTTTACCAACCAACTTTACTTCTAACCTCAATTAATGAAATCAACAAATACATGTCATGGTAGGCTGGATCTATCAGAGTGAGGGTTGGTGTGTGAATAAGTTCTGCTACCTGGGCGATACGGTTTCCGCTGAAGGTGGCGCTGAAGCTAGCTCCATTGCTAGAGTCAGAAGTGGCTGGGGAATGTTTGGAGAGCTGTTGCCACTCCTGACCATGAGAGGGCTCCCACCCCATCTTAAAGGGAAGGTGTATACCTTGTGTGTTAGGAGCGCGATGACCTATGCCCCTGAGACGTGGCCGGTTAAAGCGGAGGATGTCAATAGAATGGAACGGAATGAGAAGAGAATGGCGAGATTTATGTGTGGGGTTAATCTTCGGGACAGGGTATCGAGCGAGGAATTGAGAAGGTGTCTGGGCATTAGGAGTGTCAGTGAAGTGATGCGCACGAGCCGACTTGGTTGGTTTGGACATGTGAAGAGAATGGATGATCAGAACTGGGTGAAGAAATGCCGGACTGTGAACGTGGGGGGAGCTGCGCGTAGGGGTGGACCTAGAATGACGTGGGCTCGGGTACTCCGGTCCGATCTCAAAATAAAGAACTTGACAACAGAGGCAGCCCTTGACAGGGCTGCTTGGAAAGCTGCCATTTAGGATGTGAGACTGTAACCACATTCTCTGTGGACAAAATGGTCTTTAAACTTGTATGTACTGTATGTATGTGTGTGTATGTATGTAGTTCCCATCGCTAGTTCTGACTTTACCTTTTTCATCATCTTCTTCCTGAGACTGGTGAAGGCAGTGGGGCTATAATGGTGTGCCCCAAGGTTCCCTAGTGTCTTACTCTCACAGCCCACTGGTACAAGTCAGCCTTTCTCTATGGTGTAGGGATGCAGTGACACCACCGCCCGCCACTTCGGTGGTGCAGTCAGCCTCTGTAGCAGTTACGGTGATTTTTTGTTACTGCCTTATTGTAGCACGGTTAAGTCTGGTGTGGTGCGATTTCGCCAGGTGCAAGTGCTTCAAGGGGACTTTATTGAGTTCTGCTGAGACACTGTTAGCGCTATACCAACATCAGCCAGTGATAACATGATGGGGCTGTGTTGTGTCAAGACTTTGTTGTACTGTGCTGCAGTAAAGACTGTAGCCACCGTGTTATGATTGCTGTGCACTGTGTGCAGTACTGTGATTGTACCATAGAAGCCACATTCATAGTGGACGGTTGCGGTATTTAAACCTGTATGTATGTGGCACTCAAAGTACTCTAACCTAGGATACTCTCACCGAATTCCGTGCATTTATGCATTACTCTATCAAGACAGTTATAATAATGCTACTGTATTTGTTTCCAGGGTTGAGGCCGGACTGTACCAGATGAAGGAACCCACCTCTCTACACATCAAGATCTTGGGTCACCTTCTGGCCGGACCCTCGGAGCTACGACACATCACCACTACGTTCATCAATAGTCTCGCTCACAACAACCAGCTTATGCACATGGTAATATGGTGTTGTTGTTATTATTGGTTGTAATACTGTAGTCTGATTTTTCCAGCTGACGGTAAATTGTATCCCTTAGCATCTGATTTCTCAACTTGTAAAGGATAAACAGATAACTATGTATTGTACCTTCAGCTGGAAAAAAAGACTATTGTAGCAGTTGTAGTAGTAATAGTAGAAAAAGTAATGTTATCATTATTTTTGTTTCTGTTTTTGTTATCTTCATTATTATTATCATCACCATCATTATCAATTGGGTGAGGACTGGTCCTATCCAGAGTGAGGTTTGGCATCCTCTACCCAACCTTAGCTGTATTACTGTAGTTATAATATTGGTTACTCTTGAAGATCATAAGCTGTAGATAAGTATAAGTTCTAGGTTAGCAATAAGATCGATTGGAGATTTTGTATCTTGACGTTAGCCAAGTTGTTTTCTGATACTGTAGCGACTTCTGTTGAAAATTGTGGATTCTCTGCTGATAAATATAGGTTCTACGCTAACTATAAGCAAGGTAGGGATAATGGATTTGATATACAGAATGCATTATTTAATTGTATAAAATACTTACTACTCTTGCAGATTGTTGAAGACTGTCTGTTACTACTGGAGTCATGCCGAGCCAGCGATCGAGAGGCGGCCTGTATCCTCCTAGGCGTCTTGGCTCCCATCCTCCCTCACAACAAGAAAACTGACTCCTCCTCCAATAAAAACTCCAACGAACCACCCAAAATAACTAACAATAGAAATTCCATCGAACAAGCTAAGATTTCCTCCAATAGGAATTCCATCGAGCCTTCCAAGAACAAGAACCCCAACGAGGCACCCAAGATTTTATTAAGCGAATCACCCAACAACAAAAATGCCAACGACCCACCCAACCTAACCTCCTCCAATAACAAGAATACCAATGTATCCAACAACAAGAATTCCAACAAAAACAAGAAGAAGATGACCAACCAGATGACGGAGAGTAAGTGTTCCACGGAGTGGCCGAGACCCGTGGATATCCTGTCGTGTCTCCAGCAGCACGACGCTAGCCGGGACGTGCAGGAGGCGGCCCGTCAAGCACTGCTGGGGCTCGGCGCTGAAGGACAGGCAGCCCTACAGCAGGTGCAGCTATCCTCTCACGGCTTCCAGGGTGTTGATGTTAGGGAACGAGCTAAAGTGTGACTACGCGGCAGGGTAGTGTATATAAGATAGTCAGCCATGAAAACTATGACAGAAAACCAAAGGAAAATAGTTTACAACTTCTACAGGGGTCGGCATTTGGGAGGTACCTAAAGTGTGAGTAGGACTGAGGATAGTGTATATAAGATAGTCGTCCATATAAACTTTGAGAAGAAATGGAGAGTTGTTAAACAAAGACCTTCACCTAGAATTAAAAGGTGTGGTATGGCATAATGATAGTGTATATAGGATAGTTATCCATGAGAAGTTTACAGACCTACCAAAGAAAAACAAGAAGAAGATGACCAACCAGATGACTGAGAGTAAGTGTTCCGCGGAGTGGCCGAGACCCGTGAGACCCGAGTTTAGAGAAGCAAATATCCAACTTCTAAAGAGGTTGACGTCTGGGAGCGAGCTAAGTTGTGATGGTGAGTGGTTTAGAAAAGCTAGTACGGTAAAATACCCTGTTGAGAAGGTAGAAACACCACAGTTTTTCATACTCTTACTTCGGTCTCCAAATGACCGTGTGATGTTCTGAACTGGATATCGGGTGTCTTATGTTCTTTTATTCTTTTCAACATGTCCGAATGAATGCGGTAAATGTCGGAACTGAATCCCATTTTTCATACATTTGGTGGTACCTTCAATCTCCAGACTTTTATCTTGGTCTTTTGAACTTTGTCCAAAAGGTAGAGGTAGAGTCCGAACTAGATACCTATTCGGAAAGTCATGGGTTCACAGTCTCTCATCTAGGTTGTTGGTGAACTATTGATTCCAGCTGTACATCCAGTTGTTGGCAATTCATGACTACTATGAACGAAAGACGTTGTTTTAAAGGGATCCAAAGACACACCTTGAAAATAAAGGCAAGATATGAAAAATTATAGTGTACATGCAGTAGGAATCTATGAGATCTGTGTGAGAAAAGACAGAAGAAAATGGATTACAGGGAATATAAACATCCACACTTGAAGTCAGGGAATGAGCCAAAGTTTGAAGTGGAGGATTGACACTGTACATAGAGTTCAATTCAATTCAATTCAATTCAATTCAAAATAGTTGTAGCCAATGAGAACTGTAAGAAAAGCGGAAGATGCCTAATGAAACAAATCCCACTTGTATAAAGGAATATACTGTAGTTGACTGGGACAACAAAAACAATACTCGATAGGGGATTGAATTAATTAAAAAGTCTTTTATGGTATGTGATTAGAAGGAATGATAGTATGAGGTAGTACATTACGGTAGTCAATAACTATGATAGAGTTACAAATTGTTCTGTTATTTGTTCAGAGGGAAACAAAGATGTGAAATCCTTTGCCCATAACCCCCGCACATCACATTACCTTAGAACAGTTGTATGGGGACAGCATACCCTAGTGAACTGTACTTATGGTAACATAACCTCCAGGGGATCAAAGTCCGAGTAGTTAATTATAGTGTAAGACTTGCAAAGTAAATAAACCAAAACGGACGACACAATATAAAGGCAAGAGAACTTCTCAAAATCGCTATGTGGAAATAGCATCAAATAACAAAGTCAAGATGTGATATAAAGGAATAACTTTGTATATATGATAGAGAAAATTAAAGAGAATTAAGAGTATACGGTATTCACAGACAAAAATCATGTGAAGGCTAAAGTGTGATGCAGTAGTGTATATAGGTTAGTCATCCATTATAACCATTAGATTATATGAAGAGATATAGTTAAAAGATAAAAACATTGATCTGCGTTATAAAAAATCAACGTGTCATATGGAGGAGCGTTAGTGTACATAAGCTAGGTACCGTAACCATGACAACTAACAGGTGGAGCATATATTAAGAAAATGAGATTGGCTTGATGACAAAAACTAAATCCTTCTTGTTTGCAGTGGTCGGGTTAAGATATTTTATTTGTGCTGCTGTACTCGTCTCTCTTGGGTATAGTATTTAAATTAATGACAAGGTAAAGTTGTAATATTACAACATTTAGCTTATATCACATGCATTTACTACTGAATTTACTACAAACTTCTGATGCGATAATAAAGATCTGTCTTGATTTAGTGAGAACGGTACAAGATTGCCGTTATGAGGAAACAAAATCTTGATACAATTATAAAGGTCTGTTTCGAATCACGCTGTTTCCAAGTTGTTTAAATGAAAAGCAAAAGTGTTCTGTAGATTCCATATACAGGTAAACACAATAAAGTAATGCTGTTGATACCGGTGTCCCTGAAGCAGCATTAATAATAATAATAAACTGTAGGCCTTTAAACCAAGCCAAACCCTGTGAATACAATTATAGTTCATTATGACCCAAAAAATTATCACATGATTCTTTCTTTCAGTTTCACTTTGAGCCAAATTGGAAAGAAAGTTTGTCTGAAGTCCCTTGCCCCGAATTGGAAAGAAAGTATATCTGTAGTACCTTGTCCCAATTGAACAGAATTGATCCCATCTTTTTGCATCATGACACCTTTGGAGTGCAGGATCCTTTCCACATGAATAGTAACTCTATACTTGTTTCTTAATTGAAAGTTTGATTTATTCAGTGATATTTCAAGGCACATTGCTTTCTTACTGTAGTAGATGTAGTTTGTATTTGTTCTATCTAATGTTGGTATACGTTTTCACCGTAGGAGAAACTTTTAGAAGCAACATTGATCTGCGTATAGAGTAAGTTGTAGATTTTTGTTAGTCCTACCATCGATTATTGAGTAGTTCATCGTACTATGAGATGGACTTACAGTTTAACATTGTGTTCTTTCATTTCATAAATTTTATTTTAGTAAGCGTTGTTTCCACATAGCGATTTTGATATTTTGTTTTGACTTTATATTGTCTTTGTCCCAGTTTTGGTTTGACTTTGTTTGCAAGTTTTACATTTTAATTAAGATAGAGTAGAGTATATACTGTATAGGCGAATCATGCTTTAGTAAATTAGCATAGTACAGTATAGTCGTTGTTGTTCCCCAGGCTGTCTGTCCAAACAGACCCAAGGTCCCGAACAAGGCCAAGGCCATAACCGAGAACCCCCACAAAACCCTCCCTGCTTACCACTAACATAGCCCAGGTGACCGAAGCTGCTCCCAGACGAGGAGCTGAGGAGGGTGAGGAAACGCCCGGAACACCGAAGCCCCACCCAGGACCCTGTGCCCCTCAGCAATTATGAAGGGAAAGTTGAGGGGAAAAGGAAAAATGTGACGCTTTGGCTCCCAGTCTACCAACCTCGAGGTTGGCAGTAGGGAGGTCAATCCATGGAAGAGATACCACCACTTGAGATCTAGAAAATATATAACTTAAAAAGGAACAGTCATAGTAAGCTATGGGTATGGCAGAGAATGCTCAACTCTCACTCTAATAGACCAGCCCATCACCAGAGCATAGTATAGTTTTAGAGTTTATTATGTAGACTTCATTTTTGCTGACAATCAAGAAATATCTCGAGCATCAACCAGAACCGTCTTGACTTAAGGCTGACTATAATATACAGTACTGTCTAGGTTGTATATTCATTAGCTTACTTGTAGAAACTTCATTAATTTTACAACACATATTGCCTTGAAAATCACTGAACTAATGAATCTTTAGATGATCCTGTGCCACTTTCTGTGTTGTGCCTCCAATTACACAGAATGTACTCCATGTCGCATAGCACAGAAACGTATTTGATACTAGAATAAAATTCGTGGTGGGCAGCAATGGGGAAAATTGCGGCACACGTAATTTTGCTGTTGTTTGAAGCTTGTAGTAACTGGAGAGAGATAGGAGAGTAAAACAAAGAGATGGAGAAAGGAAAAAACATAATGGAGAGACATAGGAGAGACAGCAAAAAAGAGATAGATAGAGAAAGGAAAAACACATAAATGAGTCGGTGTAGAAAAGGAAGCAGTTATAAACTTTGGAATCTTCGAAGGGTTAAGTAACATTATGTCGCTTATGAAGTAACTGGTTATTCACAGAAAAGATGGCGGCAGCAATGGAGTGTCGAGTTTGGAAGAAAAAAAAATCCATAAGTTTGTCTAAAGGTGAGGGATAATGGGATTCCAGTATTCCTTGTTATTATATCCCTTTCAATCAGATGATAATGTACTCTTACTTTATTTATTAGGCTGTTGAAAATAGCTTTATTGTTATTATTATTATTTACATTATTGTATGTAGGCCTACATACAAAGAACCTCTAAAAATTAAGGAATCCAATAACACCCCGTTCTTAACATTAATCATCAATTACAAACCCCAATGCACTTGAATAAACTAATGAAAGCATATGGTCCTCCCAAATTAACACGCAAACTTTAATAGGTATTATTTAAGTTATAATAAATTGTTTAGGGGTTACCGAATATAACATAAATTGGTGCCATCTGATTGAAGGGGGTAATCTATTGCATGAGAGGTTTTTAACATATTGTAATTCTGGTTACTCATTTACATTACTTGTATATACAGTACTGTAATTGTTTCAAACATTTTGTCTAGTCTTGTAATATATATATATATATATATATAAAGTTTTTATTAGGTTTTTAGCTCATTTTTGGCAGAAACGTCTATGATAGGTGATATAATACAGCTATGTAGTTTTGTTTTTACTGTAATTATAAGTAATGTATTCTAATATAATTTGAGGAAGCTGTATTGTTATAAATCGTAGGGTTGTGCATAATTCTTTAACTGTCTTGATAGCGTAATGCATAAATGCGCGGAATTTTGGTGTGAGTATCCTAGGTTCGAGTCCTTGGAGTGCCACATGTATTTGTTAATTTCATTAATTAAGTTTAGAAGTAAAGTTGGTTGGTGAAAAATATGAAGTAATTATAGGCTAATATAAAACCTGCATAATATCAACAGGGACGACACAGTATAAACTCAAAAGAACTTACCAAAATCCCAATATGGAAATAATGTATAATGGATTTATTCAGGGCCATCCACGAAATTGGTCTGAAGTGAAGAAAATCATCTAGGGGTAGCCGGAATTAAGGGTCATGAGAATACCTATTGTGTCATTCAAAGGAGTGCAGGTGAGTTGAGAGTATTTTAGTAGTAGTAGTAGTAGTCTTTCCCTAGGCTGCCTGGCCGAACAGCCCCGAGTAGTTTAGTTGTCTTGATACCTGTACAAGTCTCTGATGTTTAAAAAATAATCACTAAATCAAATCAGTTATCAGTTAAATCATCAAAGAAAATGGTAAACATTATCACTAAATCATATCACTTACTTAGTCAACAAGATAATTATAAAACAAAATATTTTTCAGTAATATAGCATCAAATGTTACTCAAGTGTCAAATTCATGTTAGCATTAATTTTATAGAAGCAAATCATTAACCCCTTCTGAACCGTCGACGTCTCTTTATTCTATTTTAACTATTTAGACGATTTTGTGTAGTTAAGAAGGATCTGTGGTAGTAAATATGGTTAAGCTAGATATTTCAAAGCCTTTTTGTTGCTGGAAGCCCTTTTTAAACTGATGAAAATAATTTAATAGTAGCCATAATAAGGTTAAAAAAATGTCGCCTGTACAGATGGGGTTTAGGCTCATGTTCGCTGTATTATATAAACCTTTTCCCTTTTAGCATTATATTGGCCGATTTATATTTCATTATTAGCTTGAGGAAATTTCTAGCTATGATTTCTTTTCCTGTAGCTGTACCGCACGCCATCCAACTTGATAATTGAACACCGCGGCCTCGGAGCACTTCCAGGTAGTGTGTCAAACCGGGGCTATTTGGCTTCAAGACTAGAATTAATATGGGAAGGAATACAGACAAATTTATATGAAAGTGCATTGTTTTGGCTATAGTATCCCATCCAAAAACATAATAAGGATTGTAGAGCAGAAATTAACTTTGTACAGATTAACTTGCTCATGTACTGATTTACACCCATGTGGTGGTTTTGTGTTTTTATTTCAAAATTAAAGCGTTATTTCCACATAGCGTTTTTGATAAGTTCTTTTGCTTTTATATTGTGTCGTCCTAGTTTTGGTTTGTTTAGTTTGCAAGTTTTGAATTATTATTTAATAACAATGACTAAATTAAAATTTAAAGCTTGCAAAACAAATAAACCAAAACAGGAACAGCACAATATAAAGATAAAGGAACTTATCAAGAAATAATGCACTGAAGATTTAGCAAAACATTAGTACGGTTTTAGTAATGGTTAAGAATAGGCTCTCCTTTACCAGCCCGGTAGACAACCATGGTATCGGGCTGTGAGGAGGCGGTACTCGGTTGTCAAGTGGGATGGTGTGGGGTATAACTTAGTCAATGTACTGTACATATGTATGTTTAATAATGTTAACCTTGTATATTGCTCTAAATGTGTGATATAATGTACACAAACCATATTATCTCATAAATAATGAATCTTACAATAGGCTTTCATTTCGGTTCAAACTCATGCTTTATCTGTGTGTCACAAAAAGACTGACTGAGTTGCTAATAGGGTCCCGCATAGAACGTGTTCACATAGAACGTTTCCCCTATAGAGCGAACGACCGAAAATACTATTCCAAAATTTTCATTAACCCGGGAACTGCGGGAAGACTCTTAAGAGTTCCCCCGGCGGACTGCGGGAAGACTCTTAAGAGTCAGAGAAAAAATAAATAAATTTTAAACATAAATGTTTTTTTTTAATTTTTTTTTAATTTTTTTTTGCCCTTGAGCCATGCAAAATATCAGTCTTCTACCTCTCCTCCTTCCCCACTTCCTCCCCTCCTTCAGTTATCACCTATTTTCCCTGTTATTCTCTTATTCTGTGGTGTATTTTCGTGCTAACATTAGCGAGTTGCAAGCAGGGCATTGTCATCACTGTTAGCAAGCGAGTGCAAGAGAGAGAGAGAGAGAGTATCGATCGACAGTGTCTCAGTGGCCTGGGGGGAAATTGGCGGGAGAGGAGCTTGCCTCACCCATACATTATGTAACTCGCGGCCTGTATCGCCGATTTTGACCATCCAAACGCTGTTTTCACTCGTTTTATTGTTGTAACAGGTTAATACCTTTATAATCAACCTATAATAGGCGCATATGGATAAGTATTAATGCTATTTATGGTAAAATTAATATTTTAGTGATGGAAACAGCTCAAATACATGCGCACAGGCAGAGGTGTCTAATTACCCCCATGCGCACTTAAGAGTTTAAGAACGAATGTGTTCTGTTGAAGCGATTCCGCTTCTAAAGTAGGGCAAATCCGGGGAGTTCTCTAATAGAGCGCCCTATTATCATACAGGGCCCCTGACTTGTGACAAATATTTATATATACATACACTGTACTTATAAATTCATATAAATCTTGTAAAATATTATGAGGAGATTACTTACCACACACTTTATTTGAAATCATTGTCATTATAGCCTAGCCTAACTAGTCGTCCATTTCCGCCACTTTCGTCCGACAAGGTAGGCAGCTTGCTGGCCAATGTTCTGTTTTCATGGTCCCAAGCATGCAATTCTTTCATCATTACCACCAGGCCCACCCTCATTAACACTGAATGCACTAAAGCCCTAATAAATGTGAGAGATACATTTGGGCAGAACAAATCTTGTAAAGAGGTGGTCTTTCAACACAATGGAGGTTCGGTCTTCTTCTTGCGCAAGTGAAGTCGGATGTTGGATTCACTCGGATTTCATATCCAAGCAACAAACACCTTGACGTGGCAGATTCATGGAGTTCAGTTTACTTGTTTGTTTGTTTTTGTATATGTTTTATAGTTTGATATAGAGTCTTTCATTATTTTTGCTTTTTTTTCGGGTTTTGATTGGAATATTTGGTTGTGAACATGGAATTAGGGAATATTTAGGGTAGGCTATGGTACGTACGGAAGGATCGACCGACCAATATCGATTTTTCCCATAGGTTATGTGTTTCACATAGAGCGATTTCACATAGAACGACCTCGTTTATCGACCAATTTCTCGTTCTATGTGGGACCCTACTGTAGTCTTTAACCCGGGAACTGCGGGAAGACTCTTAAGAGTTCCCCCGGCGGACTGCGGGAAGACTCTTAAGAGTCAGAAAAAAAAAATCAACTTTAAACATCGAACAATAAAAAAAAAAAAAAAATTGCCCCTGGGCCATGCAAAATATCACTCCTCTACCTCCCCTCCTTCCCCACTTTCCTCCCCTCCTTCAGTTATCACCTATTTTCCCTGTTATTCCCTTATTCTGAGGTATATTTTCGTGCTAACATTAGCGAGTTGCAAGCAGGGCATTGTCATCAGTGTTAGCAAGCGAGTGCAAGAGAGAGAGAGAGAATATCGATCGACTGTGTCTCAGTGGCCTTGGGGGAAATTGGCGGGAAAGCAGGTTGCCTCACCCATACATTATATAACTCGCGGCCTATATCTCCGATTTTGACCATCCAAACGCTGTTTTCACTCGTTTTATTGTTGTTTCAGGTTAATACCTTTAAAATCAACCCATAATAGGCGCGTATGGATAAGTATTAATGCTATTTATGGTAAAATTAATATTTTAGTGATGGAAACAGCTCAAATACGTCAGCACAGGGGGACGTTTCTAATTACCCCCATGCGCACTTCTTAGGTTAAGGGGGGAGTGTGTGAATGTGTGAATAAGTTCTGCTACCTGGGCGATACGGTTTCCGCCGGAGGTGACGCTGAAGCTGGCTCCATTGCTAGAGTCAGAAGTGGCTGGGGAAAGTTTAGAGAGCTGTTGCCACTCCTGACCATGAGAGGGCTCCCACCCCACCTTAAAGGGAAGGTGTATACCTCATGTGTTAGGAGCACGATGACCTATACCTCGGAGACGTGGCCTTTTAAAGCGGAGGATATCAATAGAATGGAACGGAATGAGAAGAGATGGATATGTGGGGTTAACCTCAGGGACGGGATAACGAGCGAGAAATTAAGGTGTGTGGGCATTAGGAGTGTCCGTGAAGTGATGCGTACGAGCCGTCTTGGTTGGTTTGGACACGTGGAGAGAATGGATGATCAGAACTGGGTGAAGAAATGCTGGACTATGAACGTGGGGAGAGCTGCGCGTAGGGGTAGACCTAGAATGATGTGATATCAGGTAATCCAGTCCGATTTCAAAATAAAGAACTTGCCAACAGAGGCGCCATTTAGGATGTGAGACTGTTGTTGTTGTTGTTCCCCAGGCTGTCTGGCCGTACAGCCCCAAGGTCTTGAGCAAGGCCAAGGCCATAAACGAGCGCCCCCACAAAACCCTCCCTGCAGCTTACCACTAACAAAGCCCGGGTGACCGAAGCCCCCCCCCAAAGGCCCTGTGCCACTCAGCAATTATGAAGGGAAAGTTGAGGGGCAAGGGAAAAATGTGACGCTTTGGCTCCCAATTTTGGCAGTAAGGAGGTCATTCCACGGAAAAGACGCCGTCACTTGAGATCTAGAAGATAATTATATAACCCCCAGCTATGGGGTACGTGCCTGAGTATATACATACATATACTAATGGATTCAGAGGGTTGTTATAGACTTGGAAGAAATAGGTGGGTGTATTCCATACATTCTTACTAGACTACAACCCCCTGGATCCTTTAGTAGCATCAGAATTTAAAAGGCCTAGTTAAAGGGGAGAAAAGCATCAGTCTTCACGCACGTGCAGATTCCACACGTCATCCTGCACCGCACCATCACCAGGCTCCTTACATGGCCTCTCGTATCTGTCATCTGAGGCCAGAAGTCCATTTTGGTAGTTCCTAAGTGTGGCCACCAGTGACTACAGAGTGGCACTGTTCGGGCTGCTACTCAATCATAAGTGGACTAAAGTGGTAGAGGTCTCCTCTTCAGTTATCACATTAAATATGGATAGGCTACATAAGCATATTTAGCTTTTTGTTGTTCCTAGATATACACATATGATAATGGTAACTACAAATTGAACAGTAAATTAGGCTTGTATAATAAGATATATATCTATCTATCTTCTATCTATATTGCCTGACGCCGTGATCCCCGAAGGGATGGTCACGAACGAAACGCCCCCATGCACCTTTGTCCCCAGTCAGTCGATGCCCCTCCTCCCAACCAGCACCGCCTTCATCCATATACTTCTTTACTCCATCCTTCCACCTCTCTTTCAATTTACCTCTCCCTCGCTCTGCTTCCACCTCGCTCTCGTACACCCTCTTAGTCATTCTCTCGCTTCCCATACGTTCCATATGGCCGAACCATCTCAAGGTGTTCCTTTTCACACTTTCCAGCACATCTACCTCCACACCACACCTCCTCCTTACTTCCTCATTCATCTGTTTAACTCTTTATGTAACTCCGCACGCACTTCTCAAGTAACTCATTTCCACCCCTCTCACTCTTGGTCTGAGTTTCTCCACCAACGTCCATGTTTCGCTTCCGTAAGTTAGTGTCGGGATTACCACACTGTCGTGCAAGGACTTCTTCACTTCCATACTGACCACCCTATTTCTTGTTACTGCTTTCAGCGTTCCTACAACCCTCTTCCCTTGTTGCACCCTCTCCCGCACTTCTTCATCCATACTCCCATCTTTTCTCAGCACACTGCTCAGATACTTAAATGAGCTAACAATCTCCATAACCTGACCGTTCAACTTCACCTCACACTCTGTGGCTTCATCCCTTTCGAAGACCATAACCTTGCTCTTCCCCGCATTTACCTTCAGATTCTGTTTTTCGCACACTATTCCAAACATATTTACCAGACCCTGCAACTCCCATTCATTATCGCTCGTCAGAACTGTATCATCAGCAAACAGCAGTACAGGTAGCTTCCACTCGTTTCCCTCCCTTTTCAGCGATACACCAACATCCACTGCTCTTCTTTGTATTTCTTTCATGACTCCATCCATATATACAGTAAACAACCACGGGACATCACACACCCCTGTTTCAACCCAACATTCAGATCGAAGAACTCTCTCTGCTCATTCTCCACACGTACTGCCGCCTTTGCACCCTCATACATGCTCTTCACTGATTTCAGCAACTTGCCATCTACTCCGTATATTCTAAGTACTTTCCACATAATTTCTCTATCCACTCTGTCATAGGCCTTCTCCAAGTCCATAAAGGCAATATACAGTCGGCCCTCTGGTAACGCGCATTTAGGTTCCGCGCTTTTGCTCTAACACGGGTACCCCAAATGTGGCGAGTCAGCATCTAACACGGTTTTGTTTATGTAGCGCTCGTGGCAGGTGGCGGCTGGTCGGCATGTCTCGGCAGGTGACGTCAGACCCGTATATACTGGCGTGTATAAGACACATTTATAAGCCTCCAAAACGATGGGTGGCCTTATATGACTAATATACTTTCAATGCAAGTGAATTTGAGCCGAGATTCATCAGCTGATTTTCCGAGTGACCGAAATCGTGTGTTATTGTTGTTCCCCAAGCTGCCTGGCCGAACAGCCCCAAGGCCCCGAGCAAGGCCAAGGCCATAACCGAGCGCCCCCACAGAACCCTCCCTGCCGACCACAATAAAGCCTGGGTGACCGAAGCCACTCCATGGCGGGGAGCTGAGGAGGGTGCGGAAACGCCCAGGAAACCAAAGCCCCACCCAGGGCCCTGTGCCCTTCAGCAATTATGAAGAGAAAGTTGAGGGGCAAAGGAAAAATGTGACGCTTTGGCTTCCAATCTTGGTAGATTGGGAGGTCAATCCACGGAAGAGATGCCGTCACTTGAGATCTAGAAAATATATAAGTAAAAGAAACAGTCAGAGTAAGCTATATGGGTATGGCAGAGATCGCTCAGTTCTCACTCTGATAGACCAGCCCATCACCACATGACCAGAACCCAATCCTCTCAGCATCAGCTAGGAAAGGCCCTAGAAAGCTGCCTTTGGCGGGGGGGATAGCTCCCCTATTGCACCCGCCCTTTCGGGGTTGGGCAGTGTGTGTGTGTGTTGTTCTTGTGTGGCTATGTCTAAGCCCGAGTTATTTCTGTATGTTACACTTACACTTTGTAGTATTCCGTCCGTTATCGACACAGTTGAGCTGGGGCTCCACTGCGACCAGGCAGCTCCCTTTCTTCCATTCTCCATTCCAGAAGTCGGTTGGAGTTGGCGCTGGGGTATCCTGGTGTTGGTGGCCGGTCCGGTATATTGGCCAGCCACATGTCCAAGTGTTTCTTGAATGTGTCTGGAGACAGCCCGGTCATGTTCCTGAGAGGGGCTGGTATACAGATGAAGTCTGGTTCCATTGTATGCAAAGCTGTGGTGGATCAGGGATTTGATTTTTTGCGTTGATCCCGGCGTAGTCCTCACATAGCACAGCCTCCCTCGCCTTTGGTGTTGAGTCTCTTGGATGTTTGGATTTGGTACCTTTTTTTCCAAAATCTTCCAGACGTAGATGATGATGTATCTCTCCCTACGTCTTTGAAATGAGTACAGCTGCAGCTCCTTGAGTCTCTCCCAGTAGTTAAAGTGTTGAAACCCATGGATTTTACTGGTGAATGTCCTCTGGGTGGCTTCAATTTCTGTTATTTCTCCTACTTTTTGGGGAGACCATGCAGAGCTGAGAGCAGTACTCAAGTCGTGGTAGCACCAGTGACTTCCACAGTGTTAACATGTGTTTATTGCATGTACACTTACACTTAGTTACACTTAGTTGTATTCCGTCCGTTAGTGACACAGTTGAGCTGGGGCTCCACTGCGACCAGGCAGCTCCCTTTCTTCCACTCTCCATTCCAGAAGTCGGTTGGAGTTGGTGCTGGGGTATCCTGGTGTTGGTGGCCGGTCCGGTATTTTGGCCAGCCACATGTCCAAGTGTTTCTTGAAGGTGTCTGGAGACACCCCGGTCATGTTCCTGAGAGGGGCTGGTATACAGTTGAACAGTCTGGTTCCATTGTATGTAAAGCTGTGATGGATCAGGGATTTAATTTTTTGTGTTGATCCCGGCGTAGTCCTCGCATAGCACAGCCTCCCTCGCCTTTGGTGCTGAGTCTCTTGGATGTTTGGATTTGGTACCTTTTTTTCCAAAATCTTCCAGACGTAGATGATGATGTATCTCTCCCTACGTCTTTGAAGTGAGTACAGCTGCAGCTCCTTAAGTCTCTCCCAGTAGTTAAAGTGTTGAAACCCATGGATTTTACTGGTGAATGTCCTCTGGGTGGCTTCAATTTCTGTTATTTCTCCTACTTTTTGGGGAGACCAGAGCTGAGAGCAGTACTCCAGTCGTGGTAGGACCAGTGACTTCCACAGTGTTAGCATACATCTCTCATTTCTTGTGTGGAAGGTTCTCAGGATCCAGCCTGCTATTTGTTTTGCTGTTGTTGTGGCTTTGGTAATATGCTGGGAAAAAGTGGCGTCACTGCTCATATTTACTCCCAAGTCCTTCACTGTGTCCTTGGCGGTAATTTCTTGCTGTCCACTTTTGTAGTTGGTGTCGTTTTGTAGTGCTCTCTTGTTCCCGTACCTTAGAAGCTCGAACTTGTCTCCGTTTAGGGCCATGTTGTTTTCTTCTGCCCACTTCAGGATTTTGTCCAAGTCTTGTTGTAGTAGCTGAGCATCATGTTGTGAGGTGATTTTCTTCATGAGTCTGGTGTCGTCTGCAAACGATGTGGCTGTTGAGTGTTCCAGGTCCCTGTCGATGTCTCCTATCATGATGAGGAATAGGAGAGGTCCCAGTTCTGATCCTTGTGGTACTCCGCTGATGACCCCACCTGCTTCTGATAGGCTTCCTTGAACCGTGACTCTTTGTTTTCTGTTGGTGATGAAGCTGTGGAGCCATCTTCCAAGGTCTCCCCCTATTCCCAGTGATTTGAGTTTATGTAGAAGGATCCCATGGTCCACCTTGTCAAAAGCTTTGGCGAAATCTAGATATATGACGTCTACATTTTCTCCGTCTTGAATATCCTGTAGGATTTTGTCGTAGTGTGATAGTAGTTGTGAGAGGCAGGAGCGGCCTTGTCTAAAGCCATGTTGCCCCTCGTTGAACGCCTCGTTATCTTCCAGGAAGCTGACCATCTTAGCTCGTATTGTTCTTTCTATGATTTTAATAAGATGTGACGTCAGCACCACTGGTCTGTAATTTTTGGCTATGCCTTTACTACCCCCTTTGTGTATTGGTGTGACATTACCTTCTTTTAGGGATTGTGGTACATATCCAGTTTGGAGGGACTTGCTCCACAGCAGTTTTAGAGGCAATGCTAGCTGATGTTTGCAGTTTTTTTAGCAGTTGGGCATGAAAGCCGTCTGGTCCTGCCGCAGAGTTTGGTCCAATCTTGTCGATGGCTGCTATTATGTCCTCTGTTGATACTGTTACCGAGGAGAGTTGATGTGGTGTCCCTGGAGCGTTGCCAAAGAAAGTCGTTGCATTCTCTATTTTCTTGTCTTCATTTGGCGGGCTGAAGACACTTTCGTACTGCTGTTTGAGTATCTTGGCCATTTCGGTTGGGTCACTCTCAAGTTCGCCCGTAGGTTTTGCAAGTGGTCCTATTGTTGAGGTGTTCCTGAGTCTCCTTTTTGCGTATGCATAGAAGAATTTGCTATTTACTCGTATGTTTGCAACTGCTTGGAGTTCTTCGCGTGTTCTTTGCTCTTGGTGTGACTGGATGAGTTTACGTTCAACTTCATCGAGCTCTTCTTGTAGTTTGGTGGTATTGTGCGCATAGCTGGTCTTCCTTTGCTTGGCTCTCAAGTACGTCCTTTTCTTCATTAGTATTTTTCTATCTCTGGGAATCCGCTTGATCTGCTTCCTGCTTGATTTGGGTGGTATGATGTTTTTACAGGTCTCCAGGCATTGTTTCTGGAGGATACTGAGAGTTTCGTCGACGTTTTTATCTTCGAATAGTGCCCTCCAATCAGTTCCTGCCAGTTCTGCTCTCAGTCTGTCCCAGTCTATATCTTTGCTGTAGAAGTTGAGATCTTTCAGAGAGGTGCAGGGTATTTGGCTTGATTCCTGTTGACATCTTCTTGGTGGTGTGGCGGCTGGTGTGGGGGTTCTAACTTTGATGAGGCTGTGGTCGGACATTATAGTTTTTACAGTTTCGTACGAGTGTACCAAGTCGAAGTTGTTGCCAAATAGTAAATCCAGTGTGTTGTTGCCTCTTGTAGGTTCCTCGACGTATTGCTTCATGTATGCAGTGTCCATGATAGTCATTAGCTCCTTGGCTTGCTGTTTTTCATCCCTGGTTCCTCCATCTATTTTCATGGTTGCCCAATTGATGATGGGCAGGTTGAAATCTCCTGTGATGATGACATCTGTAGCGGGAGTTGGAAGATTTTGTAGGAGTGATTGTATCTTCTCTGTGACCTCCTTGAAAATTTCCCCTGTGGTGTTTGGAGGTCGGTACAAAATTATGATGAGCATGTCGGTTTGTCTTATGTGTACTGCTAGTAGCTCTGTTGTGCCGTTTGAGAATGCAACTAAAGTTTCGGTATTTGCAGCCATATCCTCCCTTAGGTAGAGTGCTACTCCTCCGTGGCCTCTCTGTCGGCTCTGAATATAGTGAAATTATGGATATTGATCTCTGCATCCAAAATGTTTTCGTTCAGGTGTGTTTCTGTGAGGGCTAGAAAAATTGAGTTGTCCTCCTGCAATTTCTTCCAACATAGGGACTTTACATTGATTGTTTCGTGGGTAAAGTCCTCTGATGTTGCCCACAAAAGAACTAGTTAGTGGTAGTTGCACCTTCCTCTGTGGTTCATGTCTGGCCCCTCGGTTTGGGCTAGGAATCTCTCCATTATCACTTGAGACCGTTTTTCCACTTCCAGAAGACGTCCCATTACTACCTCTAAAAAAGCACCTTGGTCGGGCATAGCCGTGTGTACCGCTGCTGGTCTGACCTTGTGAGTTTGCTGGATGGTTGGCCAGCTTCTGAGGGCATTGCGTTGGCTTTCTAATTTTTCCTCATGAGTTGGTGTGTTGGCAAATTCCCTTTGAAAGTGTCCTGTAGCGTGTTCCCTTGGTTTGTTGACGTTGTTTCTGGGCGTCAGTATTTTGGTTCCCTTGATGTGTGGAAGATTGCAGTCTCTCATAGTACATGCCCTTTTGTTGAGTGAGATTCTGCATACATATGGGTGGTAGTCGATGCACTTCCATCCACGCTTGCAACCGATTCTTTCATCCCGCCCGTGCTTCATGAATTTTGCACATATTTTTGGGTGTATGCAATAACATTTTATTATAATTTACTCTATGTAATTGAATTTCATTTTACCAAATAATATTTATAATATTAAAAGCAAAAGAAAAATACATTAAACTATAACTGTACTGAAAGCGGTAGATTGTGGCAAGTTTAGCAAAGCTGCCGCCGCCTGCCTTCACTTGCAGACATGTGGTTTGTTATTGTGGTGCTAAAGCTGAGCAGCATTGTTTTCGTGTCAATAAATGGCATTTCATAGTACATATGGTCTTAAGTGGATATATTATCGACCCCTAGTATGAAGGTATGTTGCCAACGTAATAATACTGACAAATAGGACCTAAATAGATAAATCGAGTGGTAAATGGTAAAAAAAGGGGACTTTGGGAAAGTGGCCAGAACGAATGGAATTTTTCCCATAGCCTAGGCCTATAGCCTAACCTTTGCTATGTGTAACGCGTGTTTGCGTAACACGGCCTAGGGCCGGTACGATATAGCCGCTTCGATTTTTGGTGTATTTGTCTTAAGAAGTGGGTAGGCTATTTTTCAATTTGTTGATAACGAAAATCGGACAAACTGGATTTTAGGTCACGTATGGGATATAATGTTCTAAATGTATACTATAGCTTTGTCATAGAGTATTAGTCACCACAATATATGTCTTTACCGCTGCATATTAAATTATTTTTCCTTAGACTTTGTGGGTCTAAATAAGGGTGATGGCGGCCATCTTGGATCAGCTGAGAACTAATATTTAATTTTTTTTTACCGTAGCCTAGTTTTAGTATTTTTTCATATTCTAGCCTATCAATACTAACCCTGCGGGGGTCTGGGGGCGGCAGCCCCCAGGTTAGGTTAGGGTAGCCTAATGACAAAATGAGGTTTTAGGGGGCATGTAACGATGTTTTAATATTGCAAAATAATGGGGAAATATGAATTTCCAGAAGGAAAAATGGTACGATTTTAGTTACTGGACACCTATTTGACAGGTACCACCGAGGATTTAACCCCTTATTGGCGGCGCTCGACTTAAGTCGTGCACCAATTTGCAGCAAGTTAGGAGCATTATTAAGGCTTTTAAAGGGTTAAAATAGAGTGCAAATGGCCGGGAGTGCAGCAGGCCACACGTCCGACACCCAGGGCTTACCGCCACCCACTGACTCACGCTCCCTGTGTTCTCGAGAGGACGGCAGCGTAGCCAGTAGTGAGCATAGCTGGGAAAAATATACCGCTATACGCTAAACTCCCATGTTCGTGGCACCACTGCATTAGAACCACGAGTGCTACGTAGCTCGTTCTGGTCTCATTTTGAAGCTTTTAGCGCCTAGTTTTTTGCTGAATACATTTCTTTTCATGCAGATACTTGATTGATCATTCAGGAGGGCCTGAATATGCCCAAATGAGCCCAAGACACCCCGCTAAAGAAGGGTTAATACATAGGCCTATTTGTTTTCGGTTTCCACGCATCCAACACCAAGCTACACCTTTTTCTGGTCCGGTAATAGTATTGAAAACGATATAATAACTTTTTAAATGTGGTTTTTGACGAGAATAAAACCGCGTTTGTGCCGAAAATCGGCGGCGGGGGGGGAGTCCGTCGTTGCTTCGGATCGTCGCGGTTTGTTTACCCAGGACGCTCGAGGTTACTACGGCCAGCTGTTTTACTTGCCCCCTGCTGGTCACATATATGACGATTATTATAATTCACGGGGGGGGGTGTGATGATGGCCCTCAACCCTGTCCTGTATCCCACGGCCTATAACGCAAGTCTTTATAAAAAAATGGACCCAACAACTGGTTATAAGCTTATTAGCCATTTGAAGTCGACCGCCAAGGCGGGACCGGGAAGTCGCTCCGAGCGTAAAGTAAACAAAGCGACGCTACTTCCACGAACGCAACCGAGTTGTCTTTATATTTCGTCTCATATTATCATTATTAAAGTGTCCCCATTGCTTTTTTAGTGTTTCGTACACCAGAAAAGGGTGTAGGTTGGTGTTGGATGCGTGGAAACCGAAAACAAATATGTATTAAATCGTGGGCGGTACCTGTCAAATAGGTGTCCAGTAACTAAAATCGTACCGGAAAAACACCTTAAAACACACTAATCAATGAAGGAACTGATGACAAAAGGGATTATAATAAAAAAAAAAACATAGGCTACGTGACCTAAAATCCAATTTGACCAAGGAAGCTAAGGATGAGCTCTCCAAACCACTGATATTGCTATTCAATAAATCCTTGCAGTCTGGAACTAGCCTATGCCTGATCAGTGGAAGCTAGCCAACGTACGCTAACACCGATATTAAAAATAGGCAGCAAATCCCTATCCAGTAACTATCGTCCAATTAGCTTAACCTCAGTTGTATGTAAAATGCTAGAAACACTCATAAGAGACAGACTCGTAAATCTCTTAGAGGAAAATAACATACTTAAAGATACTCGGCACGGCTTTCGTAACAAACGCTCCTGCTTAACAAATCTCTTAGACTTCTTTCACGAACGATATCCTCAACCTCTATGATGAGAGTAAAGCTGTAGATATTATATACAGTACCGGTACCTTGATTTTCAAAAGGCCTTGGACAAAGTTCCCCACAAACGTTTACTGCTAAAACTAAAAGTGCATGGTCCATGGAATACAAGACGGTGTGTTGAAATGGATAGAAAATTGGAGAGTATAACTAAATAAGGTGGTCACCAATTATTTTGCAATATTTGAAAACAAATATGTTTTTTATATGCTCTAAACATCATATGAACATGTGTTTTAAGCCTCGGCAAAACCTAATAAAAATATATGGTACTAAAATGGGATTTTTTCGTAACATGGTTGTCAATACCTTCCTATAGACGGCACCGATTCGTACACGCCATTTTCACCTGTCTCCCGAGGTCTGTCCACCAGCTTTTTATTCAACACTAACTCCACCTGCCCATCTCTGTCGAAACTACAGGTGTTCATTTCCACAGCTTTGCGCATCATGTCACGAGACACTACTGGGTTCCTATTGTTTTTTTTGTGAAGACGTCATTATAACGCATAGGCTACGTCACGCATACCCTCGGGAGCCAATCACTCGGGTGTAATATGTTGATTACGTCATTGCAATCGGCCAATCACAGCTACCCACCTTGATTTACCTGAAAATTGCCAGTCGAGTCTTGGCTGTAGAATGCAAAGGATGTTCACCTCTGCCACACTATTATTGTAGACACTACACAAAATAATACTGCTGCCCTGAAAGTATTCACAGAACATGGGTGTTTGCCGACTGATGTGACATGTAAGAGGTGTGGTGAAGCCTGTTATTTTTATGAGCCCTTAGAACAGTGGCATTGCGGTAACTACTACTGATGTGACGTGTAAGAGTTAAGATTTTTTCGCATAGGTTTAAACTTCCGGAAATTAATGGGTAATAAATACCACGTACTGAGTACTATGAGTCCGCTGTACCTGGCATGCAAGGGCTAGTTTAGTATTCCACATACTGAGTAATATGAATCCGCTGTACCTGGCATGCAAGGGCTAGTTTAGTATTCCACATACTGAGTACTATGAATCCGCTGTACCGTACCTGGCATGCAAGGGCTAGTTTAGTATCCCACGTACTGGGTCTAGGTTAGGTTAGGTTGGGTTGTTTGGTTAGGTTAATATACTAGGTCTCAGAAACAAGATTCGTAGTTGTGGTAGTATTTACGGATACGCCCAAATACTAAATGGGCGGCGGCCCAACCGCCATGGCACCGGTAAGGGTTCTTGTTGTATCCCACGTAGGCCTACTAGGTACTACGGACACATTGTAGGCGTTAGGTGTGGATTAGGCTTGTATCCAATGTAATAGGTCTATGTTACTGGATATTTATGATTTAAATAAGTGCTACCGGTACGTTTTCGATAAATCTGGTTATATGGCTTTGCAATTAGGGAAATTATGAGCTCATTACCGACATTTCGTTAGTCTTTCGATTCTCAAAATACGATCCAAGTTTTGCCAAAAATTGGCTCTGGTTTTCCAAAATTATGCTTTTTGGGGTTTGCAATTTAGGGAAACATGAGCCAAAATTCTAAATTAGGTTACTGTAATTTGTTTACTCTTAAAACTCGCAAAATTTTCCAAAATTCGGGTTTTATGGCTTTACAATTTCGGGAAACCTGAGCCAAATTTCTAAATGAGGTTACTGTAATTTTTTTGTCTACAAACTCAAAATCCGAGCCAGCTTTGGCCAAAACTTGGCTCGGGTTTTCGAAATATTGGGTTTTAGGCCTTTGAAATACCTTTAAACCCAAGCCAAGTTTTGCTAAAATAAGTTTTAATCGCCGTTTTACGCATTTAACCCCTCATTTTCCCTGTACTTCATAGCCCTCCCCACTATCGGGCGGCGTGTCTTAAGATTGTTGTATAATGGGGAAAACGGTTTCGCCGAGGGTTGTAATTATTTCCAAACACTATATATTGATGAAAACTAACAGGGAAAAATAAAAAAATCCATGGGAAAATTAGTGACCATCTTATTTAGTTTTTCCAAAATTGGCTCAGCGACAGAAAGCAAAGAGTAGTCATAAACGGTAAGGCATCTAAATGGACCAATGTAAGTAGCGTGGTACCCCAGGGATCGGTACTAGGACCAATTCTCTTTCTAATTTACATCAACGACATAGATGAGGGTCTCACCTGTACAATCTCAAAGTTTGCCGACGATACAACAATTGCAAATAGCGTACTCTGAAAAGAACAAGTTGACGATATGCAACACAATCTAGATAAGTTGTCATGTTGGGCCCAAATTTGGCAAATGAGTTTCAATGTGGATAAATGTAAAGTACTACTGTACTGGGTGACCTGGATGTGTGAGAGTTTGTGTTTTTTATCTGTGTTTATTTTTTGTTTTATGTTGTTTTTGTGTTTTCCCTGTTCTTGCTCTGTCTTGAGTCGGCTACCCCCAAAATGGGGATTGGGCCTGAGCATATAGATAGATAGATAGGTACAAGGGGAGATAGAGGGGCAGGAAGACCCTCATTGAGATGGAGAGACTGTGTAAGAAAAGCTTTGGATGATAGAGGAATGACTATATATCAGGCAGGGGAAGTGGTGGTGGACAGGAGTGAATGGAGAATGAGTGAATAGTTGAGTGAACACGTGGTCATTTGGAGTAAGGGGTCGGGCGCAAGTTGGACTAGATAATAGTCCATCAGGCGCCTGGCCCGGGGAGACGATTAATATGAAGGGTGCGCCTGGAAGTGTGGTGGGAGGACTTGTGGCTTTGGCTCCGCTGCATGTCTGCCTGCCGAGATCGGAACCTCTCCGGGTGGTCGGGGGCCAGGGGAGTGCTGGAGGGACCTTGGTGACCCTGGTCTCTGGGTCTTCTCCTGGGTGACCTAGATGTGTGTGAATTTGTGTTTTTTATCTGTGTTTATTCGTTGTTTTATTTTGTTTTTTCCCTGTTCTTGCTCTGTCTTGAGTCGGCTACCCCCAAAATGGGGATTGGGCCTGAGCATATAGATAGATAGATAGACTACTGTACTACATATCGGATACCAAAATGAGAAAGCAAACTATTCGATGAATGGCACTCAGCGTAACTTAAGAGTGTAGACAAAGAAACCGATCTGGGAGTAACAATATTGAGTAACCTAAAACCGAGTCAACATTGTTCAGAAGTTGTTAACCCGGGAACTGCGGGGAGACTCTTAAGAGTTCCCCCGGCGGACTGCGGGGAGACTCTTAAGAGTGAGTGAAAAAAAAAATCAACTTTTGACATAGAAAAACAATTTTTTTTTTATTTTTTTTTTTTTTTGGCCCCTGGGCCATGCAAAATCTCAGTCCTCTACCTCCCCTCCTTCCCCACTTTCCTCCTCTCCTTCAGTTATCACCTATTTTCCCTGTTATTCCCTTATTCTGAGGTATATTTTCGTGCTAACATTAGCGAGTTGCAAGCAGGGTGTTGTCATCACTGATGGCAAGCGAGTGCAAGAGAGAGAGAGAGAGAGTATCGATCGACTGTGTCTCAGTGGCCTTGGGGGAAATTGGCGGGAAAGCAGCTTGCCTCACCCATACATTATACAACTTGCGGGCTATATCTCCGATTTTGACCATCCAAACGCTGTTTTCACTCGTTTTATTGTTGTTTCAGGTTAATACCTTTATAATTAACCCATAATAAGCGCATATGGATAAGTATTAATGCTATTAACACCTTAAGAGCGGCCTATGCGGTTTATTTATATGTACCGCCCAGCGGGGTGTTTTTAGCCAAAATAGGGCTGTTTACGTGATCATTTTCATGCCTAAATAAGACCCAGAACGTAAAACAAGTACAGTCAGGACCCCCAATTCGCGAGAATAGGGGTGACAGGAGGCATCGCGTATTGTGAATTCGGGTATTGTGGAACTAACTTTAAATGGGAATAATTAGAGTGGGTGACATCTCTCAATTATGGCCTATTTTCGAAATTTTTGGCCCTATTTTCGACATTTTTGGCTCTACAGTACAGTCTATATCTTATATATAAGAAGAACAATGAATAAAAATATGAAACTATCCTTAAAATTAGTAGTAGATAGGCTAGGACTAGGACCGTAGGACTTCACAATTTTCTCCAACTTCTCCCTCCCTAACCAAATCGTACGAACAGTTTACTCTGACAAGCCTATTGCACAGTTTCCTTCTCCTCTTTTCTTGCGAAACAACAATTCCACCTTCATTTTGTGTGTTATCTTCTTATATTGGCGTGGCATGGCGAAAAAAGTGGCAGGCACTACAAACGTTTGGTCACTCCGCACGGCTATGAGCACTTGAGCGGGACTGTGGGAGGGAGGGTAAGCGGGAGGGAAGGCAGGCGTATGCCCGTCTTCTTCTTTTTTCAGAGCTACTCCTGGGCCTCGCGAAACGTAGACGTGCTCGCGTATCAAGCGGGAATAGCGGATTTGGCCCCTTCTTAGCTCTCGATTCGTGTATTGTGGTACCACCTCGCATAATTAATGCTTAATTAATTAATGTTATTTTCGAGGGGTAACTCGTGTATTAGGGTTTTCGCGAATTGTGGAATCGTGTATTGGGGGTCCTGACTGTATCTATCCCTGAAAGGGCATAAACAGAGCTTTCGAATGACACCATAACGATCCTTTTATGATGGCTAGTTTTCTTGCAATAACCGTGCAACGCGAGTGCAAAAAGCATGTAATTAGCCACTTTCCCGATACAATTCCTTATATAGCGAGTGAGAGAGGGAGGAGGGAGCTGGGATTCGTGTCAGTATGTTCGCCGCGGTGGTCTGGAGCAGTCATACGCTCGCTACTCTCCTGCCACCACTTGTCTCTCTCTCTCAGCAACATTACGTGCTGAAATTGCCACTCGACCTATGTCGAGCGCCGCCACATAGTCCAGCTTTATTAAATACGACTTATGTGGTGAGCCGCTAATTAAGGGTTAATGGTACAATGAATATTTTAGTGACGGAAACACCTCAAATACGTCAGCACAGGGGGACGTTTCCAATTACCCCCATGCGCACTTGTTAGGTTAAGAAGGCAAACAAAATAATTGGCTTTATAGGCAGGTCATTTGAGCATAAATCCAAAGAAGTTATCCTAACTCTTGACAATTCCTTAGTCCGCCCTCTTCTGGAATACTGCGTTCAATCCTGGTGCCCTTATTACCAAAAATATATAGACAAGCTAGAACGAGTTCAACGTAGAGTTACCAAAATGATATCTAGCCTAAAGATTCTAAAGAACAAACCATACGAGGAGCGTCTTTGAGAATTAAATGTATTTCGGTAAGATTAGGAGTAGTGGGCGTACCACTACCGAAATACAGCATAACTCGTCTATAAAACATTAACCTAACCTAACCTAGTACTACATGAATACTAGGTTAGGTTAGGTTAGGTTAATGTTTTATAGATGAGTTATGCTGTATGTTGGTAGTGGTACGCCCACTACTCCTAATCTTACCTGTATTTCCTTTAGGCTTTAACCCAATGCAGATTAATAGTAACATAAACCAAATTAAAGGTTTTCATTGTAAGAAATTCAAAAGATCAATTGTCAAGTCTAAATGAGCGGCTTTTTTGCTGTAGGTATGATCTGTGAATATGTATGTACCGGTATATACTGAGGCACATACCCCATAGCTGGGGGTGGCCGACTCAAGATGGATTTAATTATGTATTTTATAGTAACAGACAGCCACAGCCTACATGATGATAGGTGAAGAGCATACATCTGCCAATTTTAACTTGGAGTGTTACTTGAATTTTACTTTTTAATGCAAGCGATTCTATTTATTTATCTCCGTTTGGCTAATATTGGATATATACACATTCAAATATGTAAAGATCATGGACTTGCATCTTTTCACCCAACTTAGTACAGTACCGTAAAACCGGGTCGCTTCGGACTTGGGTCGTAACTTCGGACATCGGCGATAATAAGTAATTAGCCATTGTCATTAGCCTACTGTAGTAGCTAAAATTAGGATACAAAGGAAGTGGGTGAGGAGAGCTGGAGGGAGGCGAGAGGAAGGTGGAATGGCGAGGAGGGTAGAGAGGTTGCAGGAGGAGGAAATCAAGGAAGAGTTCAGGAGAGCAGTAGAAAGACGGCTAGGTAGGTTTGACCTGGAAGGTGTGGAGGTGAGCAAAGTGTTTAAGGAAAAGATCTGTGCAGCATGTGAGGAGGTGTGTGGAGTAAGGAGAAGAGGGAGGGGAGTGAAGGGTACAGCATGGTAGACAGAAGAGGTAAAAATAGCTGTGGAAGACAAGAAGAAAATGTATAGAGAGTGGTTGGGTAGTAGAGGGAATGAATATTTGGAGAGACAGAAGCGAGCGAGGTACTTGGAAAAAATGAGAGTAGTGAAGGAAAGTAAGAGAAGAGTAGATGCAGAATTTGGAAGGAATCCGAGTGGAAAATGGAGGGAGTGTTAGAAACTGTTCTGGAAAGAAGTAAAGAAAGTTAAGGAAGGTAGCAAGGGAAACAGTAAGGGTGTGAAAGATAAGAGTGCTAGCCGAGAAGCAAGAAAGTCGAAAGATGGAGAGAGTACTTCAAAGAATTGCTAAAGGTAAGGAATGAAGCGCCAGTAACATAGTTGGATGGGCTATGGGAGAGAGAAGTAGTGGAGGAGGAGGTGGGGATCAGGAGGTCAGAAGCGTGTGAAGCCATGAAAAGAGTGAAGTTGGGGAAAGCACCAGGAATAGATGGAGTGTGTGGGGAATGTTGAGGTATGGTGGTTGAATGGGTATGGAGAATGTGCAAACTAGCATGGGAGAAGGGGAGTGCACCTGAAGACAAAAGGCAGAACTGCCTGTAGCGAGTGCCTCCATAGTTGAAAGAGTGACAGGGCCAAAATCAAGGGACGTTAGAGTCAAAATGCCTGGACACACAGAGTTTGAAGCAATTTAAGTCATAGGAGGAGGGAAAGACAGATTCTGTGAGAGTTCCAGAGATCAGCAGTTGAATAGAAGAAAGACAGTAATGTTTCACTCTTGGGTTGGAGGGTTGCACAGAGTAGGGGTGGGATTGTATTACAAGACGGGTACCACGTAGGCACGTACCCTACGTAGAGGAGGTGGTATACACTGGGAGAGCTCTGAGGAGCACTGA
The DNA here is from genome assembly GCA_032716605.1 of Paralithodes platypus. Taxonomy (NCBI): domain Eukaryota; kingdom Metazoa; phylum Arthropoda; class Malacostraca; order Decapoda; family Lithodidae; genus Paralithodes; species Paralithodes platypus. The sequence continues at coordinate 29,658,862 of CM064577.1, read as the reverse complement.
TTATTGTAGTAGCGAGAGAGATGCAACATTGCAGCGAAGAGAGAGCATTTGCAAAGAGTTGGTGAGTGGGTGGGAATTAATGATACAACAGGCCTTCCTTTCTACTTTGTCTAGAAGTGCGGTGTGAGAGGATCCTCCCGACACATGTGAACAATACTCGATACAAGGACGGACTGTGCCCCTGTACAGAGTAAGAAGCTGTGCATGGGTAAGGAACCCCTTGAGGCAATTGAGCACACCCAGCTTCTGGGAGGCTGCCTTAGCAAGACTGGTAATATGGTTCTTCCAAGTGAGAGCTGAAGAAAAAGAGACACCAAGAATATTGAGAGAAGAATCAAGGATTGATTTTTGTATTGTTGAATAATAAGGGAGAGTCCACATGGAGTTCCGGATGGGTAGATAGATGGAGAAATTGGGTTTTGGAAGCATTAAAGGAAACGAGGTTTTCTCTGCCCCAATTGGAAACCGTAGTTAGATCAGAAGATAAGTGTTCTATGGCTTCATTACGTTTGTCTTTGAGGGATTACTGGCTGGGGCGTTCTGGAAAACTAATCGAGTAGTGTAAGGTAGAGTCGTCTTCGTATGAATGGATGGGACTGGAGGTACAGTTGAGAAGATCGTTTATGAAAATTAGAAAGAGAATAGGAGATAGGACAGAGCTCTGAGGAACACCGGAGTTGATAGGATGAGGAAGTGAGCGATGGCCGTCCACAACTGCAGGTATGGGACGGCCGGAAAGGAAATTAGAGACAAAGGCACAGATGGAGGGATAGAAACCGAAGGAGGGCAGTTTAGAAATTAAAGATTTGTGCAAGACTCTATCGAAGGCCTTCGATATATCTAGTCATTCTAGTGCAATAGTCCCCCTATACAGTATAAGGGTAAAGGTGAAAAAGGAGTGTGTGGTAACCACTGAGGAATATGTCTTCTAAGCGTAGTAGGGGAAGGTGTACAGTAGGGTAGTACAAAGGAAATCAAGCAACAATAGTTCTAGTGATCCCTCTAGGCTGCTTGTCCTCCAAAACACTGAGGATCAAGTGTCCAGACAGTGGTTAACCTAACAAGTGCGCATGGGGGGGGTAATTGGAAACGTCCCCCTGTGCTGACGTATTTGAGGTGTTTCCGTCACTAAAATATTCATTGTACCATTAATAGCATTAATACTTATCCATATGCGCCTATTATGGGTTGATTATAAAGGTATTAACCTGAAACAACAATAAAACGAGTGAAAACAGCGTTTGGATGGTCAAAATCGGAGATATAGCCCGCGAGTTGTATAATGTATGGGTGAGGCAAGCTGCTTTCCCGCCAATTTCCCCCAAGGCCACTGAGACACAGTCGATCGATACTCTCTCTCTCTCTCTCTTGCATTCGCTCGCTATCAGTGATGACCACACCCTCCAACCGGATTTCTAATGTTAGCACGAAAATATACCTCAGAATAAGGGAATAACAGGGAAAATAGGTGATAACTGAAGGAGAGGAGGAAAGTGGGGAAGGAGGGGAGGTAGAGGACTGAGATTTTGCATGTCCCAGGGGCCAAATTTTTTTTTTTTTTTCTTTTTTTTTTTTTTTTTTTTTTCACTCACTCTTAAGAGTCTCCCCGCAGTTCCCGGGTTAAGAGAAAATTGGGAAGGGAATTGGCCTTGGAGCTAATCTCCGTGGCAGGATTAGGGTGTTAGTAGGGGACAGATGGGTTAATAAAATAATAACATAACATAATTATTGAAAATAAGTGAAAATAGTGATTGAGAGAGCGAGAACGGAGAAATGGATAGGTACAAAGGAAATCAAGCAACAACAGGTCTAGTGACTCCTCTAGGCTGCTTGTCCTCCAAAACACTGAGGATCAAGTGTCCAATCAGTGGTTTAGAGTGGGTAAGGGAAAATTGGAAAGAGAACTACTGCCCTGGAACTAATGTCTGTGGCAGGATTAGGAAGTTAGTTCGATTTTGACTTGGCCTTCCTGGAGGGCCCAAATGACAGTTTTTTGGACTTTAAAAGTCCCCTGTAGCCCAAACTATAAGTCCTAGGGAATTCTACTTGGTGCCATTCGATTGCTCTTGCCGAGCTGCTTCTATACATGGTTGTAGATTGCATTTTTGCCCAGATTTTTTTTTTTTTTTTCAAAAATCCTTCCAGCCCGGCTGTCCTTTTATAAGGACACCGCAGCAGCTGGGCAGGACCCCGGGTGTCCTTATAACAGCAGTAAGCTTGAAAGTCTATTCAGCTTGTTTTGAAAGCCGTCCGTCCGACGCATGTAAACACAGCCGGTTGGACGCCGCCGCGCACTTCCGAAAACAAAAAGGAGAGGCGTCGTTTGTTTTTGTGGCTGTATGTTGTTATTTCAGTAGTGAAAAGGCTCATATGGCTAAAATCGCGGAAAAATGTGCTCCACGGAAATCGTCATCACAACTGAACCAGTTGAGTTAGAGAGCTCTACTCAACGCCAGTCTACAGATTGGAAACCACAGTACGTTTAGACATGCGTGGGAATTTTCTAGCAGTTAAAATAACAAAGATACGGTAGCCTAGGCATAGACGTATTCTGGCCATATCTCCCGGGTCTCAACAACGTCCTTAGGATAGGGCCGGGGGGGGGTGGGGGGGGTTTAAAGCCCAGGCAAATCTGTGATTTTGGTCGGATTTTGACTATTCAAGATTATGGTATATTTGGATTCATGTCGTTGTTGCGATTCCAACGGTATATGCATTTTTTTATTTTTTTTGGCCCAATAGGCCTATTTTAAAGTTTAAAAACTCCATAGACAAGTTATCTATGGATGGATTTTGTTCAAATTTATACCAAAAGTACACTTTGACCCGCTGAATCGAATGGCGCCAACAAAATTAAAATCGGACCATTAGTTTAGGATTTCGATTTTGACTTGGCCTTCCTGGAGGGCCCAAGGGACCGTTTTTTGGACTTTAAAAGTCCTCTGTAGCCCAAACTATAAGTCCTAGGGAATTCTACTTGATGCCATTCGATTTCTCTCGACGAGTAGCTTCTATACATGGTTGTAGATTGCAATTTCGCCCAGAATAAAAATGTTTTTTCCAAAATCCCTGGGTTTAAGCCCAGACAAATTTTTGCACTTGGCAGGCAACTTTCGAATTTAGAGTTTTCATGGGTATATATGGATTCGTTTCATTAGGATTCCAACGGTATATGATTTTTTTAATTTTGACAAATTTTTAGGCCCAATAGGCCTATTTTAAAGTTTTAAAACTCCATAGACGAGTTATCTATATGTGGATTTTGTTAAAATTTTTACCATAAGTTCACTTTGACACGCTGAATAGAATGGCACAAACAGAATTGAAATCTGACAATTAGTTTAGGATTTCGATTTTGACTTGGCCTTCCTGGAGGGCCCAGGGGACCGTTTTTTTGGACTTTAAAAGTCCTCTGTAGCCCAAACTATAAGTCCAAGGGAATTCTACTTGGTGCCATTCGATTTCTCTCGACTAGTAGCTTCTATACATGGTCGTAGATTGCATTTTTGCCCAGCCTCAGTCGCCGGCCCCGAAGCCCCCCCAACTGCGACAAGGAGAGTTGTTGTTGTTCCCTAAGCTGCCTGGCCGAACAGCCCCGAGTCCCTGAGGAAGGCCATGGCCACGATCGGGCTTTCCCACAGAGCTCTCATTGAGTGTAGATTGTGTTGTTGGCGTAAGTGGTTGTGTGAAATGCAGTCTTCTATGATGTGTTTAATGGTATGGGGTGCTGTGTTACATCCCGGGCAGGCGTCGACAACGGAGTCATCCAGTCTCTTCTGATAGCTCAGGAGAGCTGGATGGTGGACTCTCCTCGCGAGGAAGGGAGGATTCGGAAGGATGGATTTCGGGAGGTCGTGCATGCAGCTGCGTGTTGTCTGTGAGTGAGTGGATGGATCGGCGAGAGATATGAGTATGGATGTGCTTCTGGAAGTTATGGGCAGGGAGGGAGAGAGGACAATAATTGTGTGTGATACCGTGTGCTGGGTGTTGTTTTGATATTTCTTGGTGTCTGTGGGTGTGTTGCCATGTAGTTTAGTGGGTGGTCTTGGTTCGTGGAGGCTGCTGCCAGGAATTGAGTGCCTCTCATGTCCAGATGGTCTTTGACTTTGGTTTCTTGATGTAGGTGATCTGTGGGTGCAGTAGCTGTGCAGCCTGTAATGATCTTCAGGGCTTTGTTTTGAATAGTCTGTAAGGTCTTATGATGTGTTTCAGCTAGGTTAGAAGCCCAGGCTGGGCTTGCGTATTCCATCACTGATCTTATGTATTGTTTATATACTGTGGTGGTAGTTTCTTTGTTGTGTCCAAATTTTGAGGGCGTAAAGTCTGGGTGTCAGTTTCTTTTTAATGTTTGTGGTGTGCTGTTTGAATGTCATATGAGTATCATATGTTACTCCTAGGATTTTGGGTGTGTGTGTATGTGTTAGGGGTGTGTTGTTTATGGTGAGTTGAGGGATGTATTCGTGTTCTCCTGTCCAGCTTGTGAGCAGGGTTGCGGTGGATTTGGCTGGGGCTAGATTAAGTCTGTTTGTAGTGCACCAGCCATGTAGTGTGTTGAGATAGGGTTGAAGGAGATATGTTGCTCTCTTTGGGTCATGGTGTGTGCATGTGAGTGTTATGTCATCTGCATGGAGGCTAAGTTTATTTGGGGCGTATTGGGTGTAGTTATATCGTGCATGTACAGATTGAAGAGTGCGGGCGATAGGACGGATCCTTGTGCGACTCCGTTTGGCAAGTTTCTGATTTTAGATGACTGACCGGCAAAAGATACGTGCACATCTGCCTGCTAGGAAGTTGGCCAGCCACCTTTTTGTGTTGTGCATGTTTGTGTTGTAAATTTTGTTTGTTAGGTTGTGGCAGGGGATGGCATCGAAGGCTTTACTAATGTCGAGTGTGGCTAATATGTGTGGTGGTCTAGCTGAGTTGATGCCGTCAAAAGCTCTTTGTGTAAGGTCTGAGAAGAGTGTTTGTGGAGTGCAGTGGCCTAAAGCCATGTTGTGTTGGAGCTAGGGGTAGGTCGGGTGTAATTAGTTGTAATACTAGGCGTTCCATGACTTTGGAGGGGGAGCAAAGGAGTGTGATGGGGCGGTGCGAGGAGGGTAGCGTGGGGTCTTTGTTGGGTTTGGGGAATGTGGTGATGATACCATGCTTCCAAATGTCTGGTATTGTGTTGTGTGAATAGCTGTAGTTTGATATGTTAGTGAGTGCTTGTATGCCTTGTGGTCCCAGGTGTCTGAGGTGTATGTTGCTTATGTTGTCTAGGCCACAAGCGGGTGAGTGCTTGAGATTGTTGATGATATGCTTTGTCTGGTGATTGGTGAAGGGTGTATAGTCAGGGTCTGTGAGGAATTGTCTCTTACGTCGGATGACACGTCGGTCGTCTTTGTGAGATTTTAGGTGGCTGACATGTGAGAAGTGATTGATGAGAGTGTTTGCTTGTTGTTTACATGAAGGAGTAGAGTCTGTTGTTGTGATTGCAGCATGTGATTGTGTTGTGTTGCTGTTGGAAAGTGTGATGCTGTTTAGTGTTTTGTAGAGTTTTTTGGAGTTTGTTTTGTGATCAAGTGTTTGTAGGAAGTTATTCCAATTTAGTTTTTGTTGTTAGTTTGGGTGTTGAGTGCTTGGATTTGTTGTGTGATGTCTTGTGTGTGGGGTGCTGGGGAGTGTTTCAGTATGTCGCGTTGTCTGATGAGGTTTTGAATTTCTGATGTGAAGTTGGGGTGGTGTCTTTTTCTGTTACCTCTTGGAATGTGTTTCTTGTCAGCGTTTTGGATAGTTTTATTGAGTATGTGTACAGCATTGTTGATGTTAGTGATGGGTGTACTGTTTAGAGTTGTGAAGTGTTGTTCTGTCTCATTTGTGAATGCTTCCCAGTTAGCTCTTTTATAATTGGTGTATGTGTGTTTGTGGCTAGCTGGGGTGAGTCTGGTTTTGGTGGTGATAATGATCGGGAGGTGGTCAGAGCCTAAGGTTCTGACCACCCTCCAGGATGTTGTGTTGGCGAGTTCTGGGGAGCAAAAGGTGATGTCTGGAGATGATGAGGTTATAGAGGGCTTGGTGAGGAATATGGGTATGTTGATGGATGTCGTTAAGGATGATGAGGTTATCAGTTTGGTTTTGTAGTACCAGCCCTCTGTCTGTGTCGGGGTTGTCGACAAACCAGGCCGATGTCTTGGCGTTGAAGTCACCACCCAGGATGATGTGTGGGGCGTTTGTGTTGTGTTGTAAGTGTGGTCTGTATTCATTTGGTACTGTAGGGGATGTATGTGTTTATGATGGAGTTGTTGCCAGTGCGTATTTTAATTGATTGTATTTCTGTTGTGTTATCATTTGGGGGGAGGAGGGATTTGGTTTGTACACTGGTAACTATGTATGATATTTCTTTGTGTACCAGGGTGATGAGTCCCACCGCCTCCGCCGACAGCCCGGTCTTGTCTGATGGTGGTGAAATCATGAAATGTGGGTGTTTTTTGTGTTGTGCGGAGTTTTGTTTCTTGTAAGATGGCAATGTGTATGTTGTGTTGTTTGATGAAGTGTGAGAGTTCGTGTTTCTTTGTGTTGATGCCATCTATGTTCAATTGGAGAATGTTAATGTTATGTGCACGATGTATGTTGGGTGCTGCTGCACGAGGATGGGGTGGGGGTGAGGGAGGGGCTGGGAGTTGGGATGGGTGAGGTGGGGGTGGGGAGCAGGAGATGGGGGTTGGAATGGATTAGGATGGGGTGTGTTGTGTTGAGTTGAGGATGTGGATGGTATGGGAAGGTTGGGGGGGGAGTGGATGATATGGGAAGGTTAGGTGGGTTGGGGAGGAGAGGTGGACAGGTTTTAGGCGAGGGATTTGACTGGGAGAGGGAGGGGCATGAGGAACAGGTCCAGGTGTTCGTGTAGTGTTTCTTGGAGGCAAGTGTTGTGCAGGTGAAGTGGGTCCAGTTCCTGCATGAATTGCAGAGAACTGAACCCTTAGTGTGGCGACTCGAAGTGATGGGTTTTGAGCAAGTTGGACATATGTATGTGTAGGTGGGTCCTGGGTTGCTCTCAATGTCTCCGGCTAGAAGTCTTCGAGAAATGACAGCCGGAGAGTCATTTCTCGGTGTAGGAAAAACTGTGTGGTGTGTGTGTGGTGCGAGAGGTGTGGAAATTCCCGGCGCGACCGAAGCCGCTCCAAGGACCCGTGCCCCCAGGGAGGGGGCAGGGGATGGTTGTGACAGTTTGGCTCAAGGAGAGTAGTACCAGGGGGGTGTATTTATATGGTGTCGTCCCAGTTTTCGTTCGAATATTTTGCAAGTTTTACATTATAATTTAAGTAGAATACAAGTGCTACCTCAATTGAAATGGTTAAACGATATAAATGATTAAAAACACACTAAACTTCAAACTCATTGGCAAAATATCCAAACTGAAATATGACGACCAAGTGACTACAATGTCCTACACAAATTTGTTGATAACCTACTGACAAAAACATCTAAACTTAAATAGTATAATAACCTCTAAGCAAACTGAAATAACAGTAACAAAAAATAAATATATAAACATATAAAACTGAAACAAAGATAACCTACTAAAAATATATATACTGTATTATTAACCCTCCAGCCTCGGCTATGTATTCTATAAATATTCCCCGAAACCCGGGGGATTTGGCCGAAAAAACGTCTCGCCTAGGCTACTGTACCTTTGTTATTTTGACTGCTTCCGCATTCCTGCACATCCCCAAGCGTAGATGTGCTTCGTACCTGTAGAATGGTGTTGAGTAGAGCTCTCGAAGTCAACTGGTTCAGTTGTGATGACAATTTCCGTGGAGAGAACTTTGTGGCGATGTCGGCCATATTAGCCACTTTTCACTACTGAAATGACAACATACAGCCACACAAGAACAAATTACGCCTCTCCTTCTTGTGTTAGGAGGTGCACGGCGTCGAGCCAACCGGCTGTGTTTATATGCGTCGGACAGACGCCTTTCAAAACAAGCTTACAGGCTTTCAAGCTGCCAGAACCTCAGAGCCCTTCCGGGGTCCGCGGGCCGCTTTTGTTATGGGTGCCTCAGAGCCCAACCGGGGTTGAGGGGTTAAACTACCTGTATTTTGATATTTTAACCCCAAGAATGTATATTTTTAACATCGTTCTTAAAACCAATAAACTCCAAATTAAATAAATAAAAACATGCGATTCTCCCAGGATTCGAACCTAAGGTATCTCATACAGAACTTACACGCTATAACCATTACACCATCAAGACAGGGATAATACTGTAATAGCACGGACAGCCAACCCCGAGAATAATATAATTTCAAGAAGGGATAATAATAGCACGGACAGCCTGATAAATCTTTAATGTTTCCACATAGTAGGAGTGGATAGTAAGCTTTTTATTATAATTACTGCTGCATATACAAGTACGACCTTGGAGCGGGACACTGCGGGGGGAGGGCCGCGTGTCATCCCAGAAGGTTTAGACCAAGGGTAAGATAAGGTAGGGGTTTGGGGTAGGGGACAGGGAGTTGCTCAAATTTAACCCCTACATTACAATAGCATCATCCAAATTCCTTTCTGGCTAACACTAGAAGATTTTCTCTTGCTGAAGATACAACAGTTGATCCTTTGCCTCCCATGAATCCTCCTTAAAACTAAATAAAATCTTCTAGTTAGCCAGAATCCAAGCCAAACAACACCATCCTACTGACGGGGTTTAGAAAAGTTGTTGCCTCTTCCTAGTGGTGTCTCTTGCATACAATTGAGGGAAACACAAGACTGCAAACGTGAGTGTATGAAGCCCTTCCGAGGGTGCGGGGTAAACCAGTGACAAGCCGACTACAAGCGGTCTTCAGGAGCTACCAGTTAAAGGGGGACAGCTGATTCCTACACAGTAGACCCATTAGTAGACTGTTCATAAGAAAACGCACACCAAAAATAGGTTTGATTTATAAATTTAATCTCAAAATGTACAATAATTAGCCTGAAGAACATTTTGAAACTATACTTATCAATCTAACTTTTTGTGGGCATTTTGTTATCAATTTGTCACTAACTAGACCACCCCATAAGAATGAGCTATTCTACCAAACTACAGTAAATAAATCAAAGCTTCTTCCCACCATTATTCAGAGTTATGATGAAACCAAAGCCACTGAAATATAAACGCCAGAACTGCAGGAAGGTTACAGTCGTCCAAGCTTTCAATAATTTTGGTTTTGATGTCACTCTGAGCGCAACGGTGGGCGAGGAACTTTGTCTTTCACTCTACAGACGATATCAAAACTTCAGTCCTACCTTCGGAACTTCTAGTTTTCCTCTCGGCATCAAGAAAACATTACTCCCCAACCCACGTTTAAGGAGGTCTCTTTATTTTGTCAAGGAAGAAAAGCAGCACAAGTTTTTCCCCTCATGACATAAGCAAATTATACTCCTCAACCTATCTGAACAAGCTTTAATACAGAGGCTTTATTCGCGATCACCGAGGACTTAGATTTACTTTGTATTAAGAGAGATAAACAAGGAATTAATTATGTAGGTACGACAGTATTTTCAACCACGACTGTACAATATTCCAGATATTAAAACTTTCACTGGCAGCTAGGAATTTGAGGGGGGAGGGGTGTCACCAGGACCCTATAAGAAGGGGGGGGGGGGGTAGTAGCCCCTGATTAAACCCCTAACTCCCCAAAGCCACACCCTAGCTGGGGGAAGGGGTAAAGAGGGCATGGGAAGAGAGGCAGGCGGGTATGTATGTAGGTAGGTAGGGGCCACATGTGACCCCCTGGGTACACTCCCACCCCCCAATACTAGGGAGCCAAGGGGGGGGGGAGGGGGAGGAAGAGGGGGGGGACCAGTCATGGGAGGCAGCAGCTATCCCACACACAGGTTGTTTATATCATCAAGTCCCTCTCTCTCTCTCTCTCTCGCGTCTGTCAATAATAATGGGTTGGTGAAACTCAAAAAGACACCTTCAGTATCCTACCAAGTCTATGAGGCCACCGTGATAATACACCCTCAGGCTCTTCAGTACTACGGCGCTTATCTCCGCTGGCTGCCGGTAGGCCATTTTTTACAGCTCGAGGAGATATAGGGAGCCAGTTTATTCAAGATACGTGAGGTCCTCCCCAAGCTGAATAACATCGCCTAGCGTCAGCCAGAACGCTGTGCATCACCGCGGTACCAAATGCCTAGAGGACTACCAATAATCCTTATATGGGCAAGCAACAAAACATCATAACCATGTCAACACGAGTGACACCACAGCAATTGCATATGAGGTTGCCTTTAAATCTTTGAAAACAGTAACAGTATCATACATCACTCAAATTTTAAAGTGGCACTTTAAAATCATTTTATTTTTCCTTCCTCAACCTAAAATATGTGGGTACACACTCCTACGGGTACCAACCATTGAATTCATTATAGCCATTTATACTGAAAGTTTTTATCTCCTCTCAACCTAAAATATGGGTAAATACTCATACAAGTACCATCCATGTACTGATAGGGTGGACTAGCTAATAAGAATTGTACCCGGAGGATCAATTAGTACGTAATACTGGATCTATAAATAAATACCGCGCAAAAGGAGTACCACAGAAATAAATGTCTCAAAATGTAGCTTAACTCTTACATTTTGACGCTAAACTTATTACTCTCCTACTAAATTTTGCGGGTAGGATTTATTCAGTGGTAGCGTATTAATTGGATTCCCGGATAAGAATTAGCTCCCCCATCCTAACTCAAGAAATACATTATACAGCACTGCAATTTCACAGTTTAAATGTCACCCAAACCACAAAGACTACGATAAAAAGCCTGTAATCTGTTTTATTTTTCTTGTCTGTAGGCAAAGCAGATCTGTGAAGGGTGAAACTTACTATAGTCGGTTCACAGTAACTTGGCAGCTTATTTCACCCTTCTCCTTATACTGTACTTGCATGTGATTGGTGTAATGTACTTCTAGCAGCTCATTCCAATTTTTCCTTTAGTTTCTAGCGATCAGCTTAACATTTCTTTATCTTGTGGACATATTTACGACAGAGACAAACCATACTTCATAATGATCACTCAGCATTTCAAGTGTATGTATAATAGACATTTCTAAAATATTCCATTCCCCAGACCACAACCATACCAACCAATCACGTTCATTCATAATCTTCCAAGGGTGAGGGTTTGCTGCCAGGTCAGTGTGAAACGACTATAGTGAGAACATGCAGGGGTAGGCCATTGGCGCTGATGCTACACCTAGGGACTCCAGCTGTCATCATCATTTGCGGCGTGGGTTCGAGTCCCCCAGCTCAGGACAATTGAGTTTGTGGGGCCGACTCTCACAACGTTGACGCCTAGTTCGCGACAGTTTAAAACCTTTCAGAATAAGGATGCATATTTCTCTCATATTCGGGCTACCATTACGCAATTTTTTGCAGCTTATAAGAAGTCTTTTGAAATTAACGAGGTACAATCTATCATCATACATTCTATTAACTTCCACAGATTCTTAATAAACTGCCTAAAATTGTCTAATGATAGCCCGATGAGGTGAAAACCGCGTCCTAAGATACTAAAAGGGTTAAACCAGCCACCTAAACCGTACCACCGACTACCACCATCTTCTGCTTCAATCCTGTTTCAGTAGGACGTGAGACTGACACCATACTTTATGTGGATCACTCGGTCTTTGAAGTGTATGTATGTCATGGGGGGTAAACTAGTCAATTCTTAAGCGGTTGTCCGATTAGTGCGCGTAATGGATAACTAAGCTACCCACGAAAATCAGTCGAGCAGGTAGTTAAGGCAATTTTGATACTCGTTTATTAATCTAACTTCCGTACTCATTATTCAAGGGTATTTTTGGTAGGAACCTCAGGAACTTATGAGCCTACATGTTTAGTTAGCATAGAACCAACCTGCACATCTTTTATTGATGATGAAATTGTATACTAACCTAGTGGGCCATTTTGCTTCCTAATTATTAATAATAATTTTTAAATTACTCGCTGTTTATTAGCTATTGGGGCTCGGTCTCGAGTCCCCCCCCCCCCCCCCAAAAAAAAATCAAGGGTATGTGCCTGATTATATACTGTATAGATAGGCTGCGTACTAATCAGACACCCACATACGAATTGGCCACCCTACCCCAGTACCTTGTCCCTGTCCACCCCCAGCAACGGTTCAGCCGCCTAACCTTCAACACTCTCGTTGTTCCTTGAGGCGCCGGTCTAGCCCTGCCGCCACAGATCTACATCTGCTGATTCATGTCCCCCCACCATAGCTGTAAAAGGCAATACATTCACTATACAGCCACACACAAGCATTAACCCTTTCTCTACGGGAGGACTTTCTTACCAGTTATATAATTGGTTTGTCTTAGCCGGATTATCAAAGTTTATTTGTAGTCATTAGCCAAAGTTAGTAAACACCCATCTGAATCTACATCGAACCCAAATACCCAAGTTTGGCTTTAAAAGTTCATATATACATACATACACTTTACAGACTGAGTGATCCACATGAGGTTTCAGTCTCACGTCCTAATGGCAACGTTCCCGGCGGCCTTGTCCTGGGTCGCATTACAGCCAGCCCGGTTCGGGGCTGCACTCAAGTTTTTAAATTTAGATCAGATAGTACCACCTGATCCCAAATGGGTGTATACTTATTATGGCTTTTGACTACTGAACAAGTTCTCATGTTATTCTAAACCTCTTGACTATCTTTCATACTTTGAATAAAATTGTCTAATATTAACCAAATTATAAATAAAAAAAAAAACGTCATCCGTAGGTAAAGGGTTAATATACAAGGTCAAGTCTTTTCTCAAAAACTTAAAAGGTACAAATAAAATATGTCCATATCAAGTTGCATAACATTACTGAAGGCATACTTTATTTAAACATTGGGAGAAAATGACATTAAATGATAAATGTTTGAAACATATAATATATCCAAGACAATCAGATTCACAATGAAAAGTGGGAGCGATACATGTTGTCGGAACACAGATTAGGGCAAACAGGACAATTAGTACGGGCAGTCTAATTGGTACGCGATATCCACAAACACCCCCCACAGGAAAATCAGTCAAGTCAGATCAATAAATATAGTTTCAAAAGATTTACCCCTAACCAGGTTCATTTCGTAGTCAGATTAATATATAGTTTGACCCCCAACTATCGACAGTACATTTCATAGTTATATATATAGCGTCAATGTTTTACCCCAACTACCATACGTGAAGCTAAAATTATTCAACAAACTCGACGGATTTTGTGTGGGTCTGGGTATTGTTCTCGACGTTGTGTACATATTGGAGCCCCGCGTACGAATCGGCTAGCGTGCCCAATCGTAGTATATAGTCACAGTAGGTAAAGTGTTTCTGTATTGCTATAATATAGATCTAAAATTCCCGTCTTCCTCCACAATTCAGTCAAGTTTAGCTATATCAACAATATAAATGCATAGTACCGGAAAATGGACTAAATTCAGACGGGGTATACATCGGACATTCGTGGATAGCGTGTAAGGAGACAGTAATGGGATAATGGTTCATTATTATAGAAAAACAAATATGTATGCAGGGCTTGTCCATAATATCAAACCATTTTCATTATACATTATCCACAGACTGTCTGAAATTACCTTCGTGTCCAAGTTAGCGCGTTTTATCGGCATTGAGTTTGGCTAACTAAACGACAAGTCCAAGTAGCGAAATGAAACCATCTACAGTACTTCCGATTATACAATTCACTATTGCCCGTTCATCATGACTCTACAAATCAGAGACCCCAACCTCTCGTAACTCGAAAAAGACTTGAGTAATCGAGCTGGTATTTCTGCTATTTGGTAAGTCAAACAGTAAATAGGTATGGAAATTTGCAGCCCGCTTGCTCCAGTCCTCCCGGATTTAAAAGCGGCTATTCAAGGGTCCCAATTCCTAGACTCGTCATAATAAATAGACTATACTTCAGATTATACATTTCACTAAGACAGTTCTAACACCTGTATACAAGATTCAGCGCATTCATATTGCCCAAACTAAAATAAAATTCCAAAAGTACTTTATTGTAAAACTCAAAAAATTCAAATAATACAATCACATGAGAACATTATTGCTATGACACCAAACAGTGCAAAATCCAAGGAGGGTAGGTAAATAAAAAAGAAAGAAAGTCAAATTAGAAAAAATTGCTTCTACTTACTTGTCCGTACTGATTCATATCCAGATCAGTGTAATTGGCTGACAGGTAGTTAGGCTGGTTGGCTGGCAGGTTGTTGTGGTCGAGGGGGGGCACTGCTGCCATTATGTCCGGCAGCTGCATGGTCGACCACAACATATCAGAGTTATTGACCACCCCCACACCTCCCAGACCACTCACGCCGCCACTAACCACCCCTGTCGCGCCACCCCCTACCACACCGACCCCTCGCTCGGATCTTTTCTGGGCCCGCTCAGTGCCGATGGGTTGGAGTTTCACATGGCGTTGCTCCTCCGGCATTTGATTCAACCCTCCCGCATTTACTACAGTTGTCGCCGTTTGCGTTGGCGAAGCGGGGTTTGAGGAGTGTGGAGATGCAAGAGGAGAGGTTCCATCTTGAGATGCTCCACTGTTTCTGAAGGCCACATTACCACCAACTGTACTAGGAATGGCGGCTAAGGGAGGTGGATTGCGGGACATCAAGCCACTCATGATTTCGTTAAACCCGCTGGGGAATGACAGTGAGCCATCTAAGCCAGCTGGGAACTGACCAGCACCCCCGAATACCGACCCTAGAGAAGGAGTGACAGTTGGCGCTCCATTCTGGAAAGCTGCCAGTTGTGATCGGGGTGGGAAGGTGGGTGGCACGAAAGTCCCTGATCGGCTGGTGAAGTCTGGGGCATTGGGGTTGAGGTTACTCTGAATCTGGGGTGCAGCAGAAATGGGTAAGTTGTTGCTAAAGACAGGATGGGGATTAGTTTGTGGTGTAGTGAATCTTGGCCCATTCATCATTCCTGCTAATGCGAACGAGGATAATTGTTGCTGTTGTTGTTGTTGTTGTTGCTGCTGGTGTTGCTGGTGTTGCTGTTGTTGCTGATGTTGTTGCTGCTGGTGCTGCTGTTGTTGTTGTTGTTGTTGTTGTTGTTGTTGTTGATGATGTTGTGGATGCTGTGGATGTTTCTGCTGGTGGAATGACCCCATAGGCAGATCAATAGGTGGTTGTTGTTGCTGTTGTGGTGGAGGGGGAGGTGGTGGTGGCGGCTTGCGGTATGGCTGACCGGGCGCTAGATTAACCAGTTCTGAGTGGTCTGGCGGAGGTGGCATGGGGCCACGATGCATAGATGACACTGGGCCTCCCGGAGCTAAGCTGGCGATGGAGTATGGTTGCTGGGGTACGTTCATTCCCGGCTGAGACAACGGGCCACGAGTAGGTGGTAAAGGTCCTCCAGGGCCCAGAGAGCCTGTTGGTGGTGGCAATCGGACCAGTGGGGACAGTACAGGTGGTGGGGTACGTGATGGACCAGACAGGAGAGCAAATGCTGTAGCACCAATATCTAACGCCGCTCTTGGTATGGGTGGTGGAGTGGCTGTCTGGCGGGAGAGTGGTGGAGCTATAGGCCTCATTGAAGGTGAAGCTACAGGGGTTCCAGGGGCACTGCGGGCCATGCTGGTAGCTCCGGTAGGCTGGTGGGGTCCCGTTAGAGGCATAGCTACTGGTACGCTACCAGGCGGACTTCCTGAGCCAACGGAGGCAATATGGCTGCTAACCGTAACGGTGGATGTTGTCCCGCGGTAGCCTGGAGCCCGGGAAGCATCAACCATTTGTGGCTGCTCTACCGCTTCCATGAAGCTATTTGATGAATTATGTGGTAGTTGTTGCTGACTTTGTTGGTGGGCTTGGGGAGGCATCTTGGACGTGCCGTTGGGGACAAGCCCGGAGGCAGCTACAGCAGCAAAGTTAACCTGTTTTTCCTTTGCCCCCCACATGGCTTCGTGGGTCACCTGGCTCAGCCGATTGTTGAAGATAGAATATTGTTGACTAACCATTCCATTGTTATTAGTTTCCGGTACACTTTTCTCTTCGCTGATATTATCTGACGCGTTGATAAGATTATTAGGCATCCCCGCATGAACAGCTGGCTTGGGTGATGGGATTAAAGGTGGCGTTCCACTTTTTATTATATTTTTAGGGTCAGCTAATTTGGCTGCAAATGTCTGCGGGGGTTCACTTCCCATCGCTGAGGTTCCTGGTTGTGCAGATATCAAGGACTTCACAGCACTAGATACAGACGGCACAGGTTTCTTCTCTCCTGGGAACAACTGGCGAACGGCTGGACTTTTGGTTATACTAGAGGCGCTAGGAGGACCGCACATAGATAGAGGTCTGGTCTGCGCTGGGGTTCTTTTAGGTGATGAAACAGCACTAGACCATGCGGTTGTGGTACTGCCAGATTTTGCAATAGTCATACTAATAGTGGAGGATGTTACAGTTGCCATGCTGATACCAATGGTACTAGCTGGTCTTAATCCCTTGCTGGCACCTTGTGCTGCTTCTAAGCTAATCTTGGATGGTTTGGGGGCAACCTTGGTGACAGATTTTGGAAGCAGCTCAGAGAGATCTTTGTCTGGGTCTTTCACTAGAGCGGAGATTAAATTTTGAGCCTGCCGAGTAGCCTCCGTTGAGCCCTTGATACTAATCATTCTATCACCCTGACTCTTCCCTTGCTTCTCTACTTCAATATGAGCTCCCGAGACCTCTCTAATGGTGTTGATATTGCAGCCGCCTCGACCAATCACACGGCTAATTGCACTATTGGGAACAGCTACCTTTTTCGCCTTTCGACTGACTTCCTTCCATCCCTCCTCTCTCCGCGTTCCTTTCTTCGGGCTCGTCCCTAGACCAGGAACCGATTTGGCATTAGGACTAAGGGAAGGGGCAGATAGAGTTGTTGAAGCGCAACCGACGAGACCCGGGATCGGAGTGATGTAATGATCCACCTCTCCGAACGTATCTAGAGCATTTACCCTTGAGGAATCCCCAGAGCCCTTTTTGTTGTGTATGGGTTTGACGTTATCCAGGTGAAATATGTCTAGTTCGTTCATCACCCCACTTGCTTTATTCTCCTCCTCCTTTTTCTTCTTCGTCTTAGAGGATAAGGTGTTTGAGGCACTAGGTTGTGGCGCTTGCTGGGAAGAAGAATTGCTACCACTAGAAGATTTTTTAATATCGCTACTCTCGCCGACAGGAACTGGGGAGGGCGTGGTTCCGTTTTGCTGTTGCTGCGGTTTCTGGTTGGCGGGAGGGTTCGCCGTATCTTTCCCCGCCGGCTCCTTTCTCTTCTTTTTGGTTCTTTTGCCGGGTTTATCTTTTTCCTCCGTTACTTTGGTTTCCGAGGTGGCACTGGTTTGGCTGTTGGAGTCTATACCGCTATCTCCGTCCTTCTCCTCGGGGGCGATATGATCTACCGCTCTCTGCAAGGCGTTGGCTTCGTTTTTCTCCCTCTTCGCCTGTTCTTCGGGACATTCTTGGTCTTCATTGCTCCCGTTATCAAGCTCATCGTCTTCATAATTATCACTAGCATCATCATTTCTCTTAGTCTCTTCCAAACGTCTCTTCTCCTCTTTCTTTTCCGCCTTCTTTGCTTTCTTCTTTAATCTACGTCGGGACGCGGCTGCCTTCTTGGACTCCTCTCTGGTGCGCTCCTGTTCTAATTCTTCCAGTAAAATAGAAGCATTCTTGTTAGCTTCTAGCGCTTGTTTATCCTTAGCTGCTCTGATCACCTCCAAACAGTTGGTACACTTGGTAATTAATTCCTTGTCTCCTAAAGTAGCAATGTACCGCTGCAGCTCCTGGTCGGAGGGGAACTGCGAGACGTTACGCACCATATATTTAACGACTTTATAATGACCGCGTTTGAATGCTGCCATGAGACAGGAGACTCGCCGGTTGTCCTCGGAGTCTATGTCTGCCGCGGCGCTGTATAGTAACTGCACAACCTCCAAGTGTCCTCCGTTAGCTGCCAACCAGAGGGGGGAGTTGCCCTTCTTATTTTTAACCTCCACTTGGGCACCTCTGTAACAAAACACAAAGATATTAATTAAGGAAACACCCCGTTCTTAACATTAATTCTCCATTACAAACCCCAATGTACACTCAGAAACCATAGTCTCTAGCCCACTCATAAATATTTGTGGACTTCACCAATTTCTAACTATGGAAGTATATCTCTGGAAACCAACTTATTAATATTTTTTTCTATAAATCAACTACAAAACTATATATACTATATACGGTACTATTAACCCTCCAGACCCGGTAGGGCTCTGAGGCTCCGGCAGCTTGAAAGTCTGTAAGCTTGGTGTGCGAGGCGCTGGACCGACGCCGTGCATCTCCGACCACAAGAAGGAGTGCGTCGCTTGTTCGTGTGTGTCTGTATGTTATTGTTAAGTAGTGAAAAGTAGTGTAAAGTGGCTGTTTTTGCCACAAAGTTATCTCCAATTAAATCGTTATCACAACTGAACCAGTTGATTTAACGCCATTCTACAGGTACGAAACACATATACCCTTGGGGATGCGCGGAAGCAGTCAAAATAACAAAGATACGGTAGCCTAGGAGTAGACGTTTTTCGGCCAAAACCCCCGGGTTTGGGAATATATATGGAATACATAGCCGGGGTTGGAGGGTTAATTGAAAAGAAATTTCTATCAAAAAATCAATCCAGATAGTTATAATTGCATAAAGGAAAACATATGTGGTCCCCTATTTCGCATGAGTGGGCTAGACTATGGTATCCGAGTGTACATGAATAAAATAATGAAATTGTGAATTAATAAAAAACAAATTAAACAAACTTGGGTACCTCTGAAACAAAGATCATTGATAATAATTTGAAGAGCATTTCAAAGTTTATCGAAGAGTCAATCTAAAATACATTCAACAATAGTCTAAATAAATTTCTAACCTCTAAATAGGGAGTTGAAAAAATTCACTCCGTTCTGACTTGATGCAGTATGAACGCTGTGCACTCCCTTCATTGACAGGGCCAGGACGTGCCCTTGTTACAGGGACTTTACTGGACATTTGCCACAAATCGCTAGACCTGAGCGTCCAAACTCTTGAAGTCATCCAATGGCACAGGGTGAGATCGAGGTGCTGACCCTTCGATCAGCAGGCAGGCGCACTACTGACCATGCCATCGGCACAAATATTTAATTAATGTATATTTACCACGAACCTCCTGGACTTCCCAAATTGACTAATTCCGTGAACGTGACGATAGTGCATTTTTATGTGTGTGATTAGTTTGCTTGGGAAACAGATTAACTTGTTCATGTAGTGATGTACATCCTATGTGGTGGATTGTGTTCTTTTATTTCATAATTTTAATTTGCTAAAGCGTTGTTTCCACACAGCAATTTTGATTAGTTCTTTTGCCTTTATATTGTCTTCGTCCAAGTTTTGGTTTGTTTATTTTGCAAGTTTTACAATATTATTTACAAATTTATGAAGAACCAAAAAAAGTATCAGATTCTGGGGTTATAATCCCACTGGTATACATATAGTCCACCCACACACATACCCGGTATGTAGTCCATCACACGCACATGTAGTCCACTCACACACAAGTCCTTGACCAGAGACTACACCAATAGTCAAGCTAAACTTATAATGGGCTAGCGAACACATTACTATCAGGACAGTACAGATAATGTTAAGAAAGACATTTAAAATATATGTTTCTATATATATATATATATTCAAGCACATACCCCATTACTGGGGGTGGCTGACACGAGAACAGAGCCCGAACAGAAACACTTGAAGTTCCTATTCTCAGGGTCCGAGACCACTTTCGTGTTCTCTCGCCCGTTTCTGTCTCGTCGAGTAGATTATACAAGGGGAGGATTCCTAGCGCCATGCCCCAGAAGGAAAAGTAGGAGGGCTGGTCCTATCCAGAGTGAGGTTTGGCATCCTCTACCCAACCTTAGCTGTTTCTGTCTGTCCGTGTTTTAAAATATATAATTAGAATTATTAGATAACATTGGTTTACCACCTGGTCAGAACTTGTGGCGTGAGTGTACAGAAGAGTCTTCAAAACATGTTCTTATGTTCTCTCATTAATTATCTCTAGGAAATTTAAACAGAGTCAGTTCACTATTAGATAACATTGGTTTACCACTTGGTCAGAACTTGTGGCGTGAGTGTACAGAAGAGTCTTTAAAACATGTTCTTATGTTCTCTCATTAATTATCTCTAGGAAATTTATACAGAGTCAGTTCACTATTAGATAACATTGGTTTACCACCTGGTCAGAACTTGTGGCGTGAGTGTACAGAAGAGTCTTCAAAACATGTTCTTATGTTCTCTCATTAATTATCTCTAGGAAATTTAAACAGAGTCAGTTCACTATTAGATAACATTGGTTTACCACCTGGTCAGAGTCTTCAAAACATGTTCTTATATTCTCTCATGAATTATCTCTAGGAAATTTAAAGAGTAATACTATAAGTTCAACAAGATACAGACAATCACATATCTAACCAAGCTCTGAATAAGAATTTCTTACAATTAATCTTGTCCGTTGCTAGTTGTGATGGTAAGCACTGTGCCTTATAGGGAAAGGTACGAGCAGAGTTTTGACATGAAATTACCCACTAATGATGAGTTTTTTACAACCATGCACTCCCTGCTCAAGAGCTGGGCTAGGGTTGGTGCCTAGATGATCAGGGATTTCAGTGAACAGTTGTTGTTGTTGTTGTTCCCCAAGCTGCCTGGCCGAACAGCCCCAAGGCCCCGAGCAAGGCCAAGGCCATAACCGGGCGCCCCCAGAACCCTCCCTGCCGACCACAATAAAGTCTGGGTGACCGAAGCCACTCCATGGCGGGGAGCTGAGGAGGGTGCGGAAACGTCCGGGAAACCAAAGCCCCACCCAGGGCCCTGTGCCCCTCGGCAATTATGAAGAGAAAGTTGAGGGGCAAAGGAAAATTGTGACGCTTTGGCTTCCATCTTGGTAGATTGGGAGGTCAATCCACGGAAGAGACGCCGTCACTTGAGATCTAGAAAATATATAAGTAAAAGGAACAGTCAGAGTAAGCTATGGGTATGGCAGAGATCGCTCAGTTCTCACTCTGATAGACCAGCCCATCATTGTGAACAGTTGTCACAGATTGCTAGACCGTGCCGTTCACCAACAGCACTGGCGTCTGCCAATAACACACTGGCTGGCTCGAGACTCCAACCATCAACCTCACAGTTTGCAGGCCAGTGCTCTACCAACCACGCTACAGCCTGTATATTTAGGGGAGGTGTGGTGGAGTGGTCATGCCACTGGATTGGTAATCCAATGGACCCGGGTTCAAATCCCGATATGTCAATGGGAAGATATTATTGGGATTGAATTTGTGCTATACCTAGTATCAGTGCATTACCACAAAGCCCACCGAAATGCCAAAAAAATACCCTCATTGTTCCCTGATTAAATAACACTGTATGAATATTCCCATATTCAAAATATGTTACAGGGGGACAATGCCTAGTGAGTTCACTGCTCAATAGGTGGCATTCTGAGAGTGAGGGTCTGAGTCTGGAGGGTGAGATGGTGAAGCACTTGAGCGAAGCAACCAGCCGCTTCAGAGATGGAGCTGCTTCGAGCCATGAGTGGATGCTTCACATGTCTCACTCCCCAGACTGGAACAAGACCTCACGGGCTTCACCGTGTTGAGCGGTGGAATGTACAGGCTCTCAGCCTATGCCCGAGAGGGAGTAGTTGGAATATAGAAAAAAAATATATATATATATATAAATACTAAACTAATAACTAAAAATATGAAAAGAATCCTAAAACTAACCTCTGAATAAGAAGTTCAACAAATTTATAGTGTCCCTTGTCGGCTGCGATGGTGAGCGCCGTGTCTCTGGAGGAAGGTACTGGCGGGGCGTTGACATCCGCACCTTTATCTAGAAGAACTCGGCCCACCTCCACGTACCCTCCACTGGCAGCCTCCATTAGTGGTGTCAACCCAGTCTATAACAACAAAACAATGATGGGTTATATTAAATTAATATTAGTGCCAACGATTGACGATGATAGTGGCGACAATCTAGCCTAAATAAAAGAATTGCAACACTCTCCACTACTACACATCATCTGCTGGCAGCCTCCATATGGGATTAATGAAGTCTAGAAAAAAGTTACTAGGCATCTATTAAGGGAATTAACCAAGAATATGAAATAGTGATACTATATATGACATTTATTGTTCCACGTAGTCCTGCCATCCATGATTTCTAAACAACTTTAGCAAGGGCATAATTTATTAGTTCTTTTGCATTTATCTTGTGTCGTCCCAGTTTTGGTTTGTTTATTTGGCAAGTTTTACAATTTAACATATATTTTACCTTGGCTCGGTGTTCAACATTGGCCTTGCGATCCAAGAGCAGGGACACCACTTCATGCCTGCCCTGGAAGCAAGCCAGTGTCAGCGCTGTGTTGCGGTTGGTCTCTATCTGGGCGTTGATGTCCGATCCCATGTCCAAGAGTAGTTTAACGGCCGCTACGTGACCATTCATAGCCGCTAACATAAGAGGAGAGATGCCTAGCTTGGAGCCAGTGCGTGAGTTAATCTCGGCGCCGTTATCCAGGAGTAGTTTGATGATGTTGACAAAGCCTCCCGACGCCGCCAGGGATAGAGGGGTGTAGTCGGATACATTACGGTGTTCCTTGTTGGCGCCGCGCTGTAGTAGGATCTCCACAACCTGCAAAATATACAATAGTATACATAATAAGAGTATAATCTGATAAACAATACATTATAATGCAATATATATCTATCTATATATATATCTATATATTTGCTCAGGTCTATTCCCCATTTTTTCTATAGTGTACAATTACCTTCAGTAAAAAGTGGTAAAAACTGTATTGAGCAACTCTTGACATTCTGATGAAACATTATGAAGCACTCCCTTTAAACACATGACTGAGTTATTGTTTTCTCTCAATGATTAATGTTTCAAGTTTATCACACAATAGTGTATGAGCTACTTGTGCATGCGATTGTACCTATGGATTTTTTTGTTTGTTTTTT
Organism: Paralithodes platypus; assembly: GCA_032716605.1. Lineage (NCBI taxonomy): Eukaryota > Metazoa > Arthropoda > Malacostraca > Decapoda > Lithodidae > Paralithodes > Paralithodes platypus. The sequence goes on along the minus strand of CM064577.1, from coordinate 29,635,821 downwards.
TAAATTGGCGGAGGGGGAGAGATGAATTAAAGTTATGCGATATATTTGGCATCTTGTGTAATCTGAATGCTATGGGTCTGGTATGGGGGCAAAATAATATGTTAACTGACCTCATATCTGCCTCCGGAGCAAGCGAGTGAGAGAGGGGTATCCTTGGTGCGCTCTGACTGTGCCTCAATATGTGCCCCGGTGTTGAGCAGTGTCTCCACAACCTTGGCATGGCCCGCTGTAGCTGCTAGTATCAAGGGCGTGAACCCTTTCTTATCTCGATGTTCTGCAAAAATATAATAAATAAGTAAACCCTAAATATAAGATATGTATTCATCGATAATATTAATTACTTGTTAAGTGTGACTTCTTTCTGGTCTCGGTTTTCTGTAAAAAATAAATAAATAAATAATAAGTATAATTAATATGGACAATTGAACACCAAGATATATTAATGCTAATGCCAAGGGCATGAATCCTTTCTCGTCATCGTGTTCTGTAATAAAAATACAGGTATATAAAATAAATGTAAAGTTCAATTTGATTATTTTAAGACCCACAGAGGGAAGATTCCTTAAAGTAAAATGTTTGTTTGTTTGTTTGGTTTAAAGGCCTACAGTATATACTGTATTATTATGTTCTATCCAACAACCAACTCTACTCCTAAAATAGATTAATGAAATATTACAAACACATGTGGCAGTCCGTGGATTCGAACCCAGGACGCTCACACCGAATATCAACACCTTATACATTACACCACGAATAAAATAATACAATAAATCCAGGAATTTTATTGGAATGGATGGAATACTTATGCTGGACTTTGAGTGTAGTTTGTTTAACTAGTGAAGAGAAGTAGCTATGCTCAATTGTTGAGTCCTATCTTCAGCCTAGCACAACAGTTCTTACCACAGAATAACATTCTTCAAGACAAGATTTATTCAATTTTGCCGATAGAAATTTATTTTCTATCGATAAATCAAAGTTAAGGCAAGACAACTTTGAGGTTAACCCTTTCTGTACCAGCGACGTCTATTATATATTTTTCTAGCTCTACTTAGATGATTTTATGCAGCTTAGGAAGGATCTGTGGTAGTTAGGTTTGATTGAGATAGTTCCATGCCGTATAATTGCTAGAGATCCTTCCTAAACTGAGTAAAGTCGTGTAATAGTTGCCAGAATATAATAATAAAGACGTCGCCGGTACAGAAGATGTTAACTAACTCGAGGTGTGCGTGACTGGTTGGAAAAGTAAGAGTAGAGAGGTCACTGCTTCACCTATAATGGTAAGGTTAAGCCATGTATAAGGAAAATTATATGGCAAGTGGTATGTACTCTATACTGTATATTGCAGAGCAATATAAGAATTCAAACACCTAAGGATTTTCATTAGGGTAAGACGGGGTAATTTCGCCGAAAATCGCGTATTTTGACAAATAGAAACTGCCACAAATGGAATTTTTAAATTTTTAATTTTTTATCTATACATTCAGCCTTTCTGCTATAGATGCCCAAAAAACAAAAAAATATACAGTGGTCCCGCGCGTTTAGCGGATTTCAGCTTGGCGAAACACAGTATTGGCGATAGGTTGGATATGGTACCAGAATCCGAATTTGGTGCTTCAAATACACTTTTGGCGAGAATGCTGACGTCACGGAATGGCGTCGGCCCAGAATGCGCCGCCCGCAAGCTAGTCTCACCAGGCCTAACTCTAAATAATTCATGGTAAATAAAATCTGTTATCTATTATCTATTGTCTTTTCTATTGCTGTTAATGTTTCATGTAGGCTACAGTAGAGCGCCGTATTGAGAGTTACTCTTAGGCCGAGGCTAGGCTATAGATAGGCTTAGGCCTACGCCGTACATTTTCAAACAAATATTAGGAATTCCTATGGGTGGAAATGCTAGCCCTTTAATTGCAGACTTATTCTTGCTTGCTTTAGAATTTAAATATATAAAAGACTTAGTTGACAGTAGCAAGAAAAATAAAATTCCAGAAAAATTAGCACTTGCTAAACTGTTAAGTAATAATAGTAGATATATTGATGATATTCTTGTTTGCAATTTGTTAAATTTTAATCAAGTTGCTAAACTTATTTACCCTAATTCTATTCCCCTCACACAATGTAACGTAAATTATAAAGTTGAAAATTTTCTTGATATAAATATAGAGATTGTTAATGAAAAGTGCATACTTAAAGTATATCACAAAGTTGATGATTTTAATTTTAACGTAATAAACTTTCCTTTCCCTAGTAGTAATATCGATAGTAAAATAACTTATAATTGTTTTTATTCCCAATTAATAAGATTTTGTAAAATCTGCACTAAAGTAGATAACTTTTGGGCTAGAGCTAGGTTACTATACAGACTCTTAGTGGACAGAGGTTTTGAGGCAAGTAAATTGTTCCATAAATTTAATCTTTTTAGGGTCAATTATTGTGACTGTATTCTAAAATTTGACATCAATAATTTTAATCAAGCATTTTTAACTTGAAGTTTCTTGTATAACCTCTGCTTACTTTTTGTCTGTATTTATTGTTTATCTTTTTCTTTTTCTTTTTCTATTATTAATTAATATTGATGATTTTTTAAATTTATTGTTCTTGTTAAAAGAGTACTCTTTGTTTAAATCTGTTGTTACTTCATATTTTGCAATTATTTGTCTATATTATATGTATTCATTGTCGATAGTATCAATTGCTTACTTTTGCGATTTCCTTAGTTTATTTGTGCTATAAATGTAGGTTATTTGTAGGGTAGTTATTGATAGGGGTCACTTGAGGCATGCTATGCTTACAGGTACCTACCCGATAGCACTATCGTTAGTGAGTGCTGTACTGTATTTTATATATTATTTTGTAATAGTATAGATATCTTATCAATATTTGTATTTTGTACTATTGTTAATGTCTTGTCATGTTGCAAATTTGATTTTAAATAATATTTTGACATTTAACATGTAGTTTCTTTATTCATGCAGAGTTTAGTAAAAATTTGCCAGAACGTCCCGGACTTCCCAAACTTGACTACTTCCTTTAACGTGACGATAGTGCGTTGTTATATGTGCGATTAGTTTGCTTGGGAAACAGATTAACTTGCTCATGTAGTAATGTACACCCTATGTGGTGGATTGTGTTCTTTTATTTAATAATTTTCATTTTAGTAAGCGTTGTTGTCCCAATTTTGGTTTGTTTAGTTTGCAAGTTTTAAATTTTAATCTATTATCTATTGTCTTTTCTATTGCTGTTAATGTTTCATGTAGGCTACAGTAGAGCGCCGTATTGAGAGTTACTCTTAGGCCGAGGCTAGGCTATAGATAGGCTTAGGCCTACTCACAAAACCCTAACTGAGCTGCTTGGATAGCGAGAATATGCCAGGTATATTTCATAAACGTATACTAACAGAGTAATCTTGACCAAACCGATTTGTGAACCTCATATCTCGTGTTTTGCTTTGTTTATTGTGCCGAGCAGTCTGCGACACACAAACACACACGCGCGCATCAGCTGACTCAGGGGCCCAATCGATAAATATAATTAATCAAAGAAGTGACCACGGATCCAAAACCAATTTCATTATTTTGCTCAATCGAAAAGCAGTTGGTATAGAAAATTCTAGTCTTCACCATTCACAAGGTAAAAGTGATTTATGCCTCCTGATATATATCTAAGCTAGGTTAGACCATTTCTTGGTCTGGCTAGCTAGTGACTTAGCAACTTGTTGCTAAGGTTATGTGGTTATTCCTTATCAATAAGACTATTCACAAGATAACAATGAATTCTGCTGCCTGATATACTGTACATCTAACTTAGGTTAGGTCAATTCTTTGTGGAGATATATAGGCTAGGCCTATGTCTTCTATACATCTAACTTAGGTTAGGTCAATTCTTTGTGGAGATATATAGGCTAGGCCTATGTCTTCTAGCAAAAACAGAGTAAGCAGACGGCGCCGAGTGTGTCGGGCGATCGACGATGCGCATGGCGGGCGGTTTGAAAAGGCCCAAAAGGGTGAACTCGGGCATCGTCAACGACTAATGGATAATTTTCCCATTTAAAGTACTATTCGCGTTTGGCGAAATTCACTTTTGGCGATGGTTTGGCGAGACTAATGAATTCGCTAAATGAGGGGAACCACTGTATAATGTTTTGGTCATGCTGCCGATTTTTTTTTAAAAGTTACTCTCGCGGCGAAATTACCCCGCCAGGTGGGGTAATTTCGCCGCCACCTATTTTACGCATCATCTAGCTAGTAAACTAGATATCAATATATGATTAATGGCCAGACAAAACACTAGCGCGCAGGTAAAAGCAATGAAAACATTCACTGACACTAAACATGCCAATAGAAAAACGTCGCACACACACACACACAACTAAACAGGGCGAGCAGAGATGCAGGTGTGTCACACGTGTAGGCCTAGGCGCCACTGTGTCTAGTGCGGGTGTGGATGTGTCTAATGCGGTTGTGGACGTTATTTATTAGGCCTCCGGGTGTGGAAGTATTTAGTGCGGGTGTGGAGTTGTCTCGTGTGGGTGCGGCGTGTAGGTTGCTAGTGCAAAGTACCAGGCAGCAGCTGACGGCTACTGCCAACACTGTGTCACACGCAAACATACAAACCACCCACAAACACCCGACCATACTGTCAGACGCGCCGCTAGCCCCGGCTCCAGGCCCCGCGAAACTGCAACAAAACCTAAGCCAAACTAGATCTACAACCGAAGCCAAACTAGCTATTCAACCTAAACCAAACTTGCTCTACAACCTAAACCAAAACTGCTCTACAACCTAAGCCAAACTGCAGCCGAATCCATGCAATAGTTTCGGAGATATCGGCGTTTGAATGCAAATTATTAGCGCCACGGCGAAATTACCCCGTCTTACCCTATATTTATTATAATATGATGCAAATGTTTTTCCTCCATTCATATAAAAAAAGTATTGAATTAAGTCAAGTGGAGGGGCAGACCAGATATGGAATGAGGTACTGCAAACAAATATCCCAGTATTAACCCTTAACAGTCCGGTTGACATCCATGGACGCTCATCTTTTCACGCCTTTTTTCCTGGCCTCCAGCGGCCTCTGGTTGTGGATGCACTATAATAACACATGGGAATCTTCTATCACTTCAGTCTGGCTCGGGCCACGATAATGGAAGAACTTCTGTCACACGTCTTCCGGTTTCTTGCGTTCTGCCGCTCGGCCCATGGCTTCAACCCCAGCGTGTTCGTTGTAAGACTGATGATAATAAAAAGAAAATATTTTTAAAATAATACAAAAATAAATCTGTGCAAAAAAAAAAAAAAAAAAAATTGACAAAATATTCCAAAGGGGAGAAGCTATGTGGCGAGGCATGCAAACGAAGACTGGCTCAATTGTTGACTGCCGCTTAAATTGGGCAAAAATGAAGTCATCTTCAACTTGTAGTCACAGAAGAGCTCCTAGTGTCTACTTGCAGTTTGTATCTTAACCCCTTGAACTTCGTTGTCCTCTTATACTCCAAACCAAACTTTCACCGCGAATCTCGGGTGTCCTCTTATACTCCCGCGGTCTAAATTTTCACAACAACCAGATGACATAGCGATGTCCGGTTAACGCCAGGATCAAGACAACAGTAAGTTCTGTTCTCCATTTTACCATATGGGCCGATCCTGGGGGTATGGAGCGTAAGAGGACAGAAGAGTTGGAGGGGTTAAACTTAGCTTTAGGACCCACAGTAAGCTGCTTGCAGGTGATATGGTATGTGGGGGTACATACATACTCACCAATATTAGCGCCGCGTGTTAGAAGCAGCTGCACTAACTCCTCATGTCCGCCTGCGCAGGCTAGGGTGAGCGCGGTGTCATGATTCGAGTCTGTCTCAATATCCACGTCCACCAGGTGTGAGGGTATGGGGGTCGGGTAGTGACACACGGCCCCGCCAGCCATGCCACCAGAGCCATTGTACCCCACTGTACCATCACCACCCATGTACGGTACACCCACTGACACCGGTACACCAACGCCCACCTGACCACCTCCCACCTGTAAGCCAAAATAGCTTTATAAGAATTTTTGTCAAGTACTGCAAAACTGAAAAGATAATAAAATTCATATCACCAACCCACTAATTAACTTTAAAATAAACCTAATTAATTAAATCAATGAAACTAATAATAATATCTAGTGCCTTGCTTCCTCTTAGGTAACTCTTCAATAAAATAATGTCATAGAAGAAATGCCAACCTACTTCCTAAACAATGTTGTTTAACTGATACTCTCCTAAATTTCATATATATTGTATAGGCTACACTCAATAGCTAATTAACCCTTGTCTAGCGGGGGGTTTTGGGCTTATTTGGGCATATTCAGGCCCTCCTGAATGATAAATCAAGTATCTGCATGAAAAGAAATTTATTCAGCAAATAACTAGGCGCTAAAAGATTCAAAATGAGACCAGAACGAGCTACGTAGCACTCGTCGTTCTCATGCAGTGTTACCACTAACATGGGAGTTTAGCGTATAGCGGCATATTTTTCCCACTACGCTCACTACTGGCAACGCTGCCGGCCTCTCAAGAACAGAGGGAACACGAGCTAGTGGGCAGCGGTAAGCCCTGGGAGTCGGTTGTCTGGCCTGCTGCGCTCCCGGCCATTTGCACTCTATTATAACCCTTTAAAAGCCTTAATAATGCTCCTAACTTGCTGCAAATTGGAGGCGGACTTAAGTCCGCCCCCGATCTTTAAGGGTTAATATCCTCTACTTAAAAGGTGCAGACACAATTACCAGTAATACTGTTAGAAATGTAAACCTGTAGCCATATTAGAACCATGATACAATAGGGTACAGTCACGCTAATAAGTGATGTCTCGGCACCAAGTATGTTTTGATCAATAATTGGTATCAGCACTATCTAAGCTTCATTTCTTCATATCGAGTGAAATATACAAACATGTTCCTACACTTACCCACCCTATTCAACAACTGACATGGGTGATGGTGATGGGCTGGTCTATCAGAGTGAGAACTGAGCGATCTCTGCCATACCCATAGCTTACTCTGACTGTTCCTTTTACTTATATATTTTCTAGATCTCAAGTGACGGCGTCTCTTCCGTGGATTGACCTCCCAATCTACCAAGATTGGAAGCCAAAGCGTCACATTTTTCCTTTGCCATTCATCTTTCTCTTCATAATTGCTGAGGGGCACAGGGCCCTGGGTGGGGCTTTGGTTTCCCGGGCGTTTCCGCACCCTCCTCAGCTCCCCGCCATGGAGTGGCTTCGGTCACCCAGGCATTATTGTGGTCGGCAGGGAGGGTTCTGTGGGGGCGCTCGGTTATGGCCTTGGCCTTGCTCGGGGCCTTGGGGCTGTTCGGCCAGGCAGCTTGGGGAACAACAACTGACAGACATTAATACAGCACAGAGCAAGCCAAACGTAATGACAGCTGGGACATGACTTATTAGCGCGACCGTACACCCGCTATGAATATTGTTAACCTTTGTGCACATGTAGGTAACATGATGCTAGTATGTGTTGCCCACAAATGCTACTACCACCTTCATTTGTCAACATTACAGATCGACTCACTGAACTATTCTTTACTCCCGATTTTTCTTTGATTTTCTATCACACTAGTGTGGGGGAAGTGTTGGAGGAACCTTGGTGATCCCTGGTCTCTGTGTCTTCTCCTGGGTGACCTAGATGTGTGTGAATTTGTTTTGTTTGGGTGTATTCATGGTTTTCTGTTGCGTTGTGTTGTCCTTATTCGGGCTCTGTCTCGAGTCGGCCACCCCCAGAAAAAAAAAAAAAAAAAGGGGAATGGGCATGATTAAATACATGTGTTCTGCACCTATTATTAACTATCTCTTGAATCTGCCTTAATCACTAGGTTATATCATAAAACATGGTTCCCAAAAAACTTAATCAGTAGACAAGACCTTTTCAACCAGTGCCAACTTACCCAGAGCCAATTCAAAATTCTAACCTAACTAAAGCAAATTTGAGAGATCTGGTTGAAATGGTCAACTGGTCGAGTTGCCTGGTTACCATAAAATGGTAATAAATAAAAGTTGTCGTACCGTAGCAGCGGGTGTGGTGATCATGTCAGGCAGTTGGTCATTAAGGATCTTGGCCGGTGCAGCAGGCGTGGCAACCATCAGACCAGACTCGTTGACATGTAAGGCCTGGCCGAATGTTGTCACCGGACCGTTAGTGAGAGGCAGGGTACCGGTGGGTGGTGCCATGGAGTTAAAGTGTGACATGGTATGAGTGTTAGCGTACACCACACTTTGCGTTGTAGGGTCTACCATTGCAGGGCCAGGAGGGATACCGGCGGCTTGGTGGTGCGCCGCGGTGACGTCCTGAAGGCCTACAGTGTCTCCGGTTACTGCTAAACTGAGGTGGCTGCCACTATCTCTGTCCGATTTGTTGCCATTGTTGCGTACTTGCTTCTTCTTGTTCTTAGAGGACTGGTTGTTGGCAGGCGGATGGGTGACCTGTCCAGGCTGAGGGGTCGAGTGTAGCAGGGTCCCCAGGTGCGGGCCCCTCTGCTGGCCCCCAGTCTCCCCTGCGGTGACCCCCAGCTGGGGGGAGTTGAGTAAAAACTTTTTCACCTGGGACTTGGTGGAGTGAGCAGCCCCCGTCCCAGCTGAGGTGCTGCTCATATTACTGCTGTTGGCTGCGGTGGAGCCCATCACTTGTAACTGTTGAGCTGCTACTGTAGCAGCAGCGGCAGCAGTCTGACTGGTGACTGGTTGACTGGCCACTGCCTGACTCATACCTAAAGCAGACAAGTGCCCATACTGTAGTGGTACTGTGCCTGTCCCCACTTGGAAAGGTGTAAACTGAAGGTGAGAGGAAACTAGAGTGGTTGGGACAAACTGTAGTCCCGCTCCCGGGGCCGGCCCCAAGGCTGTGGACAGTTGTAGTGGAGCCCCAAGGGATGTTAGTGGTACAACCTCCGCCCCAGTGTCGTCAACCTCCAATTTGCTTAAACCTCCACCGTTGTGTATTTCTTCATTAGGCAAGAGGCCCGGGCAATCACACTCTGAGGGAACGCTTCGCTTCTTGTCCAGCTTCCCTCTGGAGACCGTGGCCTCAACTTTGTTCTTACTCTGGCAACTCTGATCACGTGTAGTTTCCACCATTAGGGGGGGTGGTAAGGGAGGGGGAGGAGGGGGAAGGCATTGTGATGTACCGGCGGCAGGGTGTAGAACCCCCGGGGGTGGTGGTGGGGGTAGTGAAGCAACAGTACCACCACCGGGGACCAGTAACGGTTGGGATGTTAGACCGCTGGCAGGACAACTATAAGAACCGTCCACTCCGTGACTCAGCTGCACGGCTTGTAGTTGGAGCTGCTGCACCGATTGACTCCTGGGCACCATCATGGGTTGCGCGCTGTGCTGCTGCGAGACGGGCTGTTGCTTCTGCTGCTGTTGGAGCTGCAGCTTCTTTTTATCGGCTTTCTTAGAAGGTATCATCTTGGGTCTTTCCGAGACAGGAACATTTCCGGTGGCGGGTCCAGAAGATGAAATACTATGTGCACTATGTGTTGGTAGGGAGGGAGGAGAAGCGGGCGTAAGATAAACAGACGAAGCAGAATAAGCAGCAGCTGCTTCTTGCGGGCAGGAGCCAGAAGGCAACATGGATGACGGTACTTGGGCTCCCTCGGCCGGTAGAGATATAGGTAACTGCATGGCTGAGGCAGCACCGCTATATAAGGGTCCTACAGGAGGTAACTCGGACATGACTACACCAGGGGGCAAGCTGGCCCAACCTGCTCCAGGGAATATTCCTGTCTGAGTTTCCACCGTGTGGGTGGCTATGGGCACGTGACTATGTAAGGAGGCAGGGGGGTAGACCAAGGGAGCTGCCAACGTGGTGCCACCACCACCACTATTGTTGCTAATATTACTGGCACTACTACTGGTCATAGTGGTCATGGAGACACCGGTGTTGTTACAAGGGTTGGCACAACCACCGTTGTTCCGGGGGTTGGTGTCAAAGGTCCCAGTGTAGGGTATCACCTTGCCCTGCAGCTCCCTCTCCACTCTCTGCAACTCCTCCAGTATGTGTTGTTTTTGTAGGATCTGTTCCTCGCGGTTTTGATGGGGTTGCTCCGCCTTCCGCACTAGGTTGTCCACGTACTGGTCCAGACAGTCAAAGGGTCGCAGCTTGGCTCCAACCTCCTCGGGGGTAGTGGCGGGAGGGGGGGACGTGGGGGAAGTTGGGGTCACTAATGGGTATTCTCCACTGCTGCACACAACAACTTTTCCCTGCAACAAAAGAGGTTTATATTAACATTAATCTTCAGTTTAGTAGTCAAGTGATAATTATATAAAGATCTCAAAATTAGAATTCCCTTAATTATTTAAGTACCGGTATTTTTCAGTACTGTAGAATATACGGAATAGATGACATACTGTTGCAGTTGTTGTTGTTGTTCCCTAAGCTGCTTGGCCGAACAGCCCTGAGTCCTTAAGGAAGGCCATGGCCACGGTCGGGCTTTCCCACAGAGCTCTCAAATAGTGTAAATTGTGTTGTTGGCGTAAGTGGTTGTGTGAAATGCAGTCTTCTATGATGTTTTATGGTATGGGGTGCTGTGTTACAACCCGGGCAGGTGTCGACGACGGAGTCATCCAGTCTCTTCTGATAGCTCAGAAGAGCTGGATGGTGTCCGCATCTCAGCCTGGCCAGGTGGACTCTGTCCTCGCGAGGAAGGGAGGATTCAGAAGGATGGATTTCGGGAGGTCGTGCTTGCAGCTGCGTGTTGTCTATGAGTGAGTGGATGGAACGGCGAGTGATATGAGTATGGATGTGCTTCCGGAAGTTGGTTTGGGGTGGGCAGGGAGGGAGAGAAGACAGTATTTGTGTGTGATAGCGTGTGCTGGGTGTTGTTTTGATAATTCTTGGTGTCTGTGGGTGTGTTGCCATGTAGTGTAGTGGGTGGTGTTGATTCGTGGAGGCTGCTGCCAGGAATTGAGTGCCTCTCATGTCTAGATGATCTTTGACTTTTAGGACTTTGGTTTCTTGATGTAAGGTGATCTGTGGGTGTAGTTGTAGTTGTTGTTGTTGTTCCCCAAGCTAACAGCCCCAAGGCCCCGAGCACGGCCAAGGCCATAACCAAGCGCCCCCACAGAACCCTCCCTGCCGACCACAATAAAGCCTGGGTGACCGAAGCCACTCCATGGCGGGGAGCTGAGAAGGGTGCGGAAACGCCCGGGAAACTGGGTGGGGCACCCAGGGCCATGTGCCCCTCAGTAAAGAGAAAGTTGAGGGGTAAGGGAAAAATGTGACGCTTTGGCTTCCAATCTTGGTAGATTGGGAGGTCAATCCACGGAAGAGACGCCGTCACTCGAGATCTAGAAGATATATAAGTAAAAGGAACAGTCAGAGTAAGCTATAGGTATGGCAGAGATCGCTCAGTTCTCACTCTGATAGACCAGCCCATCACCAGGTGTGGTGATGTGGTGTGATGTGGTGGTGATCACCAGGTGTGGTGATCAAATCTGTGGGTGTAGTAGCTGTGCATCCTGTGATGATTTTAAGGGCTTTATTTTGAATAGTCTGTAAGGTCTTATGATGTGTTTCAGCTAGGTTAGAAGCCCAGGCCGGGCTTGCGTATTCCATAACTGATCTTATGTATTGTTTGTAGACTGTGGTGGTGGTTTCTTTGTTGTGTCCTATTTGGTGTAACAGAGTTAGGGGCATAGGTCATCGCACTCTTAACACAAGAGGTATACACCTTCCCTTTAAGGTGAAGTGGGAGTCCTCTCATGTTCAGGAGTGGCAACAGTTCTCTATACTTCCCCCAGCCACTTCTGACTCTAGCAATGAAGTCAGCTTCAGCACCACCTCCAGCGGAAACCATATCGCCCAAATAGCAGAATTTATTCACACTCCAGCGTTACACTGTCAAAATCAACACTAACAGGTGGGTCATTTAACACAAGTTCAATTTTGGTTTGTTTAGTTTGCAAGTTTTACATTTTAATTGCACATTCAAAGTCTATGATTCTTGTCAAAGGTTCTCTAGTGTACCCAGTCACTACAGACGCAACATAGAATTGAGTTAATTCCAACCCCCTTCCCACATACTGCACATGGATAGTCGCTGCTTCTTTCCATATTTCCGCACCCTACTCCACTAATCATGACCTTTGTTTTATCTATGTTAACTCTTAAGAATCTTGTTTGCCATACCCTCCCTCCATCTTTTGAACTTCACAATAAATAGTACACTCTGAAAAATAAACCCTGGCACAATATGAACCCTCGAACAGCAAACCCAACCTTCAAAATGTAAACACGAAGTACAAAAATTAATGATATGATTCAATTCAGTTCGGGATAGTTTGAATCCTCAACACACACTGATCCAACTTCTTGTGGGTTATTGATATTTTGTATAATTATAGTAGCCTACTAATGAGGATTTTGTTTGCATTTTCAAGTTACGTATTTTAGTTCCCAGACTTCTTTCAAGTTTGTTGCGTAACTCTTTCAAAACTAAAAATACCCACCCAGATCCCCTTCAAGCTAAATTTGTATAAGTTTTGATGAAAAAAAAAAAAAAAACCTAGATCCCCTTCAAGCTAAATTTGTATGTTTTGATAAAAAAAAAAAAAAAATTAATGGGGTGAACTAAGGAGCTGAAACAAGGGAGGTAAAATATATACGGACCAAATTGGTTTAAGGCTATGATTTATGTCCTAGCCTAAATTGTACAGTATCCCCCCAAAATGTACTTACAGTTTGAGCTTCACTTGAGGTTGTCTTATCAGTAGTGGTTGTGGTAGGGGGCGGTGGAGGGGTGAGGGTGGTGGATGTGGTGGTGGTGGAGGTAGAGGAGGAGGGGGGTGGTTTGCGGTTGTTCTTGCCACGGTTGACTTTGGTGACCACCGCCGCCGCTGCCACTCCTGCCGTTTGGTTCCCCGCCACAACACCACCACCACCACCGGCACTAGCCACAACACCTCCATCAACCAGTCGACCTACAAACATATTATTCATTATATATTCTAAAGATAAAAATGGAAGGAGTAAAAATGTAAATAAATGTAAACGTCCTCATCAGTCATCGTTACCTCCTCACCCAGTTCGCCTACAAACGTTATTTATATTGAACATTTAACTAGAAACATAATAATGGGATAAAGAATCCTGCTCCTCCTATATTGGTTGACTGTAGAACCCACGATGACAGCCTATGTACTTGACTGTGCAGTGGTTCATTCCGGCTTGGTGAGGCTGTGTGTATGGTGAGGAGTACTTGTGACATATTATTCTGCTATACTGATTGTGGTTGTGTGTGTGTGTGTGTGTGTGTGTAATCTGTAACCATGATGATTGGGGCCAAGCTTTAACCCCTTCTGTACCACTACCGTCTTTTCAATTTAATCTGGCTACTATTGGATGATTTTATTAAGTTTAAAAAGGGCTTCCAGTCATTAATAGGCTTTGAACTACTTCACTAAACCCTTTTGCTACCACAGATCCTTCTTAAACTGCACAAAATTGGCTCAACATAGCTAGAGTAAAATTAGAAATACGTATCCGGTACAGAAGGGGTTAATGTGACTGACAATTGTCCTAATGCCTTGCTTCCCTTGGGAAGTTGCTACTTAAGTAATATCTTCAGGCTACATTCTCCAGATATGGAGGTTTTGCTTTTGCCATAATGCTCCTTCCAATACATGCACATTTTATGCGTAATATACTTCTTCCCTTTCTCCTAAACCATAGTTGGTCATTAATTACAAGCTGTCCCTTTCACTTGACTTCCAAATATGCAGAGGGAAAACAGAATTTATCCCAGATTTTGAAGCATACTGTATATCCTGTATGCATAGTACAGGTACATATTTTTTCTCTCCAGAGGTACAAACTGTCAATAATGTAAATACTAAATTGATTCTTCTGAAACATAAATCTCTGATGCCTTGTTTCCACCTGGAAAACCCCCGCTGAAGGATAGCCATGGCAATATGTTTGTAATTTGTTAGGTGTACGTGTATGTAAAAACAGAAAGAACATAAATGGTAATTAAGACACCTTTTTTCACATGTGCGGACTGTTGCGAGTGTCAAAAGCATGCAATAGTTAAAAAAAAAAAAAAAAAAAAAAAAAAAAAATGCTTTCATATTAGCATGCCATCGTGCTTTTGTTCGCATGCGTCTTCACTTGAAAGACATCATGCATACCTTATTACAAACCTTCTCCATTCATTCCCATCATTTGTCCGTTATATTGCTTCATCCATTGTATTTTTACACTTTGACACACTAACATACTACCTTCTTGGCCTTCCACATTGTTTACTACCAACAAAAAGACCTTCATATACTCTCTATCAATCAAGTCACGTGTCCATACTGTTCAGAACAGCTATCTTCTCACTTATTTATTTCCCAACTAGACTTACCTCCCAAATAACCAATTTCTACAGACTTTGCATGCGTTCCTTGGCATAAAACTTACTTTTCCATTGCCTTCTTTTTAATAACATCTTGATCAGTTCTTCACGGTGCGCCATCCTCATCGCCGACGCCTCGCTTCCTCCTGAGAAACCCCCCGCTATAGGATGGCCATTGCGGAATAGACTCCAAGCTACTTTGTCCAGATGCGTTCCTTCAACTTTGACCTCCCAAACAATCGGTGGTCTCCCACTACCAACTGTAACTCTCACTTGACTTACATGGTATTCTGGTACCACTCATTCTCAACACATGGCTGAACCACTACAAAGTTTGTCTTCCATTTTGGTACTCGGGTCAATACCGGCTCGCTTGGTGTAGTGACTAGCGTCTCGGACTTCCACCCAGAAGGCCCGGGATAGCGCCCACGCTCGGCGCATCAAAGATTTTTCACAAGCACCGAGTCGTTACCATCCCTCATGACCAAAGGGATGGGGTAGTAGTACAGGACCCCAATGGAAATTCACCTAATCGGCCTTATTGGGCTATCCTTAGCTGGCTTAGCATGCGCTAGCTTTAAGAACTATTATTATTATTATTATTATTAACTAGAGCTCTCTTTTTTTATTCCTATCCTAAAGACTCCTACACTACTCTCTTGTTTAAGTCAATCTAACCTGTATATAACAGATGCCATTCTATAACAGCTTATTTAAGCTTACAGAGATCCTTATCACTTGCTGGCAGTCTTCCTACTTTTGGGGAGCTCAGTGGTCTGGTTAAACTACTATACAAAAGCAATGGAAGCAACAAATTGCTTCTCTGTGACATTTTTGCTTCCTGACAAAACTATTAATTCTTTCTTTCAAGATGTAGTACTGTCTAACTCTAATCACCCTCCTCTTTTCCATTACACTATCTTCTATTTCACTCTACCCATTCTCCCGTACTTACAAAATACACAAATCCCAAATACTGTACCGGTACTTGAAACTGCTCATCTCTTCTAATTCTCTCTTTGTTTACTTTTGCATGTTTTCTCATGGCCTTTCATTATTCTATATTTTGTCCTAGATTCGACTTCCATGCCTGTTCCTCTCAAATACCAACACCTCAATTTCCTTCATTCCCACCCTTTCAAAATATGTGACTATTCTTCCAATAGGAGAGTAACTTCTACATATACCGTAAATATCTCTATCGTTAATATCCTTCCATTCCATTACTATGTTCATTGTTGCAGAACTACAATATCGGATTACTACATTATGTCACTATTGGTATTGGTTGATAGGCTGTTCCATATTTTGCAGAGATATGGCTTAGTTTTGGGTACCTATATATAAGAGGGTAGTGTCAACTTGACTGAAGAACGCTATACTGTTTCTACTTCACATTTTACCCGAGACTATTTTTATTACACTCAATTTATTAGTTTATATACCTTACATTATTCCCTTATCTACCAATCTACCTTACATTATTCTACTTATACCTCTTTATTTCCTTATCTACCAATCTACCTTACATTATTCTACTTATACCTCTTTATTCCCTTATCTACCAATCTACCTTACATTATTCTACTTATACCTCTTTATTCCCTTATCTACCAATCTACCTTACATTATTCTACTTATACCTCTTTATTCCCTTATCTACCAATCTACCTTACATTATTCTACTTATACCTCTTTATTCCCTTATCTACCAATCTACCTTACATTATTCTACTTATACCTCTTTATTCCCTTATCTACCAATCTACCTTACATTATTCTACTTATACCTCTTTATTCCCTTATCTACCAATCTACCTTACATTATTCTACTTATACCTCTTTATTCCCTTATCTACCAATCTACCTTACATTATTCTACTTATACCTCTTTATTCCCTTATCTACCAATCTACATCTATTAGGGCACTTAAGTCCCCAGGCACCATATTATTTCTCTCCCCACACATCTCAATATTGACATAACACCAAAAAGTTCTCTCAACATTCAGTTATTTACAGTAGCGCATTGCAGTCTATCTATAAAATAATATAAACAAAGGGGCTAAAAAAGCATTAATTGCATGCAACACGACAAGCTTTATTGAACAATATCTTTTTAGTTGGAATAATAAAATCGTCAAAATTTGTTGTGAACTAGTCCATTCATTATAAGTAGGAAAAAAATTACATCCCCCAGCATTTCATAACTCAAAAACGACTTCAGCAATCGAGCTAATACGTCTACCATTTGGGAAGAGTCAGGCAGGGAATACGAGTGGAAAGAGACAGCCCATTAGCTCCAGCCCTTTTTGAGTTACAGAGGTTTGGGGTTGGGATTTCTGGCCTATCTATAAGGAACAGGGTATAGCTAATTTTACTACAGATAAAAAATCATCAAAAAATAATTGCACAGCAGAAAAATTACCCTACTCAATTATAATAATTTAATACTCCTAAAATAAATGATACATAAAACAAGGTTGCACTACAAGCGAATAATGTAGGCCTTTAAACCAAACAAACCAAACAGATAAACATACAAAACACATAAAAAAGGGAGCAAACCTACACTAATAGTAACAGAACATTACAACATTTAAATGTAAAGTACAAAACCAACATTTCTTCCCACCTTCGCTCCAATGAAGACAAAATCAATATCATTGAAACCTTAATGCCTGAACCAACGTATCAAATAGTGAGTGCGGGAACCAGGAAAGGAGGGTAACTCCTGTTCAGACGTTCTAGTGTTTAACCTTTAAAGCATTCTGTTCCTCAATTTGGGTTTGGTTACAGGTAACAGCAAAAAAGTAATAACATATATAACTGAATTACAGTACTATAGCCTGGTGAGTTATCTGCTCAACAGGTGGCGTTGTGTGTGTGTAAGTGTGAGAGTCCGAGTGTAGGGGGTGAGACAGTGAAGCACGGGAACGAGGTGGCTTCAGAGATGGGGTCATTTTGGGCCATGAGTGAGCACCGTGCCTCATGTGAAGGCAAGATGGCAGGTGCTCGTTGTACTCTACGTGCTTCACATGTCTCACTCCCTAGACTGGAACAAGACCTCACGGGCTTCACTGTTCATTGTAAAGCGGTGAATGTTAAGGCTCTCGGCCTATGCCCGAGAGGAAGTAAGTTGGGGAAAAAAAAAAAAAAAAAAAAAGTACTAAGTTTTCAGGGATAATGTTTTTGGTAGTAACATGATGTTAAATTTCAGGTGAGAGCCAAGTTCATGAGTGATCTTCTCAATGTTGTATATACTCAGGCACATATCCCATAGCTGGGGGTGACCGACTCGAGACAGAGGCAGAACAGAAACAACATTAAAAGTTCCAATTCTTAGGGTCCTTTACCACTTTCGCGTTCCCTCGCCACTTTCTCTGTCTCCAGTGTTTCGAATTGGTGTAACCTAATTTTTGCTCATGACTGTCCCTAACATACCAAATATTATTAACCAATGTTCTCTGTCTCCTCCAGTAGGTGAATTTTACAAGGGGAAGAGGATTCTTAGCTTCCCGCCCCCGTTCGCAATATTGAGTCCTGAAATTTGACCTCTCGCATCGTACCGTAAATTAGCCCAAACCTGACCGTGCAAGTATACTGGGTGTGATTCAGTCGGCAACAAAACTGATGGAAAGTTTATGCTTACACAGCTTGACTTTGGCTTCATTGAGAGTAAAATGGAAAGAAACTATAGATTTTGACCTTATATAGTAACTAAAATCTAAATCTAGCAAATTTTTTTTTTTTTGTATTTTATAATTTTATTAATATTTTTGTGTTCACTCCAAACAATCTGAAGGGCCTGTTTCCCCCAGCCAAAAAATACTAACACATGTAATACTTAATTTGGCTAACAATATGGGAAAAACTGATTGTGTTTACTAAAAGAAAATTAAGAACAATTTGAAGATTTTTTTTTTATCATTGACAGAAATAGAGGTCATTGGGCCAATTTTATTGAACTAAGGAAAATCTTTAATTTAATAATCCAAATATAATCATTTAAAGTTTAAATTCCCACAGGAACTCCATAAGTAAATTGGGCATTGAAAGCTAGACTAATACGGTACATATAGATCCAAGAAGAAATAGTTGAAAGACAGCGTGTCATTGGGATCTTCTTTCAACTTAGGAAGGACCTTCAGGGATCTAATTCAGCTGTCCAACACTTAAAGGAATTTCCTAATCAAAGTTGCCCAGCAACACCCAGAATATTATGAAGAAAAACAAGATAAACAGGGTTAAGGAGAGAAAGTGCAATGTTGAAAGAAAGTGCATTGTGGCAAGAAAGTGCATTGTGGCAAGAAAGTGCATTGTTGAAAGAAAGTGCAATAGTCTAAAGAAAGTGCATTGTGGAAAGACGTGCATTGTTGAAAGAAATAGTGTCGTTGAGGCCTATTTCCTTCAGCTTAGGAAGGACCTCTAGGGATCTAAAGTAAAGAACTCCCTAAGCAGAACTACACAGCCAACCGTGCCCAGAAACAGACAGAGCAAAACAAAGAACGCAAGCATGGCACAGAGAAGGAAGAAAGATTATATTGGCTGAAAAATCCTGCGTCCTTGGTAGAAAAAAGAGACATGGCCATCAAAAGAGAGCGTGCCTTGACCTTCCATAGAAACTGTGCTGTGACCTATGAAAGATACAGGTACCGGTACCTTGCCTTGACCTTCCAAAGAAACTGTGCCATGGCCTCTGAAAGAATGTGTGTCCTTGTCCTTGAAAGAGTACGTGTTTGAGTGCGTGTTAGAAAGTCCCTCTGCGAAATATAACGGATGCTTACCAATATCGTTAAAAATGGGCTGGCTGGCATTGAGCACGAGGGGGGCCTGGGTGTCCGAGCCTGGCACCACCGTCAGCCCCATGGAGAGGTGGTGTGGATCGGCCTCCAGAAGCGGGGCAGGGGTTGCTCCTAGCTCCCCTCCCGGCGCTACCCCCGCTACGGTACTGGGGTGCGTCCCGGCCACCACAGGTAATAGATGGGAGATGGAGCTAGGGAAGTCTATCAGCAGCTGCACCACCTTGGTGTGGCCGCCGCGACTCGCCTCCATCAACATCGTAGAGTTGTCCTGGAAAGTAAGAAAATTTTAAGGGCATTTCTTATTTGAACTCTTACATAATAATCACATATCTAAATACAATAATGTAAAGCTCCTTTCAATACTGTATAATTTCTCAATATACCATTAACCCTTTGGATAAACAAGTGCTTAGATCACTTTTCTGGGATCGTATATATCTAAAAAAAAATAAGCAAGTCACTAGTGAGAGCAAAACTACAGTTTTTAATGAAAAATATTCAAGTACTGTACTTAACCCTTCCCGCCCGGGCAGCATTTTAAAAGGACACCGCGGAAGATGGGCAGGAGCCCGGGTGTCCTTTTAAAATATGTAAGCTTGAAAGCCTATTCAGCTTGTTTTGAAAGCCGCGAGTCCGACGTATGTAAACAAAGCCTGTCGGAGGCGACGCGCGCACCTCTGGAAGCAAGCAGACGTCGGAGCTTTGTTGTTGTGTGGTCTGCTAAGACAGATTTAGTCTTGAAAAGTGTGTCACATTGCTAAAATCGCGGCAAAATGCACTCCCGGGAATCGTCATCACAACTGAACCAGTTACTTCGAGAGCTCTACTCAACGCCAGTCTACAGATTGGAAACCACAGTACGTTTAGACATGCGTGGTAATTTTCTAACGGTTAAAATAACAAAGATACGGTAGCCTAGGCGTAGAAGTTTTTCGGCCATATCGCCCGGATCTCAACAACGTCCTTAGGATAGCGAGCCCGTGCGGGAAGGGTTAAACTTTAATATTATAGTCTATATTATAATAAGTATGTAACGTATATAATAGATTAAGAATGTTCACACTAGGTAAAGAAGTTCCCTTTTAGTTTTGTGCCGAGCTTGCCTTATGATCTTGAGGTAACTTCTATATTGGCAAGAACCAAGTGTTAATAATTTTATATATTTTTAACATCGTTCTTAACACTATTAACACCCCAAATAAAATTAATGAAAGCATGTGATTCTCCCAGGATTCGAACCTAGGATATCACATACAGAACTTACACGCTCTAACCATTACGCTATCAAGACAAACAGATCAATAAATAAAGGACCAATGATACTCAAGAGGGTTTATCAAGATCGTATTTACCCCTTTTAGTCCTAGAAGATAAGCTAAATAACATCGTCTAATGGTAACCAGAGTATGATGAAAATGACATCATCGTGCTGAAGGGGTTAAAGGGGTTAAGTAAAGAGTAATATATATATATATACAAACAGATGAATCAAATTCCACAAAAATCCACACCCACCTTGAGCTTATGGTGCGGGTCGGCCGCATTGACGAGAAGCAACTCTACCACCGGCACGTGACCCCCGGCGCAGGCCAGGGAGAGGGGAGTGTGGTCGTTGTTGGTGGTGCTCTTGTTCACATCGCCGCCCTTCATGAGCAGGAACTGTACCGTACACATGTGGCCCGCCCGGCAAGCCTTCATCAGGGGAGTCCGACCTCCTTCGCTCTCGTGCTCCTGGAAGTTAGGTAAGGAAGGTTCTAGGTTAGCTACATGATCAGGTAAAGGTAAGGTGTTCTTTTATTTTATAATTCTATTTTGCTAAAGCGTTGTTTCCACATAGCGATTTTGATTAGTTCTTTTGCCTTTATATAAGTGTTGGTTTGTTTATTTTGCAAGTTTTACAATTTTATAATTATAATCTAAATAATTAATTTAAGCCCCAACACCAAACACCTCCCAATGAAATTAATGAAAGCATATGATCCACCAGAGATTCGAACCTGGGTTACCACATACAGGTCTTAAGAGGAACAGGCCTTAGGCCGGACATTTTTTCTAACGAAAAATGTACAAATTTATCTTGAAGGAGGGTCTTGGGCGGATGTTTTTTTAAGCTTGATGGAGGTCTAGTGAGGAAACTAAAAATATATATAAAAGATACATATATGAGCAAATATGCCCATCCCCCTTTAAATCAGATACAAAAATCATTGGCTAATAAAAAGAAAGTATGACATGAGGGAGCTACACCAAGGGGTGGACCGAGGAAGACCTGGGATCGAACTATACGTGCCGATCTCAAATCCAAGAACTTGACAAGTGAAGCAGCCCTTAACAGGGTTGCCTGGAACGCCGCCATTAGGACAAGAGATTGAAACTGCACGTATGTGTGGAGCACTCGGTCTTAAAATTTTATGTATGTATGAACCAAAACATATCAATGACCAATAAATCCTGGTGTATGTACGGTAACATATCAATGACCAATAAATCCTGGTGTATGTACGGTAATGTATTGTATGTATTTACTCAGGTCCATTCCCCACTTTTCTTATTTTTTTGTTGTGACACTTCAAAAAACCCAAGGTGAACTTACTAAATTGGCGCCAGCTTGGAGTAATAGGTCGGCAACATCTGTGTGTCCATTTTCACAGGCGTAGGTGAGGGCCGTGTCACCCGTTGAGGTCTGGGCGTTCACATTAGCACCGGCATCTATCAGATATCTGGAAAGAACAGTAAAGTATTAAGTAGTTATACATTATTTTATATCAAGGACTATTTCTCTGTTTGCCTCAAAGAGCAGTATTTCCCTCATTTCTACTATTATGTTTTGATTCATCGAAGTTTACATTCAACAGTTCTCTAGGCAACCCTTTTTCTAAACTGTCAAGACTTTGAAATTATACTAAGGATAGTCCAAATTGCCAAAATAAAGAACTAGAAATAATATCACGTGATTCCTTTCATGTATATCCATTAGCCGAGCTTTCTCAATGAAATACAATCTATCAGATATAGGGATAGTAATATATAGTTTCCTATGTGATACAAGAGACCACCTATCATCAAGGAGAACTAGTAATATTTTTTGTGAGCATTTGTCAGTACAGTTTTCCTCGTCATTGGCCTATTACGTGCATATTAACCCTTGGGATCCGGGAGGCCTCATATGAGGCAAAACGTATTTTGGTTAGGAGTCCGGGAGGCCTCATAGGAGGTAAAAATTGCGGCTAAAATCATCATAACTCGGCAACCACGCGTCGTAGCGACGTCATCTTAACGGCAGTCTACAGACAACAAGATGTTCTACAATTTGCAAAAAACCTGACTGCTCTAGGTGGTCTCAATCAGTACCTACTGAATTATGAAGCTTGACTGTACGAAAATGGCCTCGGACACAGCGAACCGCCTCATATGAGGGCCCCCGGATCCGGAAGGTTAACCCTTACTGTACCAGCGACAGATGAGAGCCGTCAGTAAAAAAAAGTAACTTGCCACTACCAGTGACGGCTCTGAGCCGTCAGTAATATGCGGTTCTTTTAACTGCCAGTATCGAGCGGTACCTGGTACCATGACTTGTACGCACTGCTCTGAGGCATTGGCAACACTTCTCAGCTTGGTCCCAAGCTTCCACAGGCTAGCATGATCAGTGCTTCTCTAACTTTTGAGGTGAGAGGGTGTTCTCTCTTGCCTCTGAAGCCATTTTGGCCACACTGCCTGGTACTGGAGGGTACATTTATGGTAATCATGGTTAATCATACATGGACACTTATACTTTGCACTTACTCGACGAGATCCCGGTGCCCCTCCTGTGCGGCCTCCATGAGTGGCGTGGAGGCCCCTAACTCCAGGTCTGCCCCGGTCTTGATGAGAAGGTCCGCCACATCTCTAAACCCACCGCAACACGCCAACGTCAGAGCGGTTTCCTGCGTTTCCTCCGTCTGACCGTTGATGTCCGCTCCTGTACAGAAAAACATAATTCATATTATCACCTACCAACCAATTAAATTACAAATATACCTATTGAAATCAATGAATACATGTGTACTCCAAGGATTAAAACCTAGGATACTCACACCAAAATTCAGCGTTAACAGATGTATGTACACTGGATGCTATCAAAGTGAATATGATGATTGCCGTACAACAAAACTGCTTTCTTTCAGATCCTAGGGACCTGCATACAAAAACCCATGGTTTCCGGACTACCGGTACCTCTCTCTTTCAGATATAGTCCGACAAGTTAAAAATTTGAAAGACAAGTACGGTAAGTGCCTGAACAATGGTAATTAGTCAAGTTGACCTGCTTTTGATAAGTTCTTTTGTCTTTATATTATGTCGTCCCTGTTAACCCCTAACTAGCGGCCCACAACATAAGTCGAGTATAATAAATTTGGACTATCTGGCGGCGCGCGACATAGGTCGTGTGGCAATTTCAGCACGTAATGTTGCTGAGAGAGAGAGACAAGTGGTGGCAGGAGTGTAGCGAGCGTATGACTGCTCCAGACCACCGCGGCGAACCTACTGACACGAATCCCACCTCCTCCCTCCCTCTCTCACTCGCTACATACTGAATTGTATGGGGAAAGTACCGAATTACATGCTTTTTGCACTCGTGTTGCACGGTTGTTGCAAGAAAACTAGCGGTCATAAAAGGATCGTTGTGGTGTCATTGGAAAGCTCTGTTTATGCCCTTTCAGGGATAGATACTTGTTTTACGTTCTGGGTCTTATTTAGGCATGAAAATGATCACGTAAACAGCCCTATTTTGGCTAAAAACACCCCGCTGGTGGCTACATATTATTTACCGCCTAGCCCGCCAATAAGGTGTTAAGCTTATTTGTTTTACAAGTTTAACATTATAATAATTATTTATAGAATATATAGAGTTTAGTAAAATTTGCCAGAACGTCCCGGACTTCCCAAACTTGACTACTTCCTTTAACGTGACGATAGTGCGTTGTTATATGTGCGATTGGTTTGCTTGGGAAACAGATTAACTTGCTCATGTAGTGATGTACACCCTATGTAGTGATGTACACCCTATGTGGTGGATTTTGTTCTTTTATTTAATAATTATCATTTTAGTAAGCGTTGTTTCCACATAGCGATTTTGATAATTTAATTTGACTTTATATTGTCCTTGTCCCAATTTTGGTTTGTTTAGTTTGCAAGTTTTACATTTTAATCAGAAAGCAGTGTGTGAATTTGGTGGATTGTGTTCGTCTATTTCAAAATTATATTTTATTAAGCGTTATTTCCACATAGCGATTTTGATAAGTTCTTTTGCGTTTATCTTGTGTCGTCCTAGTTTTGGTTTGTTTATTTTGCAAGTATTACATTATTGTTACTAACCGTGAGCCAAGAGTAGGGTGACCATCTCCTCATGACCTTCCCTTGCAGCCTCCATGAGTGGGGTGTAACCTTCATCATTAACCTCCTCGATGTTCGCCCCTCGCTCCAGCAACAGCAGGGCCAGGTCTGTGTGGCCCCCGCACGCTGCTAGGGTAAGGGGAGACTCAAAGCTGTCTGCTGGCATGTTCACCTGGGAGAAGAAACCAAACCAAACCATTACTAACAATATCATAAAAACAAAACAGACCATTAGTCAAAATCACATAATGAAAAACACCATGTACACTCAGGTACCATAGTCTCTAGCCCACTCATAAATCTTCGTGGACTCCACCTATTTCTAACTATGGAAGTATGTCTCTGGAAACCAACTTATCAACATATTTTTTTATAAATCAACTAGGCTACACAACTATATACCGGTATACTATTTATTGAAAAGAAATGGTCTATCCAAAAAACAATCCAGATAGTTATAATTGCATAAAGAAAAACGTGTGGTCCCCGATTTCGTATGAGTGGGCTAGAGACTATGGTATCCGAGTGTACCGTTAACAAAAAAAATACTGTATATACCGTAGCTATCAAAATACTGTATATACCGTAGCTATCAAAATACTGTATATACCGTAGCTATCAAAATACTGTATATACCGTAGCTATCAAAATACTGTATATACCGTAGCTATCAAAATACTGTATATACCGTAGCTATCAAAATACTGTATATACCGTAGCTATCAAAATACTGTATATACCGTAGCTATCAAAATACTGTATATACCGTAGCTATCAAAATACTGTATATACCGTAGCTATCAAAATACTGTATATACCGTAGCTATCAAAATACTGTATATACCGTAGCTATCAAAATACTGTATATACCGTAGCTATCAAAATACTGTATATACCGTAGCTATCAAAATACTGTATATACCGTAGCTATCAAAATACTGTATATACCGTAGCTATCAAAATACTGTATATACCGTAGCTATCAAAATACTGTATATACCGTAGCTATCAAATACTGTATATACCGTAGCTATCAAAATACTGTATATACCGTAGCTATCAAAATACTGTATATACCGTAGCTATCAAAATACTGTATATACCGTAGCTATCAAAATACTGTATATACCGTAGCTATCAAATACTGTATATACCGTAGCTATCAAAATACTGTATATACCGTAGCTATCAAAATACTGTATATACCGTAGCTATCAAAATACTGTATATACCGTAGCTATCAAAATACTGTATATACCGTAGCTATCAAAATACTGTATATACCGTAGCTATCAAAATACTGTATATACCGTAGCTATCAAAATACTGTATATACCGTAGCTATCAAAATACTGTATATACCGTAGCTATCAAAATACTGTATATACCGTAGCTATCAAAATACTGTATATACCGTAGCTATCAAAATACTGTATATACCGTAGCTATCAAAATACTGTATATACCGTAGCTATCAAAATACTGTATATACCGTAGCTATCAAAATACTGTATATACCGTAGCTATCAAAATACTGTATATACCGTAGCTATCAAAATACTGTATATACCGTAGCTATCAAATACTGTATATACCGTAGCTATCAAAATACTGTATATACCGTAGCTATCAAAATACTGTATATACCGTAGCTATCAAAATACTGTATATACCGTAGCTATCAAAATACTGTATATACCGTAGCTATCAAAATACTGTATATACCGTAGCTATCAAAATACTGTATATACCGTAGCTATCAAAATACTGTATATACCGTAGCTATCAAAATACTGTATATACCGTAGCTATCAAATACTGTATATACCGTAGCTATCAAATACTGTATATACCGTAGCTATCAAAATACTGTATATACCGTAGCTATCAAAATACTGTATATACCGTAGCTATCAAAATACTGTATATACCGTAGCTATCAAAATACTGTATATACCGTAGCTATCAAAATACTGTATATACCGTAGCTATCAAAATACTGTATATACCGTAGCTATCAAAATACTGTATATACCGTAGCTATCAAAATACTGTATATACCGTAGCTATCAAAATACTGTATATACCGTAGCTATCAAATACTGTATATACCGTAGCTATCAAAATACTGTATATACCGTAGCTATCAAATACTGTATATACCGTAGCTATCAAAATACTGTATATACCGTAGCTATCAAAATACTGTATATACCGTAGCTATCAAATACTGTATATACCGTAGCTATCAAAATACTGTATATACCGTAGCTATCAAAATTATGTAAAGATAAAACACTACTGTACTACCTCAAAAATGATAAGATTGGTTAGCTATATAATCAGATACAGTATAATGTTGTACAGTCAAGAGCATAATGGCGTTGCACCAATTTGAATTGGTATTGAATGAAAACAATACTACTGTGCTTTACTATAGCTCAGATGCTTCACAAATTGCCTTGAAGTTTTCAATACAGGTCGATTTACGATTGTGTTACGTTCCTGAAAACCAGATCTTAAATAAAAAAAATCATATAGCAAACGGGGATACGTTCTCTGACCAGCCAAAACCCAAACGCCTAAAAACCTATAATAATATCGTAAATCGGGGCATCCGATATCGAGGGAGGCCTGTACATCCTCAGACTAAAACTGCTAAATCTGCATTGTTGGATAGCTCTCTTCCACCCAGCATATAAGTCCCTCATTGGATGGACAATTGTATTTCAGAAAAAAAGTGTCACTTCATAAAGAATTATTACCTCGTGTAACAAGCAGACAGTCTCAATGTGCCAGTCCATACTTGCTTCTATGAGGGCAATTTGTATTATATTATTAGGGTATTACTGTCATTGGACAAGTATGTTCTTATAAAATTCTCCTACTGATCGAGACAGAGAAAGGGGTGAGGGAATGCGAAAGTGGTCCCGGACCCTGAGAATTAGAACCCTTCAATGTTGTTTCTGTTTGGTCTCTGTCTCAAGTCGGCCACCCCCAGCTATGGGGTATGTGCCTGATTATATACATAGATCTATAGATTTTCTATCTATTAACTCTGGCTCAATCCCCATTTTGTTTTTGTTTTGTTTTTCCCCCTGGGGGTGGCCGATTCGAGACAGAGCCATTATTATTATTGGACATGTACAGAATGTTGTTGTTGTTGTTGTTCCCCAAGCTGCCTGGCCGAACAGCCCCAAGGCCCCGAGCAATTCCAAGGCCATAACCGAGTGCCCCCACAGAACCCTCCCCGCCGACCACAATAAAGCCTGGGTGACCGAAGCCACTCCTGGCGGGGGGCTGAGGAGGGTGCGGAAACGCCCGGGAAACCAAAGCCCCACCCAGGGCCCTGTGCCCCTCAGCAATTATGAAGAGAAAGTTGAGGGGCAAGGGAAAAATGTGACGCTTTGGCTTCCAATCTTGGTAGATTGGGAGGTCAATCCACGGAAGAGACGCCGTCACTTGAGATCTAGAAAATATATAAGTTAGAGGAAAAGTCAGAGTAAGCTATGGGTATGGCAGAGATTGCTCAGCTCTCACTCTGATAGACCAGCCCATCACCACTGTACAGAATGTTGTTATATATTACCTGCGCTCCTGAATCCAGCAACAATCGGGCAACCTCCACATGACCGTCCATGCTGGCCTCCATCAGCGCGGTGTGCATCTCATCTGTCTTGTGTTCCTGGTCCGCACCAGCATCTAGCAGGAACTTCACCATCTCTAGGTGACCCTTATAACAGGCTAGGGTCAGGGCAGATTCTTTAAACTCGTTGCTGTGTGTGTTTATACCTGCGCCCTTTTCTAATAAGATCTGAAAAGAAAGAAATTCATATTATCACCAACCCACCAAATTAACTTCCATATACTGTACTGTAAACCAAATAAATATATGAAACTCAAAAACTTGACTGAAATGCATGCTGAACATAGGAAACAAAACATTAACGTCTTAACATCAAAAATAGCAAAACAAAATCGCAATAGCCTTAACCCTTCTTTAGCGGCCTATGCGGTTTATTTATATGTACCGCCCAGCGGGGTGTTTTTAGCCAAAATAGGGCTGTTTACGTGATCATTTTCATGCCTAAATAAGACCCAGAACGTAAAAGAAGTATCTATCCCTGAAAGGGCATAAACAGAGCTTTCGAATGACACCATAACGATCCTTGTATGATGGATAGTTTTCTTGCAATAACCGTGCAACGCGAGTGCAAAAAGCATGTAATTCGGTACTTTCCCCATATAATTCAGTATGTAGCGAGTGAGAGAGGGAGGAGGGAGCTGAGATTCGTGTCAGTAGGTTCGCCGCGGTGGTCTGGAGCAGTCATACGCTCGCTAGTCTCCTGCCACCACTTGTCTCTCTCTCTCAGCAACATTACGTGCTGAAATTGCCACTCGACCTATGTCGAGCGCCGCCACATAGTCCAGCTTTATTAAAAACGACTTATGTGGTGAGCCGCTTTTTAAGGGTTAAAGCCCTATGCAAAAAATTACAATTAGTTTATTACAAAAATATACTGTATATTAACAAGGTTCTACTCCTATTATCGTTTGCAGTGAAAAGCAACAACAACAACCAACCATACATATTCAAGGAATTGCTGGCTTTTGCGTTTATTTTGTGTCGTTCCAGTTTTGGTTTGTTTATTTTGCAAGTTTTACATTATAATTTTGCTTGTCAAACTAATAACAAATAGAAAAATTCTATAATGCGGTGTATGTTATCTCGAGGAAAAAGAAGTGAAACTATGAGTTTTACATATGGAATGCCATCAATTGCTTGCTTGGAGCAACCTATACACTCTCTGTGCTGTAAAATGTTTTGTTGGTTCACTCGCAATGGGACAAGAAAAATTGAGTTTGTCATTACAGTATAGTCTGTTTCTTTTAAACCGACTATAAATTGCAAAGTTCCCATCAAGATTTTTCAGTTATTTTGAAGATTTTGTAATGAAATATGTTGCTAATAATATAACCCTTTCACGCATGTATGGACGCCAGGGTTGCCAATTAGCAATCAGAAATAAGAGTTCTCTCAATCTTATATAATTACCTCTCCAAAATTAGTTTTCTGCCCATAGCTAGCTCAAAGACAACTGTAGAGGTTGAAGTAAATAAACTAAAGGTTTCTAAACACCCCTGATGGTTACAAAGGCTTTAAACTATACCAGAATAGGCTCTCTCTTCTTCTTCTATCTTTTCTCTCTCTTTTCTCTCTCTCTCTCTCTCTCTCTTTTTTTTTTTTTTTTTTTTTTTTTTACATTAGTTTAACCAAACCACTGAGTCACAATAATAGACTCTCAAAGGGCTGGGCCCCAGAATAGGCTCAAATGGCGTCCTGTACGTGAAAGGGTTAATGTGATGCAGAAACATGGTAGCTTCATATTTTTCCATTAAGTATCGAGAAGTTAGCTGCTAAGGGATTAAATTTATCGTCAACTGAAAAGAAAAGAGTACAGTATTGTAGTTACCTTGGCCACTTGGACATGTCCGGCTGAGGCTGCCTCCATCAGTGGGGTGTGACCGTTCTCATTATGGTCCTCAACATTGGCTCCGTGATGTAGTAGGACCTGAAATATTAAAACAATTTGCACTATGTTGGTAGGGTAAGACAGGGTAATTTTTCCGCGGCGCTAATAATTTGCATTCAAACGCCGATATCTCCGAAACTATTGCATGGATTTGGCTGCAGTTTGGCTTAGGTTGTAGAGCAGTTTTGGTTTAGGTTGGAGAGCAAGTTTGGTTTAGATTGAATAGCTAGTTTGGCTTAGGTTTTGTTGCAGTTTTGCGGGGCCTGGAGCCGGGGCTAGCGGCGCATCTGACGGTATGGTCGGGTGTGTGTGGGGGTGTTTGTGGGTGGTTTGTATGCGTGTTTGTTTGTTTGTATGTTTGCGTGTGACACAGTGTTGGCAGTAGCCGTCAGCTGTTGCCTGGTACTTTGTACTAGCAACCTACACGCCGCACCCACACGAGACACGTCCACACCCACACTAAATACTTCCACACCCGTAGGCCTAATAAATACGTCCACAACCGCACTAGACACGTCCACACCCGCACTACATGTCCACAACTCCACACCCGCACTAGACAGTGGCGCCTAGGCCTACACATGTGACACACCTGCATCTCTGCCCGCCCTGTTCAGTTGTGTGCGTGCAACGTTTTTCTAATGGCATGTTTAGTGAGTTTGGGTTTGTGAATGTTTTCATTGCTTTTACCTGCGCGCTAGTGTTTTGTCTGGCCATTAATCATATAATGTTATCTAGTTTACTAGCTAGATGATGCGTAAAATAGGTCGCGGCGAAATTAACCCGCCGGGCGGGGTAATTTCGCCGAGAGAGTGACTTTTTTCCAAAATTCGGCAGCATGACCAAAACATTATATTTTGTTTTCGTTTTTTGGGCATCTATAGCAGAAAAGCTGAATGTATAGATAACAAATTAAAAATTTAAAAATTCCATTTGTGGCAGTGTCTATTCGTCAAAATACGCGATTTTCGGCGAAATTACCCCGTCTTACCCTATTCAGAAACTTGTACACCAAATTTTCTTTATACAATAGAATAACCTGAATTATTAAAACAATTTGCACTCTGTTGGTATTCAGAAACTTGTACACCTAATTTTCTACATAGCCTAATTTTCTACATATAATGGAGCAGTGGACCACTGGTTCCTATTTCCAGAAAATTCCTGTGCTTGGTATGCTTCCAGCCAGGGCCCCACTGGGGTAAATAAAATAGCAAAACAGTGATGGAACTGCCATCTGGGTGAGGGACTGCTCTGGGTCTGCTCCTTCAGTGTTCATCGTTATAATCCACTAAGTGGAAATGGCACTGTGGAGTGGGTCAGTCGGGGCATGTCTGGGAGCCTGGAGGCAGTTTCTGCCATGGCCATCCCTTTTGGGGCGCTTCCTCTGGAAGCGAGGCGTCAGATTTGATGATGAATGATGATGATGAATAATATATAAAATTATATACTAATTATATACAACACTGATCGCCACATACTTAAGTACAGCTGTACCGGCTCCACATACAATACCATGATATTTCCTAAGATAAACCTTATACACATGAGGCACCCGAAATAGGAAAAGTACCAGTCAGAAAAAAACAAAAACATCCTGTCCATGGCAAAGTAGGTGTTCTTTCAATAACCCTGGTTTAGGTAAATATATAGCTGGTCTTTCAATACGGTTTTCCATGCTAAAGTCATTTTGGAACCCTTTTGTTTTTATGAATGGTGCCAGTCCGTATCTGGTTGTTGGTGCCTAATATACAGGTAGTCCATTAAGGGGAGGTTTTTAGTTAGATCCCTAGGCCTCCATCAAGCTTAAAAAATATACCACCAAGATCCCAATTAGACATAAATTTGTGCATTTATCGGTAGAAAAATATCCCGGCCAAAGGCCGGTTCCTCTTATACAGTATTACAGGCGAGTGATAAAATCGACACCTAAATGGCACGAAGAATCTTAAAATTTACAAAAAATTTGCAAAAGTTCTTAAAATCGCCAAACTAATGGGGAGAACGTCTTACATTCTCAAAAGCAATGAGGCTAAACATGAGAGAAAGAGGTCCAGAAAATATAACCCTCAACTTACTTTGACAACATCAGTATGCCCTCCTGCACAGGCATACATGAGAGGGGTGTTGCCAGAGGATGACTGAGCGTTGACATCAGCGTTGTGGGCTATCAGGAGCTTCACTATCTCCACGTGTCCCGCCGAGGCTCCTTCCATCAGAGGGGTGCAGTCACCCTTGATGCCCCGGTCTTCTACATTAGCACGCATCGCAAGAAGAACCTGGAACAAGTCCAAAGTATGTATGAATTATAATGTTAACCTTTCAAAATAAACAAAACCAAAACACGAACGATAACATAAATTATAATGTAAGCGTTGTTTCCACATAGCGATTTTGATGTGTTGTTTTGACTTTTTATTGTCTTTGTCCCAGTTTTGGTTTGACTTTGTTTGCAAGTTTTACATTTTAATTTTAAAATAAACAAACCAAAATTGGGATGACAGAATATATAGGCAAA
The DNA here is from genome assembly GCA_032716605.1 of Paralithodes platypus. Taxonomy (NCBI): domain Eukaryota; kingdom Metazoa; phylum Arthropoda; class Malacostraca; order Decapoda; family Lithodidae; genus Paralithodes; species Paralithodes platypus. The sequence goes on along the minus strand of CM064577.1, from coordinate 29,603,208 downwards.
AGAACTTATCAAAATCGCTTTGTGATAATAACGCTTTAATCAAATGAAATTTTGAAATAAAAGAACACAAAAACAAAGATTTCTGATTGGGGATATGAATGGTAAGGTGGGTGATAGGAAAGTTGAGGGAGTGGTGGGAGGGTGGGGGGTACCATCAGAGGTGAATGGGAATGGTAGTGCACTTGTGGACGTATGTGTGGGGAGGAGGCTGTGGATAGCCAACACCTTCTTCCGACACAGAATGATCCACAGGTACACGTGGAAACGGATGTTGACGATGAAGGATAAGACAGTGGTGGAACGAAAGTCATTGATTGATTATGTATGTGTGGATGAACGAATGAAGAAATCTGTGATGGATGCTAGGGTGTATAGGGGTATTGGAGGGGGTCTGTCTGATCATTATGTAGTGGTAGCTAAGGTTAGGATACAAAAGAAGTGGGTGAGGAGAGCGGGAGGGAGGCGAGAGGAGGGTGGAATGGTGAGGAGGGTGGAGAGGTTGCAGGAGGAGGAAATCAGGGAGGAGTACAGGAGAGCAGTGGAAAGACGACTAGGTGGGTTCGACCTGGAAGTTATGGAGGAAGTGGAGGAGATAAGCAAGGTGTTTAAGGATGAGATCTGTGCAGCATGTGAGGAGGTGTGTGGAGTGAGGAGAAGAGGGAGGGGAGTGAAAGGTACAGCATGGTGGACAGAAGAGGTAAGAATAGCTGTGGAAGAAAAGAAGAAAGCATATAGAGAGTGGTTGGGTAGTAGAGGGAATGAAGATTCCGAGAGACAGAAACGAGCGAGGTACGTGGAGAGTAAGAGGGTGGTGAAGAGAGTAGTGAAGGAAAGTAAGAGAAGAGTAGATGAGGAATTTGGAAGGAATCTGAGTGTAAAATGGAGGGAGAGTAAGAAACTGTTCTGGAAAGAAGTCAAGAAAGTTAGGGAAGGTAGCAAGGGAAACAGTAAGGGTGTGAAAGATAAGAATGGGAGAATGCTAGCCGAGAAGCAAGAGAGAGTCGAAAGATGGAGGGAGTACTTCAGTGAGTTGCTAAATGAAAGGAATGAAGAGCCAGCAAACATAGCTGGATATGGTATGGGAGGGAGAAGAAGAGAAGTAGTGGAGGAGGAGGTGGGGATCAGGAGGTCAGAAGTGTGGGAAGCCATGAAAAGAGTGAAGTTGGGGAAAGCACCAGGAACAGATGGAGTGTGTGGGGAAATGTTGAGGTATGGTGGTGAGATAGTGATAGAATGGGTATGGAAAATGTGCAAACTAGCATGGGAGAAGGGGAGTGCACCCGATGACTGGAAGACTGGCATAATAGTCCCCCTATATAAGGGCAAAGGGGAAGAGGAGTGTGTGGTAACCACCGAGGAATATGTCTTCTAAGCGTAGTAGGGAAGGTATACAGTAGGGTAGTGATTGAGAGAGTGAGAGTGAGAACGGAGAAATGGATAGGCGACGAGCAGGGAGGTTTTAGGAAGGGAAGAGGATGTGTAGATCAGATTTTTACCCTGAATTGTGTTGTGGAGAAGTATCTGGAGAAGAAACAAAAGGTGTATGTTGCCTTTATGGACTTGGAGAAGGCCTATGACAGAGTGGATAGAGAAGGTTTGTGGAAAGTACTTAGAATATACGGAGTAGAGGGCAAGTTGCTGAAAGCAGTGAAGAGCATGTATGAGGGTGCAAAGGCGGCAGTACGTGTGGAGAGTGAGCAGAGCGAGTTCTTTGACCTGAATGTTGGTTTGAAACAGGGTGTGTGATGTCCCCGTGGTTGTTTACTGTATATATGGATGGAGTTATGAAAGAAATACTATCAAGAGCAGTGGATGTTGGTGTATCGCTGAAAAGGGAGGGAATTGAGTGGAAGCTACCTATACTGCTGTTTGCGGATGATACAGTTCTGATGAGTGATAATGAATGGGAGTTGCAGGGTCTGGTAAATGAGTTTGGAACAGTGTGCGAAAAACGGAATTTGAAGGTAAATACGGGGAAGAGCAAGGTTATGGTCTTCGAAAGGGGTGAAGTCACAGAGTGTGAGGTGAAGCTGAACGGTCAGGCTATGGAGATCGTCAACTCTTTTAAGTATCTGGGCAGTGTGTTGAGTAAAGATGGGACTATGGATGAAGAGGTGCGGGAGAGGGTACAACAGGGGAAGAGGGTTGTAGGAACGCTAAAAGCAGTAACAAGAAATAGGGTGGTCAGTATGGAAGTGAAGAAGTCCTTGCATGACAGTGTGGTAATCCCGACACTGACTTACGGAAGCGAAGCATGGACGTTGGTTGAGAGACTCAGACCAAGAGTGAGAGCAGTGGAAATGAATTACTTAAGGAGTGCGTGCGGAGTTACATGGAGGGATAGACAGACTAATGAGGAAGTAAGAAGGAGGTGTGGTGTGGAGGTAGATGTGCTGGAAAGTGTGAAAAGGAACAACTTGAGATGGTTCGGCCATATGGAACGTATGGAAAGCGAGAGAATGACTAAGAGGGTGTACGAGAGCGAGGTGGAGGGACAGAGGGGGAGAGGTAGACCGAATATGAGGTGGAAGGATGGAGTGAGGAAGTACATGAACGAAGGCGGTGCTGGTTGGGGGGAGGGGCGTCGACTGACTGGGGACAGAGGTGCATGGGGGCGGTTCGTTCGTGGCCACCCCTTCGGGGATCACGGCGTCAGGCAATAGATAGATAGATAGAAATACAAAGACAGAAGTACTAATCAAACTCACGATGTGGAAATAACAATTTAGTTATAAAAAGAATGTAAATAAAAGAACACACAAGTAGGTAGCTACATTATGAACTATAGTAAACGCACCTGAGCCAACTCGTAGTATCCAGCAGAGCAGGCCAGAGAGAGCAGTGACTCTCCCTCCTCGGTGGTCTCGTGAACGGAGCGCCCCTCGTCCAGTAGTCTCCTGACGGTGGGTACGTCCCCGTCAGTGCAGGCTTCCACCAGGGTCCTCTGGCCCTCCCCTGGGGTACTGCTGCTACTGCTACTACTGCTGCTGCTACTGCTACTACTGCTACTACTACTGCTGCTTCCCCCCACTGTGGCTGCTGCTGCTGCCGCCGCCGCTGCTGCCGCTGCTGCTGCTCCACCCACTGTCTCTGACCGCATGCGAGTCAGAGCTGCCGCAGCCTCGTCCAGCGCACAAGATACGCTAGAGGTTAGGCGACGGAGGACTTCCGGATCTGTTGAATACAAACATGATATTACTATCAACGCCCATAATACCACACATGACACATAACTATTACCCTATATGTAGCGCCACATACATAACAAAGTATAGTAATTTAACTATCACAGCACACATGATACACTCTTTCTGTTATAAGAATCGGAATCTAAGGGGACCAGACACAGTAAAGTACTTAAATCACAGCAAACACAACGCACAGGATGTCAGCCACTACAGTACCTAAGGATCAGTGGAGACACTACACACTGTATCACTTTCATAGCACACTGAACATAACACTCTTACTATAATAACAAACAACTTATATCTGGGAGATGGGAAAAATTTGGGTCAGTTCCAAGCAGAACGTTATCATCAATATTTATTAAGTTTACCTAGACTAAATGACACTCTGCTCCAGTCATTGTGCATCAATGATGATGGAAGTTCATTCACAACCCCGATCCTAACTTTTGTTTTTTGACTTACTCCGACCCTCCTACATTTCTATCTATTTATCTATATTTACTAAGACCCATTCTCCATAGTGGGGCAGATAAGTAAAACAATCGTTCAAATGGTGATACAAGCACCAAATTTGGCATGGATATCCTCCAGAGGCTATATTTTAAGAACAAATTGTTAGCCACCTGAAAATCCAAGATGGCCGCCAATGCGATAACGTTTTGACATGAAATTTGACACAGATGTCTAACGAAAAAGATATTGGTACCAATTCGAATGTGTGCATAATAAATTGTAGGCTTGTGCATATTTAAAAAACAAACAAAACATTTCTTGATAGCATAATGCATAAGTGCGCGGAATTTTGATGTGAGTATCCTAGGTTCGAGTCCTTGGAGTGCCATATGTATTTGTTGATTTCATTAATTGAGTTTAGATGTGAAGTTGGTTGGTGGAAAAAGCATAATAATTTACCATGCAGAAAACTATGTTATCATTCTTTAATGTCTCAGAATCTTATTAACTTAACTCGGCAAATGCGCAGCATATGTAGTGAGCACCATGCCGTGGTGCGGAGGTATTTACACGGTTTCCTTCACTAAAATCGTTATTTTACCATAAATATCATAATAACCCCTCAGACCCGGTAGGGCTCTGAGGCACCCATAACAAATACCCCCCGCGGAACCCGGTAGGGCTCTGAGGCTCCGGCAACTTGAAAGCCTGTAAGCTTGGTGTGCGAGGCGTCCGTCCGACGCATGTAAACAACAGCCGGTTGGACTGACGCCGCGCATCTCCGACCAGAAGAAGGAGAGGCGTCGCTTGTTCGTGTGTGGTGTGCGTTATTGTTAAGTAGTGAAAAGTAGTGAAAAGTGGCTAACATCGCCACAAAGTTCTCTCCACGGAAATCATCAGTTGAACCAGTTGACTTAGAGAGCTCTACTCAACGCCATTCTACAGGTACGAAACACATCTACGCTTGGGGATGCGCGGAATTGCGGAAGCAGTCAAAATAAGAAAGATACGGTAGTCTAGGTGTAGACGTTTTTTGGCCAAAACCCCCGGGTTTCGGGGAAATTATAGAATAAAATAGCCGGGTCTGGAGGGTAAATACTTATCCATATGTGCCTATTTTACGTTAAATATGAAGATAGTAACATGTTACAACAATAAAACAAGTGGAAAAAGTGTTTGGATGGTCAAAATCGCAAAATGAAAGTGAGTTTCATTCATCAAGTGTGAGCCAGCCTGCTCCACACCCTCCCCTCTCAAGGCTTGGAGAGACACTGAGGCCTCTCTCTGTATCTCTCTCTCTTTCCCACGCATAGATACACATATGACCACGCCCTGCCAGCAACTCGCTAATGTTAGCACGAAAATATACCTAAGAATAAGGGAATAACAGGAAAAATAGGTGATAATTTAAGGGGGGGAGGGGGGAAGGAGGGGATGTGGAGGAGTGATATGTGCCATGGCCGAGGGGGGGGGGGAAAAGAAGAAAAGTTTCAAGTGCTACTGGGGTGTTTTTAAAAAAAAAATGTTTAGGCCTAGGATCATGTCTCCCCGCAGTTGCCCAGTAAAACTCATAAGAGTCTCCCAGCAGCTGCCGGGTTAACCACTGAAAAATGCAAGATGGCCACCAGATTTCTTCTTTTGTCACTAACAAATGGTCTCGTAGTGCTTCTGAGTTTTACTTTTGGTATCTTAATGGATTTACTGGGGTCAAAAATATAGGAATCAACACCAATATCATTCATATTGGATGTACTCATCAAAATGTGCATCACAATGTTTATTTTCATGAACTCATTGGCAGCCATTTTGAAAAATGGTGGCAATCTTGCATTTTTAAGTGGTTTATAAGATTGCGAGACATTTAACCCTTGTCTAGCGGGGTGTTTTGGGCTCATTTGGGCATATTCAGGCCCTCCTGCATGATAAATCAAGCATCTGCATGAAAAAAAAATTATTTAGCAAAGAACTAGGCACTAAAAGCTTCAAAATGAGACCAGAACGAGCTATGTAGCACTCGTGGTTCTCTTGCAGTGATGCCACGAACATGGGAGTTTAGCATATATGGGTATATTTTTCCCAGCTATGCTCACTACTGGCGGCTCGCTTGGTGTAGTGACTAGCGTCTCGGACTTCCACCCAGAAGGCCCGGGTTCGCGCCCACGCTCGGCGCATTAAAGATTTTTCACAAGCATTGAGTCGTTACCATCCCTCATGAGCAAAGGGATGGGGTAGTAGTACAGGACCCCAATGGAAATACGCCTAACCGGCCTTATTGAGCTATCCTTAGCTAGCTTAGCATGCGCTAGCTTTAAGAACTATTATTATTATTATTATTATTATTATTATTATTATTATTATTATTATTACACTGCCGGCCACTCGAGAACACAGGGAACATGAGTTAATGGGCGGCGGTAAGCCCTGGGAGTCGGCTGTCTGGCCCGCTATGCTCCCGGCCATTTGCACTCGATTTTAACCCTTTAAAAGCCTTAATAATGCTCCTAACTTGCTGCAAATTGGTGCACGACTTAAGTCGAGCGCCGCCAATAAGGGGTTAAGAATGATGGTATCATTTCCAGCATAGTAAATAACATAAGAATTGGTACCAATATCTTTTATGTTGGACATCTGTGTCAAATTTCATGTCAAAACGTTATTGCATTGGTGGCCATCTTGGATTTTCTGGTGGCTAAAAATATAGCCTCTCGGGGATATTCATGCCAAATTTGGTGCTTGTATGATTTGAATGATTCTTGTAAAATCTGCACTTATCTGCCCCACTACCATTTAAATAAATAAAAATGAACACACAAAAACAAAACAAATTCACACATATCTAGGCCACCCAGGAGAAGACCCAGAGACCAGGGATCACCAAGGTCACTCAAGCACTCTCCCGGCCCCCGACCTCCCAGAGAAGTTCCGGTCTCAGCAGGCAGACATGCAGCGAAGCCTTACCACCACATGCCCGCCCACCACACTTCCAGGCGCACCCTTCATATATAGCCTACCGTTTCCTCGGGCCAGGCGCCTGACGGACATTATCTAGTCCAACTGGCGCCCGACCCCTTCTCCCAAATGACCGTGTTTTCACTCATCTATTCACAAGAATTCTCCATTCATTCCTGTTTATTACCACTTCCCTCGTCTGATATAGGCGATAAAATGGGATAGAAGTCCTCTAATCAAAACAAGCTAGATAATTGAACTAATTGCCTTGGAATATAGAGTAAAGAAATTTGTGGCCACCCACTTGGGGATCATGCCATCTGGCAATAGATAAGACTATGCTTGATGTATGTCTTCCTCCTCTACCATATTTCACTACCAGAGAGCATTAAGTTCTCCCACAATCAATCAATCAATATGGGTCTAAGCTGTAATAGCACGTAGTTATAATCACATTTTGATTCCTGTGAATTCAAAACTACTACTAATCTACCGCTTAAGTACAGCCACCAGCTGAGTGTGTGTCAGGATTAAATTGCGGCTGAGTATGGTACAGTATGGTGTGTGTATGTATCATAAAGTGAGACGAGGAGTAATATCTCGTGCATGTAAGAAACAAACAATCAAATCTACTGCTTTGCCACCAGCAGTGGGTCTGTGTCGGGCCAAAGTGTGGCTGAGTGTGGTGTGAGCAGGAGTCTATGTGTATGGGAAGATGATGAGAGTTGTGGCGTATCTGTGCGAGTGTGCCGTGTGTCTGTGAATGCGTGAGACAGAAAGACAAACGAACCTGCTGCTTCAAGTAGAGCCACCAGCCGCGAGTGTGTGTCTGGGTCAAAGTGCGGCTGAGTGTGGTGAGGCGAGGCAGTGGTCAGGTCGGGTGTGGTGGTGGTAGTGGTGGCGGTGGTGGGTGTAGCACCATGGGCCGCCGCTGCCGCTGACAACAGGAACTTGTTACGGACGCTGCCACCAGGTCCGCCCACCTCCTCCTCCTCCCCCTCACCCAAGGCAAACGGCTCCACCTGAAAAGAGAGGACAATATAAGTAACACATATACAGTAGGCCTACCAATAAATAACAAATTAACTTTTAAGTAACAAACGGATTCCCTTTCCCCCTTGCCCAAGAAAACCAATTCCCCCTACTGGAGATGGAACACAATATATTAAAGTTACTTTCAATGATTTACATCATCCCGTAAGTTAATAATGCACTAAAGTAATAGTAATGATGCATTTTGTACAATTTTTAAGAAGGGAAAGAGAAATGACCTAGGAAACTATAGACCAGTCAGTTTGACAAGTGTTGTGTGTAAACTAATGGAAACTGTAATTAGAGAAGGAATAATGGAACATATGAAATCAAACCAACTTTTCAGTGAGAGACAGTTCGGATTCTTGCCAGGGAGGTCGACGGTATTACAGCTAATTAAGGTGGTAGATGATTGGATGCAAATTCTGGAGGATGGGGATGTTATAGACGTGGTATATTGCGATTTTATGAAGGCCTTCGATAAGGTCCCACATAAAAGGCTAATAGAGAAAATTAGAAGCTATAGTATAGGAGAGAAATGTGTGACATGGATAGATGCCTTCCTGAAAGATCGGAGACAGAGGGTACTGGTGAATGGAATAGGCTCGGGGTGGAGGGAAGTTACAAGTGGGGTACCTCAGGGATCTGTGTTGGGACCACTACTGTTCGTTATGTTTATCAACGACTTACCTGAAGCTATAACTAATGGAAGTGAGATATACCTTTATGCGGATGACACCAAGCTGTATAGAGAGTGAGGAGTAAGGAATATGTGATTTGCTTCAAGGAGATGTGGAGGGCATGAAGGGATGGTCTGAACATTGGTTAATGCCTTTTCATCCAAAAAAATGCAAGTACATGCAGATTGGGACAGACAAGGTAGGATACAGTATGTATGAAGCAATGGAGGAAGTGAATGCAGAAAAGGATATAGGAGTAGTTGTTGTTCCCCAAGCTGCCTGGCCGAACAGCCCCAAGGCCCCGAGCAAGGCCAAGGCCATAACAGAGCGCCCCCACAGAACCTTCCCTGCTGACCACAATAAAGCCTAGGTGACCGAAGCCACTCCATGGCGGGGAGCTGAGGAGGGTGCGGAAATGCCCGGGAAACCAAAGCCACACCCAGGGCCCTGTGTCCCTCAGCAATTATGAAGAGAAAGTTGAGGGGCAAAGGAAAAACGTGACGCTTTGGCTTCCAATCTTGGTAGATTGGGAGGTCAATCCACGGAAGAGACTAGAAAATATATAAGTAAAAGGGACAGTCAGAGTAAGCTATGGGTATGGCAGAGATCGCTCAGTTCTCACTCTGATAGACAATAAGTTAAATTTCTCAGAACATTTAGCGGAAAAGATAAATAAAGCCAATAGAATTGTAGGGCTGATAAGGAGGACATTCGTGTCAATGGATGAAGAAATCTTCAGGAATCTCTATACAGCGCTGGTTAGGCCGCACCTGGAATATGCGAACCAGGTGTGGGCTCCATATATGGTAAAGGATATAGAAGCAGTGGAGAAAGTGCAGAGAAGAGCTAGCAAGCTGGTACCAACGTTGAAGAACGCGGACTATGAGCAGAGGTTGAGGACACTGGGACTTCCAACACTGGCATATAGGAGAAAGAGAGGGAATATGAGAGACTTTTAAGATAGTGTCAGGAAAGTATAATGAGGATGTGTGTGAAGGTAACTTCTTGATGCGGGTGGGAACAAGAACGAGAGGACACTCTAAGAAAATTTACAAGGAAAGAAATAGGCTTGAAAAGGCAAAGAACTCATTTTGTGAAAAGAGTGGTAAATGAGTGGAACGCACTTCCCCAGTATGCAGTCGATTCTGAATCAGTAAGGAAGTTTGAAAGTAATCTTGATAAAGCATGGGGAAGACAAGATTTGAAATTTGATTACAAAGCAAAAATACAGAATAGTAAAAATTTTGCGTCTGCTACCGCCGCCGCCAACACCGTGAACGACCGCAGCAGTGCAAGTACTGGCACTGAGCTGGATACACAGGCCTAGTTTGCCTTTTTCCAGAGGATCTACTGTAAGAAACAATGCATTTATCTATAATATGTTCACGCAAAATTCCCAAGCCGTGACTTTGGTACAATACCGTTCTCCCCTATCTCTCCTTTGTATGTGAATAATAAACTATTGTACACAAAAACTGGCAAAATGCTTTTAAACACCAAAGCAAAGATAACAATTTTAATGACACTCCTAACGTATGTTTCACTGGTTAAGCAATCTTGAAAACATTAACTCAATGACTGCGGGCTGTTATATAAAAAATATGGTCATCACTGCAGCACTTGTCATATGACAATTGCTAAATTTCTGCCTTGAACAAGGGCTGGGAGGCAGGCGAGCGAGTCTAAGCAGCGCGGGACCATCCCATCCACCGCCCCCCGTGTCTGAGCCATCACTAGTGGCAGTGGGAGACATCTCCAACTCCCTTACAGACTTGGGAATAGTAGCGGAAACTGCTCAAACTCGCTATTTTTTACCGATTTAGCGTCACGTGTGCAATATCGTTGCATGGCAACCAGTGGTCGTACATACATGATTCAGGTGTCACTGGAAAGGTTGATTCCTCCGCTTTCAAGGATATATCATTGAAATACGTTCTAGCTCTTGTTTATACATGAAAATGTGCAGGGAGTGAAGGTTACCCTTAGTCCAAAACCCCCGTATGGTACAGTGGTGACCAAGTAATTGTCATATGACAAGAGCCGCACCCAAGGTGTTAATAAGGTGCTCTTCACAAGTGTTTGTACCCACTCTTACATGACTATTGGTCAAAAGGTACAAATACAAAATAATGTGCTTTAGTCTTTTTTTTTTGTGGATGATGTGGGTCATTGATGCTTAGCAGTCAATAATAACTTAATATCATAATCAATTTAGTTAATTTCATGTAAGGAGTATCATAACACTTCTGTGTATTGCAAAACATCTACTGTGTTGTCAGTCCAGAGTACCAGTTGTCAGTCAGGTTGCAACAAGTCTCTTAGTCAATGATCGGCATTAGCATATTATTTGACTGATCATTTCCATTTGGTCCAGGACTCAATTTCTGGTAAGTGTGTGTGAGATTGTACCTTTCATGGAAGACATAATCCACTGAATGAGGTGCTTGCACGGTAAAACAATAATAAAACAACAAAACTCTTACATTTTGCTTCAGTACCGGTACCTATATGTGTAAGAAAAACAAATATTGATGTGGTATTAACTAGTAATGAGGATAAATTAGGACATCTGAGTGAAGAAAAGCAAGAGTAAACTAACTAATTGAAAACTAATGGTATGTAAACTTTATGACCATTGAATAGTTACGTGAGCACTATTGAATCTGCTGATGTGGAGAATTGGTGCGTAAGGGAACATAATTAAACTGCTTTTATTATTACTACTGTTATTTGTATTTTGTTTTTGTTTTTTTGTGTTGTCGCTGTTTGTGCTCTGCCTCGAGTCAGCCATCTCCAGCAATGTGGTAGGTGTGCCTGAGTATATACAGTACATACTCTTGCTACATACATTGCTATTATTAATATTTGAGTATGGATTGGAGAGAGAGAGAGAGAGAGAGAAGAGAGAGAAGAGAGAGAGAAGAGGAGAGGAGAAGAGAGGAGAGAGAAGAAGAGAGGAGAGAAGAAGAGAGAAGAAGAAGAAGAGAGAGAGAGAGGAGAAGAGAGAGAAAAGAGAAAAGAGAAAAGAAGGAGAGAGAGAGAGAGAGAGAGAGGAGAGAGAGAGAGAGAGAGAGAGAGAGAGAGAGAGAGAGAGAGAGAGAGGAGAGAGAAGAGACAGAGAGAGAGAGAGGAGAGAGAGAGAGAGAAGAGAGAGACAGAAGAAGGGAGAGAGAGAGAGAGAGGAGAGAGAGAGAGAGAGAGGAGAGAGAGAGAGAGAGAGAGAGAGAGAGAGAGAGAGAGAGAGAGAGAGAGAGAGAGAGAGAGAGAGAGAGAGAGAGAGAGAGAGAGAGAGACAGAGAGAGGAGAGACAGAGAGAGGAGAGACAGAGAGAGGAGAGACAGAGAGAGGAGAGACAGAGAGAGAGAGAGAGAGAGAGAGAGAGAGAGAGAGAGAGCAAGAGCAAGAAATATTGGTACAGTAAATGGATCAGGTCTTGTTAAAGGGTCTCAGGGAATTAGAATAATTGAACAGTGACATAGTGAATGGCCATGGTCTATAGGATGCTAAACCGGAACAATTTGGTAGTAACACTGGAATGAATATGAGAGGGAATGTTGGAAAATTTAAGATATTGGCACTGCTTTGACCATTTTATTCCTTCCAAAGACATACCGGTAGTATGTAAAGCAAAAATTACCGGCACGGCGATATATACTGTAAAAATAAACTAAAAAAAGGAACTGTCTTTAAAACAGGTACCGGTAGTCTCTTGTTTGGTAAGACTGATCGAGGGGCTATAAGGGGTAGAATTGGTACACCAAGGAAAACTTGGAAAAGTCTTGCGAAAGGATTTCAAGAAATTGACATTTGGCACTTTGCAGCCAATACTTTCGTGGCATTTGCGCAATAAAGCTAAATATGTCTGCAGTGGAACTTCATGAGAGAACTCATCTATCAATGAATAAGTTGTTGGTCTCAGCTGTATATATTACCTATAGTATTGTATTCAGCATATGGTTAAGGCCTGCTAAAGATATATTAAATACCGGTATATCACTGTGTGTACATAAAATTGCAATAACCCCTTCAGTATGGTGGCACCATTATACTGTAAATCTATTCTGGCTACCACTACACAATTTACTTAGCTTAGGAAATATTCTCTATTACTGTTGGCTATTTATATCTACTGCCAGATGCCTAAATTCCCACGGGGGTGGCATCAAATAAATCGCCTGCATGTTCTTTGGTCATTCGTCACCCGGCGCCCATCCTCCCATAACCACACCAGTTTCACTCTTGTACCGTACCTCATAACTCCATCCTTCCATCTCATTCTTGGTCTGCTCTCCTTGTCTGCCCTTCCACCTCACTCTCACACACACTGTTAGTCATTCTCTCACTCTCCATACATGCTATAATAATGAAGGGGTTAAAGACTAGGCCTACCTCAATTATATAACCCACATATGTCTGCATGTCCTTAAGGGAGGTCACCTGCTTTTTTTATCTTTCTCTCTTTCTCTGGCTAGTATCCATTCGGCCCCATTCAGCCAACTGTTTTAAGACGTTTATCCCCATCCAGGTGTCAATTTCTTCCTGGCCAGCATTGTATGGAGAAATCCGGCTTCGGCAGAGAAATTTTTCCATCGAAAAATGTACAAACTTAGCTTGCTGCCAAAACAAAAATATACCGGTATATATGCTGACTCGCTACCGCTCGCTAGGAAAATATTGACACCTGGATGGGGGTAAACATCTTAAAACAGTAGGCTGAATAGGGCCAAATAGATACAAGCCAAAGAGAGAGGGAAAGAGAGGGAAAGAAAGAGAAAAAGTGAGGTGGGCCCCCTTAAGAAGTTGATTACCGGTATAATTACAGTACAATGTAAAACTAGCATAAAATAAAACAAAACAGGAACCGCACAATAAAAAGAAAAAAATCTTATCAAAATCACTACCGAAGTGGAAATAACACACTGAAAATTTAGCAAAACAATATTATGATTTTTTTTGAAAAAAATTAGGAATGGGCCTGAGCAAATTGAAAATAGAATAGAAAACAAAAACATACAACCATCACATAATTGTCTGGAGTATGGCAGCTACAATACACCCGGTAACACAAATTAACATAATCTGATTGAAAGAGTTAAAGGAGGAACTTCAGGGGAAACAAAATCAGGAACATCCTGTTTTGCTTGTTGTCTCACAAGGTTGAGTTACTGGTGAAAGTTTGGGCAAGACTATAAGCTTTCCTGTGGTTTAGACAAATGGAGTGACTGGATGGTGATTAACTCTTTCAGTACCAGTGCCATCATTTTAGCTTTATTCTGGCTACTATTAACACTTACGCTGCGGGCATATTTGGGCTATTTAGGGCATATTCAGGCACTCCTGAATGATTAATCAAGCATCTGCATTAAATGAACTGTATTCTGCCGAAAACTAGGCGAAAATAGTTTCAAAATGAGACCAGAACGAGCTTCGTAGGTGGCGGGGTTCACCCGCAGCGTTGCCATAGACATGCAGGAAAACCGCTAATTATTAGCTCTCGCTCGCTCGGCAACACTGTTGTGAGACACCCGCCCGAGACACAGTCTCCCTCAGTGAGCAGCTCGCTGCTCTGAGGGTAGGAGGTGGGTCCCTCACGCTCCCGCCCACTGACACTCAATTTCTACGGCTTTTACAGGCTTTTAAAGCCTGGAAATTGCTGTAAATTGCCAGGACATTCCGGAACATCACCCGCAAGGAATGGGTTACACAATTTTATGCAGTATAAAAAGGGTCCCCAGCTATTAACAAACTTCAAACTATCTCACTTGACCCTTTTTACTACCACATATCCTTCTGCCTAGAACATGGCCTGGGAGGCAGGCGAGCGAATAAAAGCAGCGCGGAACGGTCCCATCCACCGCCAGCAGTGTCTGGGCGGACACTAGTTTCAGTGGGAGACATCTCCAACGCCCTTACAGACTTGGGGATAGCGAAAACCGCTCAAACTCGCTAATTCTTACTGATTTAGCCCCCTGTGCAATATTGTTGCACGGCAACCTGTGGTCGTACAGACATGATTCAGGTGTCATTGGAAAGGTCTATCGCTATGCTTTCAGGGATATATCATTGAAATACGTTCTAGCTTTTGTTTATACATATAAATGTGCAGGGAATGAAGGTTACTTTTAGTCCAAAACCCACATATGGTACAGTAGTGACCAAGCAATTGTCATATGACAAGTGCCGCAGTCATTGCGTCAATCAGTGACTCCTAAATCAAATTAGTCTTTCTAAATTAATGATGGTTTCTAAAATCAACGACTACCGGTACCACTAAACTATTCAATTTAACTTGGCATAATATCCTACCCAAATAAGTACAAAAATTAATGAGCATGATTGGTTGGCAGCAGTGTGTGGTGTGGACTTCGAAGCTGTACAGTATAATGAACAACTCAATATATATGTTGTTGTTGTTCCCTAAGCTGCCTGGCCGAACAGCCCCGAGTCCCTGAGAAAGGCCATGGCCACGATCGGGCTTTCCCACAGAGCTCTCATTGAGTGTAGATTGTGTTGTTGGCGTAAGTGGTTGTGTGAAATGCAGTCTTCTATGATGTGTTTAATGGTATGGGGTGCTGTGTTACATCCCGGGCAGGCGTCGACAACGGAGTCATCCAGTCTCTTCTGATAGCTCAGGAGAGCTGGATGGTGTCCGCATCTCAGCCTGGCCAGGTGGACTCTGTCCTCGCGAGGAAGGGAGGATTCGGAAGGATGGATTTCGGGAGGTCGTGCATGCAGCTGCGTGTTGTCGGAGAGTGAGTGGATGGATCGGTGAGAGATATGAGTATGGATGTGCTTCTGGCAGTTGGTTCGGGGTGGGCAGGGAGGGAGAGAGGACAATAATTGTGTGTGATACCGTGTGCTGGGTGTTGTTTTGATATTTCTTGGTGTCTGTGGGTGTGTTGCCATGTAGTTTAGTGGGTGGTCTTGGTTCGTGGAGGCTGCTGCCAGGAATTGAGTGCCTCTCATGTCCAGATGGTCTTTGACTTTGAGGATTTTGGTTTCTTGATGTAGGTGATCTGTGGGTGCAGTAGCTGTGCAGCCTGTAATGATCTTCAGGGCTTTGTTTTGAATAGTCTGTAAGGTCTTATGAAGTGTTTCAGCTAGGTTAGAAGCCCAGGCTGGGCTTGCGTATTCCATCACTGATCTTATGTATTGTTTATATACTGTGGTGGTAGTTTCTTTGTTGTGTCCAAATTTTGTGTGAGCAAGTGACCTGAGGGCGTTAAGTCTGGGTGTCAGTTTCTTTTTAATGTTTGTGGTGTGCTGTTTGAATGTCATATGAGTATCATATGTTACTCCTAGGATTTTGTGTGTGTGTATGTGTTAGGGGTGTGTTGTTTATGGTGAGTTGAGGGATGTATTCGTGTTCTCCAGTCCAACTTGTGAGCAGGGTTGCGGTGGATTTGGCTGGAGCTAGATTAAGTCTGTTTGTAGTGCACCAGCCATGTAGTGTGTTGAGATAGGGTTGAAGGAGATCTGTTGCTCTTTTTGGGTTATGGTGTGTGCATGTGACTGTTATGTCATCTGCATAGGAGGCTAAGTTTATTTGGGGCGTATTGGGTGTAGTTATATCGTGCATGTACAGATTGAAGAGTGCGGGCGATAGGACGGATCCTTGTGGGACTCCGTTTGGAAAGTTTCTGATTTTAGATGACTGACCGGCAAAAGATATGTGTGCACATCTGCCTGCTAGGAAGTTGGCTAGCCACCTTTTTGTGTTGTTGTGCATGTTTGTGTTGTAGATTTTGTTTGTTAGGTTGTGGTGGGGGATGGCATCGAAGGCTTTACTAATGTCGAGTGTGGTTAATAGTGATCTGTGTGGTGGTCTAGCTGAGTTGATGCCGTCGAAAGCTCTTTGTGTAAGGTCTGTGAGAAGAGTGTTTGTGGAGTGCAGTGGCCTAAAGCCATGTTGTGTTGGAGCTAGGGGTAGGTCAGGTGTAATTAGTTGTAATACTAGGCGTTCCATGACTTTGGAGGGGGAGCAAAGGAGTGTGATGGGGCGGTGCGAGGAGGGTAGCGTGAGGTCTTTGTTGGGTTTGGGGAATGTGATGATGATACCATGCTTCCAAATGTCTGGTATTGTGTTGTGTGAATAGCTGTAGTTTGATATGTTAGTGAGTGCTTGTATGCCTTGTGGTCCCAGGTGTCTGAGGTGTATGTTGCTTATGTTGTCTAGGCCACAGGCGGGTGAGTGCTTGAGATTGTTGATGATATGCTTTGTCTGGTGATTGGTGAAGGGTGTATAGTCAGGGTCTGTGGGGAATTGTCTCTTACGTCGGATGACACGTCGGTCGTCTTTGTGAGGTTTTAGGTGGCCGACATGTGAGAAGTGATTGATGAGAGTGTTTGCTTGTTGTTTACATGAAGGAGTAGAGTCTGTTGTTGTGATTGCAGCATGTGATTGTGTTGTGTTGCTATTGGAAAGTGTGATGCTGTTTAGTGTTTTGTAGAGTTTTTTGGGGTTTGTTTTGTGATCAAGTGTTTGTAGGAAGTTATTCCAATTTAGTTTTTGTTGTTCTTGTATTTTGTTGTTAGTTTGGGTGTTGAGTGCTTGAATTTGTTGTGTGATGTCTTGTGTGTGGGGTGCTGGGGAGTGTTTCAGTATGTCGCGTTGTCTGATGAGGTTTTGAATTTCTGGTGTGAAGTTGGGGTTGTGTCTTTTTCTGTTACCTCTTGGAATGTGTTTCTTGTCAGCGTTTTGGATAGTTTTATTGAGTATGTGTACAGCATTGTTGATGTTAATGATGGGTGTACTGTTTAGAGTTGTGAAGTGTTGTTCTGTCTCATTTGTGAATGCTTCCCAGTTAGCTCTTTTATAATTGGTGTATGTGTGTTTGTGGCTAGCTGGGGTGAGTCTGGTTTTGGTGGTGATAATGATCGGGAGGTGGTCAGAGCCTAAGGTTCTGACCACCCTCCAGGATGTTGTGGGGGCGAGTTCTGGGGAGCAAAAGGTGATGTCTGGAGATGATGGGTTATAGAGGGCTTGGTGAGGAATATGGGTATGTTGATGGATGTCATTAAGGATGATGAGGTTATCGGTTTGGTTTTGTAGTACCAGCCCTCTGTCTGTGTCGGGGTTGTCGACAAACCAGGCCGACGTCTTGGCATTGAAGTCACCACCCAGGATGATGTGTGGGGTGTTTGTGATGTGTTGTAAGTGTGGTCTGTATTCATTTGGTACTGTAGGGGATGTTTGGGGAGGGATGTATGTGTTTATGATGGTTATGTTGGAGTTGTTGCCAGTGCGTATTTTAATTGACTGTATTTCTGTTGTGTTATCATTTGGGGGGAGGAGGGATTTGGTTTGTACACTGGTTACTATGTATGATATTTCTTTGTGTACCAGGGTGATGAGTCCGCCGCCCCCGCCGACAGCCCGGTCTTGTCTGATGGTGGTGAAATTATGAAATGTGGGTGTTTTTTGTGTTGTGCGGAGTTTTGTTTCTTGTAAGATGGCAATGTGTATGTTGTGTTGTTTGATGAAGTGTGAGAGTTCGTGTTTCTTTGTGTTGATGCCATCTATGTTCAGTTGAAGAATGTTAATGTTATGTGCACGATGTATGTTGGGTGCTGCTGCATGAGGATGGGGTGCGGGTGGGGGGGGGGGGGGGGGTGGGGTGGGGGAGGGGCGGGGGGGTGGGATGGGTGAGGTTGGGGTGGGCATTGGGGAGCAGGAGATGGGGGTTGGGTTGGAATGGATTAGGATGGGGTGTGGTGTGTTGAGATGTGGATGGTATGGGAAGGTTAGGTGGGTTAGGGAGGAGAGGTGGACGGGTTTTAGGGGGGGGAGTGGTTGATATGGGAAGGTTAGGTGGGTTGGGGAGGAGAGGTGGACGGGTTTTAGGTGAGGGATTTGACTGGGAGAGGGAGGGGCATGAGGAACAGGTCCAGGTGTTTGTGTAGTGTTTCTTGGAGGCAAGTGTTGTGCAGGTGAAGTGGGTCCAGTTCCCGCATGAATTGCAGAGAACTGAACCCTTAGTATGGCAACTCAATATATATATATATATATATATATATATATATATATATATATATATATATATATATATATACTGTATATATATATATATACCGATATATATATATTATTACATATATACCGGTATATTATATATATATATACCGTATATACTGTAGTCAAAATAGACGGGAACGTAACAGTACAAGTACTGTAGTGTAAACAAAGCTGGCGATACGCCCGAATACTACATCCTTCCCCTCCGTATTTCTATACAGTAGAGTAATAATCCAGAAGATGAAAATAAATTGAAGTGATCAGGCCTAACTAATATAAGTGTGGAACAGGCTGGCAAACTCAATAAGTACTATCAAATTCAATCTTAAATTTGAGCCCCTTCCTTTATAATCATTATTATTAAACATGTAGGGCAAGACGGGGTAATTTCGCCGAAAATCGCGTATTTTGACAAATAGAAACTGCCACAAATGGAATTTTTTAATTTTTAATTTTTTATCTATACATTCAGCCTTTCTGCTATAGGGTAGAGGCACCAAAGATGACGCAAAAAGTGTGAAAGTTTTCAAGAAAAAAATCAGTGTGTCAAGCTCATTCATTCTTTTAACTTGAAACTCACTTAAACTTGAAACTCACTTAATATATTACCAAATGGTTATTCTTTTAATGATGTGTCAATGTTTGATATATTTCAAGTATTTTCCGAGATAAGAGGTCCAATATCAAGTGCGTCTCCTTATGACCACCAAACCCTAAGTAGACGCACCCCAGTCCAGTGCAGACGAACGTCTGTTTTTTTGTATTAATATGCGAGTAATTTGATTATTTAGTAGATAAAATTTATACCAATTATACTTCTAGCTTAAACTAAAGTAGTTGCATGCTGATAGTGGGCCTACATTGTACATCTATAGAGAAAATAAATTGTGAAAGACTTTGCCCGAATCCTAAGCCATTTTTGGCAACATTTCCAAATAGCTACGAAAACTACATCAACGTGTAGTGAATACCAACCAACATCCGACTCTATATATATTTTCTTTAAAATATCGCGCCGCAGTGAAGTTACAATGGTCGAGAATTGCACATTTGTTTGTAAAAAGCAACCCCGCCACCCTTCCCCTGCCTAGCTAGTTTGCGAGGGAGGGGGGAGGAAAGGAGGGGGAAAATACGCAATAGCGCTTATATCTCTCATATATATCAATATTATATCACCACAAAGCACATGAATGCATATAAGATGCATAGTAACAAAAAATATGCGAAATAACCCACAAATTACCGATTCGCGAAGTGGGGGAGGAGAGAGAAATAAAGGAGTGTCGATTTCCCTCTCCTTCGCCCCCCACTGGCACAACCCTCTACTAAAGAGTTGTGCCACTGGCCCCACCGCACGGCAGCACGAGTCACTCCAGTGAGGGAGTCAGAGGGACGTCCAAACAAGTAGACCTAGGTCTCGTTGATGTTCAGTCACGGTCAATGAAAAAGTGCAATTTGGCCACATTTAGACCCCTGAGTGTGTGAGTGTGTGGGTGTGTGTGTTTTGTGAAGCTGAGTATCGAAAGCTCACACTTAGACCTACGTGACAAAAACAAATTGTACAATTATTTCTGTCATTATTTAGTCTTTATTCGATAGTTCATACACTATTTATTTCTATTTTCCATTTCTGTTAGTTTGTAGTTGTAGTTCATGCACTATTAATTCAATATTCTTGCAACTGAAATAAGATATAATATTATAAATAGGGCAGATAACTTTGATAAATAACACTAAACCAATGGAGACGCACACCACCACCCCATCCAGACGTGTCTCTATATGGCCCGCACGTGTGCGTCTCCATTGGGCCTCGAAGTCAAATGAAGGTAGCTCCACCACCAATAAAGGAAACTCGACCATGAATACAGGAGGAGGTGGGGCGAGATTGGGGTTTACCATGCATGCGGTTTATGCCCTTCTAAACCCAGTTTGAAAAAATGCGTCTCCATTGGTTTTGGACCATATCGTGAACCAATGGGGACGCACCCACTTTCACGAGCACTCGTTCATGCAAGAGTCATGAAACCATGCAGGAGTATAGTTCAAGACATGCTCTTTCCATTTGAAACAAAAGAAAAACGATCCAAGTTAGAGAAGTAGGAAAAAAATTAGCTGTGAAAAAATCGCTTTCTTAGGTTTGGGCTAAGAGATACCCCAAAAATCTAATTTTTATTTTTGTTTATTTTTTCTCAAGATAAATGTGTGTCCTATTAGGCTGGTAGTCTTTGAGAACATCACTAATAGCATAAAGTATTTTTTGATGTATTTGTTTTCTTTTCAGGTACTTTAGTTTTTTGCATGGCAGTTTTTTTGCATGAATTGCGTCTCTACTGGACAATTCGTCTCCTTTGGTATCTCTACCCTAGATGCCCAAAAAACGAAAAAAAAAATATAATGTTTTGGTCATGCTGCCGAATTTTTGAAAAAAGTCACTCTCGCAGCGAAATTACCCCGCCCGGCGGGGTAATTTCGCTGCGACCTATTTTACGTATCATCTAGCTAGTAAACTAGATAACATTATATGATTAATGGCCAGGCAAAACACTAGCACGCAGGTAAAAGTAATGAAAACATTCACAAACCCAAACTGACACTAAACATGCCAATAGAAAAACGTTGCACGCACACACACACAACTGAACAGGGCGGGCAGAGATGCAGGTGTGTCACATACATGTGTAGGCCTAGGCGCCACTGTGTCTATTGCGGGTGTGGACGTGTCTAGCGCGGGTGTGGAGTTGTGGACATGTAGTGCGGGTGTGGACGTGTCTAGTGTGGTTGTGGACGTATTTATTAGGCCTACGGGTGTGGAAGTATTTAGTGCGGGTGTGGACGTGTCTCGTGTGGGTGCGGCGTGTAGGTTGCTAGTACAAAGTACTGTACCAGGCAGCAGCTGACGGCTACTGCCAACACTGTGTCACACGCAAACATACAAACAAACATACAAACATTTTATGAATGGAGGATGCCTTTAGGCACATGGACCTTTTTGTTTTATCTGTGTTTTTCCTTCCTCCGTTCATTGTCTCTTTAAAAAAAAAAAAAAAAAAAAAAAAAAAAAATACAAACCACCCACAAACACCTGACCATACCGTCAGACGTGCCGCTAGCCCCGGCTCCAGGCCCCGCGAAACTACAACAAAACCTAAGCCAAACTAGATATACAACCTAAACCAAACT
This sequence comes from Paralithodes platypus, assembly GCA_032716605.1. Lineage (NCBI taxonomy): Eukaryota > Metazoa > Arthropoda > Malacostraca > Decapoda > Lithodidae > Paralithodes > Paralithodes platypus. The sequence goes on along the minus strand of CM064577.1, from coordinate 29,581,705 downwards.
TGCTCTACAACCTAAACCAAAACTGCTCTACAACCTAAGCCAAACTGCAGCCGAATCCATGCAATAGTTTCGGAGGTATCGGCGTTTGAATGCAAATTATTAGCGCCGCGGCGAAATTACCCCGTCTTACCCTAAGTTAAAACTATGAATCATACCGGTAGTTCTTATTATAATATTTGGAAGTGATCATGTGACCAAAACAAAGCAATTTCATGCTAATATTCTTTTGTTCCTTCTCACATTCATTCTAATCTTAAGACCATAATGTCCCAGTTAGATGCATCATTCATTATGGCAATTTATAGTGCTTTGATTCCACAAGCCCTTTCATAAGATAAATAAAATCACCTGGGGGGGTAGTTATATAACATACTACAGTATAGTAAAAAGTAGTCTTGAAACACGGCTATTCAATAGTCCCTTCTGTGTATTCATTACATTTACAATACAAAGTTAAGGCTATGCTTATAGATTATATTATGTCTTTGAAACATGGGACATTAAAGTAGAGGATGTCAACAGAATGGAACATAATGAGATGAGAATGGTAAGATGGATGTGTGGGGCCAAACTGCAGGATAGAATAACTAAAGAGGAGCTGAGGAGACGCTTAGGTATAAAGAGTATTAGCGAGGAGATGCGTACAAGTAGACTGGGATGGTATGGGCATATGGAGAGAATCGATTAACAAAATTGGGTGAAAAGATGCAGGTCTGTGATTGTGGAAGGAACTGCGCCAAAGGGTGGACCGAGGAAGACCTGGGATCAGACTATACGTGCCGATCTCGAATTTAAAAACTTAAGACATGTGAAGCAGCCCTTAACAGGGTTACCTGGAACACCGCCATTAGGACAAGAGACTGAAACTGCACGTATGTGTGGAGCATTCAGTATTAAAATTGCATGTACTGTATGTATGTTTGAGTGATACCAAGACCAATATATAGCAATTTTATGCCAATGTTATTGCATTTCTGTTCACAATCTGACAATTTATTCCAATCTTAAAATTATAGTGCCCAGTATGCCCTGATAATATCATGTGATTGATAGTGTTAATATTTGACTGCCACTAAGCTCACTACTGTAGTACTGTATACTATCAAAGGCAGCTGTCAAGTCAACTTAAGTCAATGTTTACTAAGAGGTGTAGGCAAATAGCTACTGTAAACAGTTCTGTGGAATCCGAAGAATCAAGGACAAGCTCAATAGAAAAAGTAGTACAATAGATAAACATAAGCCTAATAGGTCAACACTCCTTGTTTGTTTAACCCATTCATTGACATATTATTGGTTGGCAAATGAGATTAAACAATGCCAATCATTGGGTTCGGTGCAGGCACGGCGACGTGCTTGAGTGGCCCCTGAACTCAAACAGTAATATACAGTGCAGTGATCCTTACGCATTCCAGTTTGTATATGTCGTTGGAAATTATAGAACGACTAAAGCAATGCAAAGTTTGTTAGTTGTCCTGTATTTCTTCTCATATTCATTCCAATAATAACACCAAATTTCCCAAGCTTGAGCCGCTTGATATCCCACACAAGAATGGGAGTATATCCAAGATTGAAGACAGATCTGTCAAGTCCATGTATGGTAAGAGGTGTAGGTAAATATCTACTGTAAGTACCAGGCCCTAATGATAAGCACAACCCTGATATGAGGTCAACACTCCTTGCTTGTTTGACTCTGCTCACTGACTTATCAAACGTATGTTAGTAAATAAAGGTGGAAAGTGTCAACTTAGGACAATAGGGTTTCAAGACCGGAATGAAATATGAACAGGAATCAAGGACAATTTGCATGAGTTGCATTGTTTTGGCCATTTTATCCCTTTCAAAGACCCAATAATAACTGCAAATCATAACTAGAACTTTGCATATTTATGGTACGGTACTGTAATAATAGGCCTACTGAGTTAGAGAAGGGGTTGGTTTTTAATACTCAACTGCCTGCTTGTTGGGCATTATGCATAACCATAAATACTTCATTGCAATGGTCATTACCGGTATACTTTATTCTGACTATCATTAGCAGATTTAGTCAGTTTAGGAAAGACGACCCAGCGTTTAAAAGCAAAACAGACGTTTTAACTACTCTATTACTGTATCTCCAAAGGTATTTAACAGTACTGTATACCATAATTGAATTTAAAGCACAATTTAAACTCCATAGATGACTAAAAGGAAGGGACTTTGTTTTAGGACTACAGTATATCAAGAAAATCAACTGGAAATTGTATTTGCCATTTTATCACTTCCAAAGATATATGAACTGTAAAGCATAATTTGAACTGTGCCTATTCAATGATTAGGACTGAATATACAGTCATTCTTTTTAAGCTGGCAAGAAATTCACTTGTCTTTATCTCAATCCGCTATTACAATTTTTTTTTTAAATCCAAATACAGTACAGTACTCTATGTTGTTACGGTAATTGTGAAAACTTGGCAATAACATATGTTTCTTATTTTTCCATTAACGGCCGTACTCATCAAGAATCAGATGCTAATGGAGTAAAACTTTTCACCGGGTTAAAAATAGTTGTATAGGATTAAAGACTGGTTTTAATTAGTCTCTCCTTTGCCAGATTGCTAAACATTGCAGAAATCTTGCCTCAACTTCTTATATTGTTGGACATGTCTGCTAACAGAAAGAATCACAGATAGTTCTGGCTGACCTAGATTCTAGTTATATGCTCCAGTGACTTCTTGTCATCTTCAATTTTACTGTGATGTTGTGTTATGATGTATTTGTCATTTTTCTAGCCTTTTAAATATATTGTATAGGCTACCAGTACTTGCTTAATGATGTACTTAACCCTGTCAGCACCATGACGCCTTTTTACCTTTGAATCTGGCTAAAATTAGATGATTTTATTCAGTTTAAGAAGGACCTATGTTATGAAGAGGGTTTATTGAGATCGTTTTACCCATTTCAGTCGTAGAGGTAGATTATAAACTAAAGAAAATTGTCTAGTGGTAACCAGAATATGATGAAAATTACGTTATGGTGGTGAAGGGGTTGATAGCAGTTTATGTTGTTTCTAATTGTTCTTCATAGTAATTTATGTTATTTCTGATTGTTCTCCATACCGTAGAAGTTTATATTGTTTCTGATTGTAACTTTAGTACAATACTGTATATGTTTTCTAAATCAGAGTGTCACACTTGAGCAATGTTGTTTTTTAGAGTGGATTGAGTGCGACAGAGAATACAGAATTATTTGCACGAAATGATGAAATTATATTATTTTGACCAAATGTTTATTTAATGACTTTCAGAGGCAGAATGATAACTATGGATCATAATTAACTGACATTAATTACTAAAAATAACAGAGACTTTGGGGATTGGTTGTGAAGAAAGCTCTTATTTGAAAATCTGACTACAGTGGAACCAGACTGTTCAACTGTATACCAGTCCCTCTAAGGAACATGACCGGGGTGTCTCCAGACACCTTCAAGAAACACTTGGACATGTGGCTGGCCAAAATACCGGACCGGCCACCAACACCAGGATACCCCAGCGCCAACTCCAACCGACTTCTGGACTGAAGAGTGGAAGAAAGGGAGCTGCCTGGTCGCAGTGGAGCCCCAGCTCAACTGTGTCGCTAACGGACGGAATACTACAAAGTGTAACAAAGTGTAAGTGAGTACTTCATTGCTTTAACTCAAGTCAGTGGGGGGGGGGGTGGGTGGGTGGGTGGGTGGGTGGGTGGGTGGGTGGGTGGGTGGGTGGGTGGTTGGGGGGGGGAGACCGGTATAATGTACAGTAGTTCCTTTAGATGTCGCCCTGTACCGGGTATTTGTAAGAAGAACTTGCCCCGTTTTGGTTAGGTTAGATTAGCTTAACGAAAAACAAAAAATTATGTATGTATATGTATGTATATACTCCGGCACATACCCCATTGCTGGGGGTGGCCGATACGAGACAGAGCCCGAACGGAAACATTTAAAATTCCTATTCTCAGGGTCCGGGACAACTTTTGTGTTCCCTTGCCCCTTTCTCTGTCTCGTCGAGTAGGAGAATTATACAAGGGGGATTCCTAGCCCCCTGCCCCAAAAAAATTATGTACAGTAATGAAATATAATCATAAGCAACTCTGTTTCAGGACGAAAAAACATCAAGGCGAGTCCTCCAGTAATCGACAATGTTGTTTCAAGACAGAGTTAAATGTGGGAGGGAATTCCTGTAAGTACAAACTTGCATGAATTTGAATTGCTTTACAGACGTTTTGTCAGTCTGGGGGGGGGGGGGGGGGGGGAGAAGAGTTAATTAATGTTTACCTATAACCTGCCTGATATAGACAATAAGGTATTATTCAAGCAACATTTCGCTTCGATCCGCACGCTCTGGGTCACGACCGTTATATTTGATTCTAAGTTGACCGCTTTTGAGCAAATGGGGGGATTTTTCCAGTGTCCACCTCAACCCCCCCCCCTAGACTTATTAGCATCATCGTATATACTGTATTGCCAACAGGGGGAAAATAACAGCTGGCCGTGGGATAATTACGGAACCAAAAATCCAGGCATATTACACACGTATTAGTTTTAGTTGTGACCAAGAGCGTGCGAATATTGCCACAAAAGGCTACTTGAATTTAACCGACAGTACCAGTATCATACTTGAAGGCAGATGCAATTCATTTAAGATGCTGTAAATGAGTTGAATGTGCTAAGGCTTCTACCAAGTCTGTAATAATTTGAAAAACCAAATTAACATTACAGCATACCCGGTACTGTACCATAAAAGCTAATTTGATTTTCAGAAATACTGTACTAGTGGAAGGAGTTGAAGTGAGGAAAAGATATGCTGAGTATTTTGAATCTTTGCTAAATGCAAGAGATGGAAGAAAAGCAGTGGTTGATGGAGATAGGTTACCCAGGTGGCAGGGAATGAATGAAAGGATTTAGGAAAATGAGGTGAAAGAATCAGTGAAACAAATGAGAGCGGGAAAAGCAGAAGGTTTGGATAGTATTGCTGTGGAGTGTATAAAGAAGGGTGGAGATGTGATAATAGATTGGTTGGCGAGACTTTTCAATGTGTGCTTTGTTGTGTCAATGGTACCAATAGACTGGAGGAGTGCATGTATTGTGCATTTGTGCCATTGTACAAGGGGAAGAGAGATCGGCAGGAGTGTTCAAGTTATAGAGGTATTAGTTTATTATCAGTAGGCCTACTGTATATTCAGCACGACGATGACGTCTTTTAACATTTTAATCTGGCTAAATTTTGACTAGATTTTGTTCAGTTTAAGAAGGACCTAAGGTATCCAGAGGGTTTAGTGGGATTGTTTTTACCACTGAGTTCTAGAGGTAGATTACAAGCTAAAGAATATCATCTAATGGTAACCAGGATAAGATGAACATAATGTCATCGTGCTGAAGGGGTTAATTCAAGCTCTGCCCAGTGCAAGGGGGTTACAAATCTGAAAGTTAAGACAAACTGAAAAGAAACTAAAAACAAGTAGGCTAAAAATTAATGTAGAATTTCCCAAAATGTCTATAATTTTGACACTGATACAGGTAGGTATATTAAAAAAAAAAAAAAAAAAAAAAAAAAAAAAAAAAAAAAAAAAATATTAGTTATTGCTGCAGATTCACAGAATGCCGTCACCTGTAATAAGTTGATTCATCTACCTATCTATTGCCTGACGCCGTGATACCCGAAAAGGTGGCCACAAATGTAACGCCCCCAATCAACTCTGTCCCCAGTCAGCCGACACCCCTCCTCCCAACCAGCACCGCCTTTACTCATATACTTCTTCTGTTGTTGTTGTTGTTGTTCCCTAAGCTGCCTGGCCGAACAGCCCTGAATCCCTAAGGAAGGCCATAGCCACGGTCGGGCTTTCCCACAGAGCTCTCCAGGAGTGCAGATTGTGTTATTGGCGTAAGTGGTTGTGTTAAATGCAGTCTTCTATGATGTGTTTAATAGTATGGGGTGCTGTGCTACAACCTGGGCAGGAGTCGACGACGGAGTCATCCAGTCTCTTCTGATAGCTCAGAAGGGCTGGATGGTGTCCGCATCTCAGCCTGGCCAGGTGGACTCTGTCCTCGCGAGGAAGGGAGGATTCAGAAGGATGGATTTCGGGAGGTCGTGCCTGCAGCTACGTGTTGTTTATGAGTGAGTGGATGGAGCGGCGAGAAATATGAGTATGGATGTGCTTCTGGAAGCTGGTTTAGGGTGGGCAGGGAGGGAGAGAAGATAGTAATTGTGTGTGATAAGAGTTTGCTGGGTGTTGTTTAAATATTTCTTGGTGTCTGTGGATGTGTTGCCATGTAGTGTAGAGGGTGGTGTTGGTTCGTGGAGGCTGCTGCCAGGAATTGAGTGCCTCTCATGTCCAGATGGTCTTTGACTTTGAGGACTTTGGTTTCTTGATGTAGGTGATCTGTAGGTGATCTGTAGGTGAAGTAGCTGTGCAGCCTGTGATAAGAACATAAGAAAAAGGGAGTCTGCAAAAAGCTGATCGGCCCATACAAGGCAGATCCCTGTCACACCCAAGCCCAATTATAGACCCATCTCACTAATACCTTGAGTACTGACCCCACCAAAACGGTCAGAGATTAACACAAGATTACGGGGGTCTGCTGAGCACCGATTGGCCCACACCTGGTAGATCCCCCTCACACCCAACCCAGCTCGTCCATATGCCTATCTAATTTTATCTTAACCCACTGGATCCCAGCGTCGCACGTGATGCGTCGGCAGTGTTTGATCACTAGCTCCCAGCGACGCATCACGTGCGTCCGGCATATTAAAATCAGTTACGTGGCTCGTAAGGTAGGAAATGGCGGGAGAATAGGAGGGGGAGGTACCGTAGTGTGTGTGCGAGCCGGGCCGGTAGGTGTGAGCGGGCCACGACATCCGCGCGGCCGGTGGTGGTGGGTTTAGTGGGGATACTTTACACCCTTAGTTCACCGCCACTTTGAACCTTCATTACTCCGGTCGTATGGGAGCTAGAGGCTTGAGATTTATGTGAGACACTCCTTAGGATGTATGCCGTACAATGCCATACTCAGTTTTCACCCTAGTGCTCCCGGGCGGGTGGTCGGGCGGGTGAGACGAACTTTCGACCCCCCCCCCCCAAATGACAGGTTTTTTTCTTCATTTCTCACCATTCTCTTCCATTTTGGCTCAACAAACTTTTTTGAGGCCCCCCCCCCCTAATATCCGAGGTGATTGTGTGTTGTTGTTGTTGTTGTTGTTGTTGTTGTTGTTGTTGTTTTTTTTTTTTTTTTTTTTTTACCCTTGTCTTCCATTTTAGCAAACAAAAACAAAAAGTGAAAATGGCTTGGGACTGGGGTGAACAAAATATTATAACTAGCCGGGGCTCAGCGGGTTAAAGCTCCCTATCGTTCTTGATCCCACTATATCACTTGGTAGCCTATTCCACCCATCTACAACTCTGTTACCAAACCAATATTTGCCTACAGTATATCTTTTCTGAAACAAAATTTATCTAATTTGAAACCATTTGTACGAGTTATTTCGCTATCACTGAGCTTTAGTACATTCTTCATGTCTCCTTTATTAACCCTTGGGATCCGGGAGGCCTCATATGAGGAAAAATGGTCAAATAAAAATTGCCGCTATAATCATCAGAACTCGGCAACCACGCATAGTAGCGACGTCATCTCTACAGACAACAAAAAGTTCTACAATTTGCAAAAACATTGACTGCTCTAGGTGGTCTCAATCAGTAGCTACTGAATTATGAGGATGATTTTACCAAAATTCATATGAGGCCCCCCGGATCCCATGGGTTAATTCCACTAACCCACTTGAATACCTCTATCATGTCACCTCTAACTCTGCGTCTCTCTAACGAATGTAAGCCTAATTTCTTCAACCTTTCTTCATACGGAAGATTTCTAATATTATGGATCATTTTTGTCATTCTACGTTGTACTGTCTCCAATGAATATATGTCCATTCTGTAATAAGGACACCAAAATTGAACAGCATAATCCATATGGGGTCTCACTAATGACAAGTAGAGTTTCAAGATAACATCAGCAGTTCTGTTACTCACACTCCTAGATATCAACCCGAGAATCCTGTTTGCCTTGTTACGAACGCTTATACTGTACATTGTTTTCTAGGCTTCAAATAATTGCTAACAAAAACACCCAGATCTTTCTCACAGTCTGAGTTTTCTAATTCCATATTAGCTAGTTTATATTTAAAATTTGTATGCATCTTCCCTATCTTTAATACCTTGCAGTTGTCAATGTTAAACTTCATCTGCCATTTTACTGACCATTCGTGTAAGGTATCTAGATCCCTTTGCAGACACTCTATATCTCTAACTGAATCAATTTTTCTCCCCATTTGGTATCGTCTGCAAATTTACTTATCCTACTAGTTATACCTAAATCAAGGTCATTTATGTATATAATAAACAACAGAGGACCTAATACAGATCCCTGGGGGACACCCACTCTTGACTGATCCCCATTCTGACTTAGTACCATTTATGCTGACTCTCTGCTTCCTACCAATTAGCCATGACCTAATCCATCCTAACATCACCCCACCTATTCCATGTGCCTCAACCTTTCTCATGAGGGACTCTGTCGAAAGCTTTACTGAAATCTAAATATATAATATCATATGACTTGTCATTATCTACTGCTTCATATACCTCTGAGAAAAAACTAAGCAAATTAGTAAGGCAAGAACGTCCCTGAGTGAATCCATGCTGAGAAGAATTGATTAAGTTAAATGTTTCTAAGTGGTTTCTCATTTTCCTAGCAATAATTGACTCTAGTAGCTTTCCTATGATGATGATGACTTCTGTTTATAAGTACAGCTACAGTGATTTCCAAAAATATATCCTATTAACCCTCTCGCTATCCTGTGGACTCAGGGTTTGCTGCTTAGCATTCAGAAATAAGAGTTCTCTAAATCTCATAATTACCTCTCCAAAATTAGTTTTCTGCCCACAGCTCAACTGCAGAGGTTGAAGTAACTAAACACTAAACTAAAGGTTTCAAAACACCCATGATGGTCACAAAGGATTTTAAGTAGGCTATCTCAGAAAGGGCACAAATTGTGTTCTGTGCATCAACAGTGCATGAATGGGTTAACCCCATAGATTCTATACTAGGCTAATATAGCCTAGTGCAAAAACGCAAAGGATTAGCCTAAGCAGAAATACCTTTTACTGTATTATATCAATTATCCATATAATAAATTTGAGTACAGTACCGGTAACTCAACAACTTAACTGAAAATCTGAGAGGCATGAAAAACAGCAAACAAAACACGGGAAGGATGTAGAATCCGTGTGTACGGTCGTCATGTTTACACTGAGCTCGCGGTTACGTTCCCGTCTATTTTTACTCTATTATTGAAGGCAATGAAGGGGCTTGCCCCCCTGGCCCCCTCAACCTATTAGAATATCCCATCATTCCCATGGCAGTCAAAATAGACGGGAACATGATTGCGAGCGTGCGAGTAGTGTAAACAAGGCGGGCGGTAAGCCTGACTACTAAATCCTTACCCAAAACAATAACTAGGTTAGGCTATAGCCTAATCGCAACACAAATATTAGCCAGAGATAACTTAGATAACATAAGTTAAGGCATGAGAGGTGGAATGGTAAAACATTAACAGAGGTTGTGAGATCAGTTATCTAAATTAGGCCTACACAACCATTCAAAAGATCACACCTTTAGGTACTTATTACCGAAATTACCACTAATTACTTCTCAATATTTGAAGTTTATTATAGAATAAGGATGTTGCAAAGATCATATTAAAATGTGTTATTATATTATGTGTTTCAACCTCCGGAGATACATTTTATGCACACTATATAAGTACTGTAAAAACAAACTCTCCCTATTTGGTAAATATTTAGGTAAATTTCTATAATTGTACCTATACAAGCTAAAAAAAATATTGTATTTAACAGGAAGGTACAACGAGGTAAGTGATGTGGTATAGGTGGCAATATGCAGAAATGGATTATTAGGGCATTCCACCCCCCTCTGACAAAAGTCGGAAATGTTTTATTTTAACCCTTCCTGCCCGGTTATCATTTTAAAATGACACCACCAAATAAGGGCAGGTGCCCGGCTGTCCTTTCAGGAGATAGTAAGCTTGAAAGCCTATTCAGCTTGGTCTGAACGATGTGCGTCCGACGCATGTAAACAAAGCCGATCGTTGCGTCACCGCACCTCCGAAAACAAGAAGGAGAAGACTCGTTTGTTATTGTATGTCTGTATGTCGTTGTTTCAGTAGTGAAAAGATCGTCGTATTGCTAACATCGCCTGAAAATGCTCTCCACTGAAATCGTCATCACAACTGAACCAGTTGACTTAGAGAGCTCTACTCAATGCCAGTCTACAGATTGGAAACCGCACTACATTTATAGATGCGTGGGAAATTTCTAGCAGTTAAAATTAACTAAAATACGGTAGCCTAGGCCTAGAATTTTTTCGGCCAGATCGCCCGGGTAGCCCACCCTGTCCTTTGGAGATACAGCCTGGGCCAGGAGGGTTAATACCACAAATTTTCAGTGTTTTTTATAAACTAAATTGGTAATTTGCATCAATATATATACCTGTATAGTGTTTGTAATTAATTAGAAATCTCGGGAAAACCTATTTTCCCCATTAGGTCTATCGATCGATGTTGACACGCGCTCGCTCCCCGATAGTGATTTGAAAAGACATTAGCCTAACCTAACAACCTTACCTAACCTAACCTAGTATTATGGGTGGGGGCTGCCACCCCCACACCCCCGCTGGTTGAGTACCGGTACTAATCCCTTAATAAAAAAAAAAAAAAAAAAATTGGCTGTCGAAGGTGAAAGAAAAGTCGATGAAGTCTATGGTGTTTACTCTGCAATCTTCAGCTTGATTGTACATTGATAACGGGAAAGTACTGTATTGACAACCTTGTTACGAAAATAAAATTTTAGTACCATACTTATATATTAGGTTTTTCCGAGGGTTTAACACATTTTCATATGATCTTTAGAGCTATCGATGACTGAAAGTACCGTATTGACAACCTTGTTACGAAAAATAAATTTTAGTACCATACCTTTTTATTAGGTTTTGCCGAGGGTTAAAACAAATTTTCTTATGATCTTTAGAGGATATACAGTAGATTCAATATTTATCTTCAAATATATCAACAAAATTTGTGGTATTAAAATAACATTAAACCCAAAAGACTATCAATCTAGATGTGACACGGATTTACAATGTTTCAGAGAGACATTAGCCTAACCTAACAACCTAACCTAACAACCTTACCTAACCTAACCTAACCTAGTATTATGGGTGGGGGCTGCCACCCCCACACCCCCGCTGGTTGGGTAAAACGGTAGAAATCCAGTTGGGGTGGAGTGAATAACCGTAGATTTTCGTAAGGGGGTAAGAGGGGGCAGAATGCCCTTATAATCCATTTCCGCACATTGCCACCTATACCAAATCACTTACCTCGTCGTACCTTCCTGTTAAATACAATAATAATTTGTTTAGCTCGTATAGGTGCAATTATAGAATAATACCAATATTTACCTAGCCTATGTTCCCGTTAAAATATCCTCAAGTAACCTAACCTAACCTAACCCCAATATAATATAACATAACATTTTTGCCTGAACTAGGCTAGTCATTGTTTACCTGGGATCCTGGGTGACCCATAGCGCATTTTAAGACTGTTATTTCTCAGTAATACTGATTTCCGCACTTCAATTAACCCTTAAAGAGCGGCGCTCGACTTAAGTCGTGCACCAATTTGCAGCAAGTTAGGAGCATTATTAAGGCTTTTAAAGAGTTAAAATCGAGTGCAAATGGCCGGGAGAGCAGCGGGCCAGACAGCCGACTCCCAGGGCTTACCGCCGCCCATTAACTCATGTTCCCTGTGTTCTCGAGAGGCCGGCAGTGTAGCCAGTAGTGAGCGTAGCTGGGAAAAATATACCGATATATGCTAAACTTCCATGTTCGTGGCTCCACTGCAAGAGAACCACGAGTGCTACGTAGCTCGTTCTGGTCTCATTTTGAAGCTTTTAGTGCCTACTTTTTGCTAAATAATTTTGTTTTCATGCAGATGCTTGATTTATCATGCAGGAGGGCCTGAATATGCCCAAATTAGCCCAAAACACCCTGCTAGACAAGGGTTAAACATCCAAGTTCTAACCAGTCCCCTGAACAGTTTTTAAGGTTACTTGAGGATATTTTAACGGGACCATAGGTAAATATTTATCCACTTTTATATTTAGGCTACTCTGAAAATGACTTAGCCTACATCTGAGTGTTTTAAGATCGTTGGATAATGGGAGAAATAAAATTTTCCGGGAATTGTAACTAATTTCAACTACCGGTACTGTAGGCCGGCCTAATGATGAAAACTACCTAAAACCAAAAAGAAAAACCATGGGAAAATTAGTGGTAGCCTAGTTTGTTATATTTTCCCACCTTTACATAAGAACATGAGTCTGCAGAAAGCCGATTGGCCCAAACAAGGCAGATCCCTCTCACACCTAACCCTAATTATAAGAGCTGATAGATTAGGACAGTATAGCCTAGACACTAGATAAATCGATAACATTCAAGACCTCTTTCGCCGCCTTATTAGAAATAATTTATTAGGAAAAATAGGGACCAATAGACTAGCCATATTTTTCTCATTATAGTCCGCTGTCCGCATGGAGGAATTTCGTTATCGACACTTGAAAAAACCCGATTACACCGAAAAATAACACGAAAATAATGTCCCGAACGTAAACAAAGCATTGCAACCAATGAATCCTTCGACCTGGGTCCTCTTCTTCTTGTTTTGAAAGATGCGGTGAGTGCGATTCACCCAATAAATGGCTTGAACGTTACTCACAAAAACTATATTATATTATATTATATTATATTATATTATATTAGGGTTAGGTTAGGTTAGGTTAATCTAATCTAATATAATATTTGTACATTTTGGAAGCGTGCATAGCCTCCCCACAATTTTCCTTACCTACTGTAAAAGCGCGATTCACCCAATAAATAGCGTCATTTGACGGAGTATCTTCAGATTAACCCTCTCACATCCGGACGCGATTTTTGAGCATATTAGGGATACTTTAAATCCTTTGTTACCGTCAGGAGTATCTATAAACCTTTAGTTTGTTTACTTCAACCTCTGCAGTTGTCTTTGAGTTAGCTGTGGGCAGAAAACTAATTTTGGAGAGTTAATTATAACAGTGAGAGTAATCTTTTTCTTATTGCTAATCTGGCAACCTCTGCGTCCTATGGTCGTGAGAGGGTTAATGAATAATGGGTAAGTTAATGCAAATCCTCCACTCAAACCATGATAAACAACAATTAAACACTATATTCCCTGGAAAAAATATAAAGAAACTTGGTAAATAAGGCAGCTCTAGCTGTCTTGAATGTTACCGATAAATCATACTAACTGGATGAATCTACAAATACAAATTTAGGCCTACAACAATGAGGCATGTGTGGCAAACAGTTAAGAACATAAGAACATAAGAAAATGGGAGTCTGCAAAAAGCCGATCGGCCTACAAGGCAGATCCCTGTCACACCCAACCCCAATTATAGGCCCAACTCACTAATACCTTGAGTACTGACCCCACCAAAACGGTCAGAGATTAACACAAGATAACGGGGGTCTGCTGAACGCCGATTGGCCCACACCTGGTAGATCCCCCTCACACCCAACCCATCTCGGGGTCGAGACGTTTCGCCTCAGGTTCGGTCAGAATTGGTTATGCCTGTTCGCAGCAAATGAATGAGACGGTTCGCAGCAGATTCGTTTAACTGCAATGAGACAGTTCGCAGCAGCTTAGGGAACAACAACTACAATAGGATAGGCCTATAAACTCCAGCTTTTGTCACTTGTCTTACAGCAGTGTTCCCTACCAATACTGCTGACTTTTAAAATATGGACCGGTACCGGTAAGCAGGCTTTTTAGTTCACCATCCAAAATACGATTATGCATTCAGTTCTTCCACACCTTTTATTCTGAATAATTTTTTGTTTTAACTTTCTTAGTAAATATATTTATATTTCGTATTCCAATACAAAAGATACTAAGCGATATTGTTTGTATAGTGTAATTATGCAGGTATTACCGTACCGGTACTATCTATGATACATTCTAGCGCATTCCTTAAGGCTATCCCTCAACACCATCGCATCGCATTCCTGCCTGACATTTGCTGAGTGAGGACCTGTCCCTAGTGACTCCCAGTGAATTATCTTTGCCCATAGTGTGGTGATAGTATTAACGCTTTCTTAAAATGGCTGGTGTTGACGAGATTGCTACCTCCTCTCATATTCTCCAGCTTTGTCTTGCTTTGCAAGAAAGGATGGAAAATGTGGAGAGAGAGGTGCAGTCTCTCAAAGACGAGAATTTGGCCTTAAAGCTGACTTTGGCTGACAAGAAAAGTGAGGATAGTGCAACTGCTGTTAGGGATCGTGATGCTCCCTGGACAGTTGTTCCAACAAGTGCAACAACCTGCAAATTTCTACGGCGGCCAGTTGCCCTCAGCAACAAGTTCATCACCTTGGATGACGAATGTGATGGTGAGGCTGCGAGTGCTTCCTTCGGCAAGGAAACCAGGAGAAAGGTAAGTAAGTTGCCTCCAACAGGGAATGCTGTGACTACTGCCCCCCCAGGAGTACCTTCAACTGCTGCCCCAGGAGTTCCTGCCGCTGCCGCAGCTGCTACCAAGTCATCGACAAGGAGAGGCAAGTCCTTCTCAATTGTTGGGGACTCCATGGTCAGACACTTAGCTAGGTCCACCTGTACTGATATTAGGAAGCTTGTCTGTCTGCCTGGTGCCGGGGTTGGGAAGGTGTTAGAGGAAATTGATTACATCATGAAAGATATTGGAGATAGCCCCATTATCTGTCTCTGTACAGGGAGCAATGATGTTGGTAAAGGTAGGACGGAAGTACTGCTTCGGCAGTACAGGGAGGTGTTAGATAAAGTTAGGAGGAAGGGAGGCATACCTGTAGTACACAGTATCTTGCCACGGAGAGGGGTCAGCAAGGAATGGTCATCTAGGGCAATTGGTATAAATTGTCGGCTGGAAAAATACTGTAATGCAAATGCAATACCATTCCTTGATAACTGGACCCATTTCTATGGTAAAAATCAGTTGTACGCACAGGACGGGGTTCATCTTTCTCGGCTAGGGGTGGCAAATTTAGCTAGGTCAATAGATAGGATTGTCGCGGGGTTTCGCTGAAAATAAAGCCTGAGAATATGAGTAAGAATAATTGTCTAGATAGGGTAAATTGCCGTACTGGTACATCAGATAGGAATAGAAAATATCAGTCACAGGATTTTAATTGTGCTGCTAGTAGAAATATTGAAGGTGTAACAGAAGATGGGAATTCAGTTAGAAATAAAGGTAAATCCGATACCAGTAAAATAAATTCATTGCGATTATATTATACAAACTGTAGGAGTTTATGTAACAAAATGGATGAACTTAGAGCACTTGTTAGCAACGAAAATATAGACATTATAGCACTGACTGAAACATGGATTAATACAGAATCAAGACATTTTTTAGCAGAATTCCATATACCAGGATATAGTTTGTTTAAACGCGACCGAACAAGTAGGAGGGGCGGCGGAATAGCAGTGTTTGTCAGGAGTTCTTTAAAAAGCTGTATTAAATCAGGTATTAGACTAAATACTGATAACGAAAGTGTTTGGGTTGAGGTTAGCGAAAGGTAGTGAGACCATAATTATTGGAGTTATTTATAGACCACCAAATATGAGTAGAAACGAAGGTACAGCTTTATGGCAGGAAGTGAAAATAGCATCGAGGGTTAGCAATGTGTGTATTATGGCGGATAATAATTTTCCGTATAATGATTGGCAGCATCAAATCGGCGGACTTCAGATTCAAAAGAGTTTATTGAGGCGGTGGCAGGATAGTTTTTTTATTTCAATTCATAGACTCGCCTACTAGAGGTAATAATATCCTCGATTTAGTTCTCAGTAATAATGAAACAAATGAAATAATGTAGAGATAGGAGACCAACTAGGAAATAGTGGATCATAAATCAATTTATTTTAACATACAATGGACAGGAAAGGCTAAAGAGAATACGACACTTATCCCAGATTTCAGAAAAGCCATATGGTGGATTAAGACGAGCCTTAAGAGTAGATCCTATGGTTAAACTATTAAGTGGACCCAGGTGCGCTAATGAACATACTCTCTCTCAGATACCTGTCTTAACTCAGGATAATTTGACAGCTACATATAATCATTTTATTTCTTCACTCCACAATGCGCAAAATAAATATATCCCCAAAAGAAAATTTAGATCAACACAGAACCAACCCAAATGGATGAATAATAGACTATTAGACCTTCTAGGAAAAAAGAGAGGAATATATCGAAAAATTAAGAAAGGCGAAATTCACCTACTTGCTTACTATCAGAATCTATCAAGAGAGGTTAAAAAAATGTATAAGGGACAGACAAAAGAAATTATGAAATCAGGATAGCCAATGACTCAAAAAATAACCCTAAGGCTTTTACCAGCTATATAAATCTAAAGTTAGAGATAAAATAGGCCCCCTTAAAACTTCGATAGGAGAAATGACAGAAAATGATTTAGAAATGTGCAGTACATTAGTCAGTTTCTATCCGTTTTCACTAATGAAAATTTGGCACAGATTCCAGAAGTCCGTAAGGTATATAGCGATAGTATAGAAAATAGGTTAAGTACGGTTACTATAAGTAGAAATGATGTGCTTAAGGAAATTGACAGACTGAAACCTCAGAAATCGCCTGGTCCCGATGAGGTATATGCCAGAGTATTAAAAGAATGCAGAGATGAGTTAAGTTACCCATTAACATTTCTTTTTAACAATTCATTAGAAACAGGTATAGTTCCAGAAGCTTGGAAGCTTGCTAATGTAGTTCCGATTTTCAAAAAAAGTGATAAAATCAATAGCATCCAATTACCGTCCCATTAGTCTCACTTCAATCATAGGAAAGCTACTAGTCAATTATTGCTAGGAAAATGAGAAACCACTTAGAAACATTTAACTTAATCAATTCTTCTCAGCATGGATTCACTCAGGGACGTTCTTCCCTTACTAATTTCTTTAGTTTTTTCTCAGAGGTATATGAAGCAGTAGATAATGACAAGGCATACGATATTATATATTTAGATTTCAGTAAAGCTTTTGACAGAGTCCTTCATGAGAGATTGATGAGAAAGGTTGAGGCACATGGAATAGGTGGGGCGTTGTTGGGATGGATTAGGTCATGGCTAATTGGTAGGAAACAGAGAGTCAGCATAAATGGTACCAAGTCAGAGTGGGGAGCAGTCAAAAGTGGTGTCCCCCAGGGATCGGTATTAGGTCCCCTGTTGTTTCTTATATACATAAATGACCTAGATTTAGGTATAACTAGTAGGATAAGTAAATTCGCAGTAGATACTTAAATGGGAGGATCAATTGATTCAGATAGCGATATAGAGTGCCTCCAAAGGGATCTAGATACATACATGAATGGTCAGTAAATTGGCAGATGAAGTTTAACATTGACAAATGCAAAGTATTAAAGATAGGGAAGATGCAAACAAATGTTAAATATAAACTAGCTAATTTAGAATTAGAAAATTCAGACTGCGAAAAAGATCTAGGTGTGTTTGTTAGCAATGATTTGAAGCCTAGAAAACAGTGTATAGGCGTTCGTAATAAGGCAAACAGGATTCTCGGGTTCATCTCTAGGAGTGTGAGTAACAGAACTGCTGATGTTATCTTAAAACTTTACTTGTCATTAGTGAGAACCCATATGGATTATGCTGTCCAATTTTGGTGTCCTTATTACAGAATGGACATAGATTCATTGGAGAGAGTACAGCGTAGAATGACAAAAATTATCCATATTAGAAATCTTCCGTATGAAGAAAGGTTGAAGAAATTAGGTTTACATTCGTTAGAGAGACGCAGAGTTAGAGGGGATATGATAGAGGGGTTCAAGTGGGTTAGTGGGATTAACAAAGGGGACATGGACAAATGTACTAAAGCTCAGTGATAGCGAAAGAACTCGTACCAATGGTTTCAAATTAGATAAATTTCGTTTCAGAAAAGATATAGGCAAATATTGGTTTGGTAACAGAGTTGTAGATGGGTGGAATGGACTACAAAGTGCTATAGTGGGATCTAAAACTTGTAGGGGAAGCTTTAAGATAAAATTAGAAACCACTTAGATAACCATTAATTTACCATTTAATTCTCCCCCCTTTCTTTTTGTGTGAAGGGGGATCTCTCGGATGTATTCACTAAAGGGACGGTTTTGCCTTACTATTTGCTTAGTTGTCTTCCCATAGGTATATGAACAGCAGGTAGATAATAAGACAAGGTCATATGATGATATAAATAATATATTTAGATTTCAGTAAAGCTTTAAAGACTTTCGACAGAGTCCCCCCCATGAGCAGAGTGTGCCAAAATTCGCCCATTTTCTTCGTGATCCCGAACCTAACCTGTGAAAAAAATATGATTACTGAAATATGGCTAGAGCGCCTGTGTGACTGTACGGGGCGGCCGGGAAGCCCCGCTATACCTGCCATTCTAGTTTCTACATTACCACTACATCAACGATTAGTTGCTCTGCTCTACACTGTACTCTACATTGGCTATGATCTCCTAGAACTATTATATATCCTGTATTGAAAGTCCAAATGCAGCTACTAATGTAAATATGAGGATAAATCCAGAGCCTCGAGTCATGGAGGATGAGAGCGATGTGGTTTACACTGTGAAAACAACAAACTTGTTCGGCAATTCGAATGAGGTGACTAGACTTTAGCACCAATATAACAAATATATATTACAATAAGGAAACAGCCATCGTCCTTTCTTTCATTTCATAGAACGAACTCCGGGATGGGAGAGTCCGCGCTAAAACAAACAAACCAAAACAAACAACCAATGTACCACCTACACTCCGATGTTATTATTGCGCCGAAGGCTTGAGAAGTCAAGCCGAACACAACTACCACGTAATTTTATTGGCACTCGAATGCTCAATAATATGTAGATTAAAGGATATTAATAGGCTTCATCTAAAAACTATGTATTATTAACTAAACTACTCCAATGTGTTTTAATATATTTGACTAAAATTTCACTGAAATGAATAATGTAAAATATTAATTTTAAGTTTGAATGTTAATTTTCTGATCAGAGTTCCTCTTAATTAAACTCCTTCAAAATACAGATATTGTTTCGTATGTGCTAATTTTATGGGGTCTCTAATTTCTTAAAAATAGTGAATGAATATAATTTATGTGTTGACAAAGAGCGCAAGACCTTGAGGCATAAGGTAAGCTATAAATTAGTACGATTTTATGATGAATTATTGGTTTTCAGGGGTATATATGTGGTTGGATTAATGGAAACCAACGAACGAATATCCGCACTGTTTTCCATTGTGGTGTTTCCGAGAATAATCCAATGATGACGTCAAATTAGCTTGCCGCCAATCAACTGTGGAACACTTGGAAATGTGTTAGCTGTTATTTACCGATATATTTGTGGAAAAATAGAGTGAAATAAGGGGCTGGAATATAACATTGACTTCATGTGAAGTGCGAGTGCCCTACACATTCTAAAATGGTGCATATTAATCTGGGGGAACTCATTATATATAAGGTATAAGTTCAAGGTGATACTTTGGATAAACCTGACTTCTAGCAAGCACCAAACAGCGATTTTGTAAGTAGCCAAGCATATTATTTTGTCAGATAAGCCTAGGCCTACTTGTATTAGCCTAGGCCTATGATGATAATGATGATTTGAAGCAGAAATGAGTAGCCTAGGCTGAGGCTAGGCATATTAGGCTTAGGATAACCCATTATCCAACAATCTTAGGACTGCCCCCACTAGTGGGGCTATGTATAATGTATTGATAGGCTAATGAAGATCAAGGAAGATTTGAGGTTAAAGACAGTAAAAAATAAGGTTAGCTAGGCAGCTGGGAATCTGGTTCTGGTAGGCTAAGACTCAGAGCCCACTCTTAACCCGGGAATGGCGAAGGTCCTCAATTATGGTAATTATTTAGAAGATGACCTTTTTTCTAGTTATTAAAAAACTTACTCTATGATGTATTATATGATATAGAAGCAATAGAACTGTTAAAATGACCTGGGAAGTGTATATTAAACGTAGCCTAGACCAACATTCCTGTTTTGTTTTTTGTTTTTTGTAGCTAAGGCTAGGCTAGGCTAACCTAGCCTAGGCTACTCTTGAGTTTTGGAACACAGTAGGCCTAAGCCTAGGCCTATTTTAGATGTCTAACTTTGAAAATAATAATATAAAAATACGTAGGCTAGGCCTAGGCTAGGATTTTTTTTTTTTATCATTATACAGAAAGTTGTATCACTCAAAAAAACAGCGTCATTCGACACCCTGGCTAGGCTATAGCCTATGACAATAACAGTTTGCCGTCATGCCGTGGGATTAGGCCTATAGGGGTAGACCTGTCACTGAAGAATACTTTCGCAGTCTTACCGTTTGTTTCTGTTTTCAAGGTATAGGCTATAGGCAGAATAGGCTACAGTAGTATCTTATCTACTGGTATCTTATTTATTGTAGTTTATATTATGAGTGGAAGATTTGCAATAACTTACCCTAACCAAAGTCCAAACTTAGTGTCCAAAGGGGATCTGCACCCTGCCTCATGTTCTCATTTTGTATACCGGTAACTTTTTAGCCAGATTACGGTACAATGTAATAAGTGTTACAGCCAGCAGCTAGGCCTACCGCCTACAGTGCATTTATAGATTTCCCGGAATCCCGGCCATGACTTGGGTATCACTAAAGAATCTTTCCGCAGCCTTATGTACAATTGTTTGTTTTTATTTCTTCAAGGAATATAGTACAGTAGTTTATTGTTCAATTGTTTATCATGTTATGAGTAGATAATTTGCATTACCTTACCCTAATCTAACTTTACTTAGTCTTAGTGTCCAAAGTGGGGGCTGCCACTATCCCCACAGCCCCCACACCCGCTAACTAACATATATTATTGGTATGTCTTGTCATTACTATAACCTGACTTCATGGGGGTAACGGAGACTTGATTGAATATTTTCGGAATTAGCCTCGCAGAATCTTGAGTCTTTTAAAGTTGTGAAAATTAAAGTAAGTTTCTACGTTCCTACTGATTGGACTTAACCCGAGATGGGAATAGCCTACCCAGGTATTTTTTACTCGGCCCAGGGAAAATAATAGACAAACAAATGTTCTAATCAAAGTTTATTCTTGAAACTTTGTTACCGGTATGTATTTTAACCAGTACTCTATAGTAACACATGTATCATATGAAAGGATATAAATTAAGTATGTAATAGTTTCTTGGAATGCAACAACAAATATACATGAAATCTTTATTGGACAAAAGTTACAAAACTAAAACAGGGACTGCTAAGAATAATTTAAAAACCTGTTTTCAATGCCTATATTAGTGGACCTGAAGTGCATCTCTTTGAGACTGAAGTACAGGCAGCCAGCTCCCCTAGTATCCTGATTAAACACCAGTAAACATACATAACATCCCTTTTACTTACAATATTATTCATTCCTTTTAATAAATTTTGAGCATGTATTGTGCATATATTTACCTTCACATCTCAAAATTTCTCCGGCGGCCGGGGGGCTACGCCCCCCGGACCCCCTGTTATGGAGCGGGGGGCTATGCCCCCCGCAGACGCCGCGCAAAGTTGATCCTTGTAAGCTTAGAAAAATGATCCAGAACTGGATAATTTCTGTTTTGGCACCCTGCCCATGAGAGATTGATGAGAAAGGTTGAGGCGCATGGAATAGGTGGGGCGTTGTTGGGATGGATTAGGTCATGGCTAATTGGTAGGAAGCAGAGTCAGCATAAATGGTACCAAGTCAGAATGGGGAGCAGTCAAAAGTGGTGTCCCCCAGGGATCTGTATTAGGTCCTCTGTTGTTTATTACTGTATATACATAAATGACCTTGATTTAGGTATAACTAGTAGGATAAGTAAATTTGCAGACGATACCAAAATGGGGAGAACAATTGATTCAGATAGAGATATAGAGTGCCTCCAAAGGGATCTAGATACCTTACACGAATGGTCAGTAAATTGGCAGATGAAGTTTAATCATTGACAAATGCAAGGTATTAAAGATAGGGAAGATGCATACAAATGTTAAATATAAACTAGCTAATATGGAATTAGAAAACTCGAATTGTGAGAAAGATCTAGGTGTGTTTGTTAGCAATGATTTGAAGCCTAGAAAACAGTGTATAAGCGTTCGAAACAAGGCAAACAGGATTCTCGGGTTCATCTCTAGGAGTGTGAGTAACAGAACTGCTGATGTTATCTTAAAACTTTACTTGTCATTAGTGAGACCCCATATGGATTATGCTGTTCAATTTTGGTGTCCTTATTACAGAATGAACATAGATTCATTGGAGAGAGTACAACGTAGAATGACAAAAATTATCCATAATATTAGAAATCTTCCGTATAAAGAAAGGTTGAAGAAATTAGGCTTACATTCGTTAGAGAGACGCAGAGTTAGAGGGGATATGATAGAGGTGTTCAAGTGGGTTAGTGGGATTAACAAAGGGGACATGACAAATGTACTAAAGCTCAGTGATGGCGAAAGAACTCGTACCAATGGTTTCAAATTAGATAAATTTCGTTTCAGAAAAGATATAGGCAAATATTGGTTTGGTAACAGAGTTGTAGATGGGTGGAATGGACTACCAAGTGCTATAGTGGGATTAAAAACGATAGGGAGACCCTGTAATCCTGCGTTAAATCTCTAACCGTTTTGGTAAGATGATCCTCAGGGTATTAGAGTGTCCAGCCTATAATTGGGCTTTGTAAGGTTAGGCAATCGGCTTTCTGCAGCATGTTGGACGAGAAGGGTTGGGTGTGAAGGGGGATCAGCCGGGTTGGGCCAATCAGCGCTCTGCAGACCCCCATAATCCTGCGTTAATCTCTAACCGTTTTGGTAAGATGATCCTCAGGGCATTAGAGTGTTGAGCCTATAATTGGGCTTTGTAATTGATTTGGGGTTGTGTGGGACAGGGATCTGCCTTGCTTAGGCCAATCGGCTTTCTGCAGACTCCCATTTTCTTATGTTCTTATGTTCTAATGTCAGTGTAGAGTATATTTGTCTCTACCATCATTTTACACAAGATTTCCTAATTGGTGTAGACTGTAGTGTACTGGGTTTAGTGGTAATTAGGCCTATATATAATATAATTAAATTTTTGGCTAGCTGACATTAACCCGTCCAGTATAGCCTATTATGTTCTGACAACTATTAGACCATTTGATTCAGTTTATTAAGAAAGACTTAGGCTAGCAATGGGGGACAGGAAAACGTCATCAAAATATCACTCATTTCTATATGTATTAATGTTACAGACATATTACTCTCAAATTCGACGACGTTTTTTCTGTCTCCCATTATAAAACAATCTATGTCTAGGTCTCTCGTGGTGCTGGCAAGTTTTAGTTTCTGTGT
This sequence comes from Paralithodes platypus, assembly GCA_032716605.1. Lineage (NCBI taxonomy): Eukaryota > Metazoa > Arthropoda > Malacostraca > Decapoda > Lithodidae > Paralithodes > Paralithodes platypus. The sequence goes on along the minus strand of CM064577.1, from coordinate 29,558,169 downwards.
GAGTTATCCCAGGTTCGAGTCCCGGGACTTCCTCGTGAGCTTTGTAGGCCTATTTATTTCGGGACTTTGTCTTCTGATTTGGGACTTATCATCTTTGTGTGTTCTGATTTATATGTTCATTTGAAACATTATTATTATGTGTATACTATCTATAGGCCTATGATACATTCTAGCGCATTCCTAATGTCAGTCTAGCGTATATTTGTCTCAATTGACCACTTGTGAGTTTCGTTCTATAAGGAAGTTGGAGTTGTAGACATCGATATTTAGCAGGATTACCAGCTTAAATACGGTTGAAGTTCATTTATATATACATAGAATCCAATTCAACATATACCCTTTAGCCATCAGAAACCTACATTATTATTGCATTTCTGTTTACAATCGATGTCTACAGCTTCAACTTCCTCATAGCCTGAAACTCGCAAGTGGTCAAATTCCTAAATTGGTGTAGTGTACCCTACTGGGTTTAGTGGTAATTATATAGGCTATCATATACTTATGATATACTTATGACCCCTGGGGGTTAGGGAATAGAATATGCCCCACGTGCCTTCTGCGTGTCGTAAGAGGCGACTAAAGAGGTTGGGTCGGTGGGCTTGCGACCCCCACCCGGAAAAAATATCTAAGCAAAGAAAAACGAACGAACAGCCTCGGATGCGGACGGAACCAACGTTGACGAACCACGACCGACTAAGGACATGCCTTCGGACATTCTGAGAATGGCTACGTGGAATGTTAGTGTCATGAATGATGGACAAAAGAGAGAGAGGTTCTGGAAGTGTTTAGTGAATGCCAGGCTGGATGTATGTGGAATGACAGAGACCAAATGGAAAGGTTCAGATGTGAGAGAATGGGAATGTGGAATGGGTGTGTGTGCTGGAGTGAGTGAAGGAACAGCGAGAGAAGGTGCATGTTTGTTTGTAAGTAGCAAATGGAAGGAATGTGTAAGAGAGTATGGGTCTGTGGGTTCAAGGATTGTGTGGATGAGAATGAAAGTAGGAATACAAACGTGGGTGATTGTATGCGTGTATGCCCCGACAGAGGATATACTTGAAAGAAAGAAAGAAGAGTTCTGGATGAATGTGGAGGCGTGCCTGGAGAAGTTTGACAAGAACGAAAGAATATTTCTGATTGGGATATGAATGGTAAGGTGGGTGATAGGAAAGTTGAGGGAGTGGTGGGAGGGTGGGGGGTACCATCAGAGGTGAATGGGAATGGTAGTGCACTTGTGGACGTATGTGTGGGAAGGAGGCTGTGGATAGCCAACACCTTCTTCCGACACAGAATGATCCACAGGTACACGTGGAAACGGATGTTGACGATGAAAGATAAGACAGTGGTGGAACGAAAGTCATTGATTGATTATGTATGTGTGGATGAACGAATGAAGAAATCTGTGATGGATGCTAGGGTGTATAGGGGTATTGGAGGGGGTCTGTCTGATCATTATGTAGTGGTAGCTAAGGTTAGGATACAAAAGAAGTGGGTGAGGAGAGCGGGAGGGAGGCAAGAGGAGGGTGGAATGGTGAGGAGGGTGGAGAGGTTGCAGGAGGAGGAAGTCAGGGAGGAGTACAGGAGAGCAGTGGAAAGACGACTAGGTGGGTTCGACCTGGAAGTTATGGAGGAAGTGGAGGAGATGAGCAAGGTGTTTAAGGATGAGATCTGTGCAGCATGTGAGGAGGTGTGTGGAGTGAGGAGAAGAGGGAGGGGAGTGAAAGGTACAGCATGGTGGACAGAAGAGGTAAGAATAGCTGTGGAAGAAAAGAAGAAAGCATATAGAGTGTGGTTGGGTAGTAGAGGGAATGAAGATTCCGAGAGACAGAAACGAGCGAGGTACGTGGAGAGTAAGAGGGTGGTGAAGAGAGTAGTGAAGGAAAGTAAGAGAAGAGTAGATGAGGAATTTGGAAGGAATCTGAGTGTAAAATGGAGGGAGAGTAAGAAACTGTTCTGGAAAGAAGTCAAGAAAGTTAGGGAAGGTAGCAAGGGAAACAGTAAGGGTGTGAAAGATAAGAATGGGAGAATGCTAGCCGAGAAGCAAGAGAGAGTCGAAAGATGGAGGGAGTACTTCAGTGAGTTGCTAAATGAAAGGAATGAAGAGCCAGCAAACATAGCTGGATATGGTATGGGAGGGAGAAGAAGAGAAGTAGTGGAGGAGGAGGTGGGGATCAGGAGGTCAGAAGTGTGGGAAGCCATGAAAAGAGTGAAGTTGGGGAAAGCACCAGGAACAGATGGAGTGTGTGGGGAAATGTTGAGGTATGGTGGTGAGATAGTGATAGAATGGGTATGGAAAATGTGCAAACTAGCATGGGAGAAGGGGAGTGCACCCGATGACTGGAAGACTGCATAATAGTCCCCCTATATAAGGGCAAAGGGGAAAGAGGAGTGTGTGGTAACCACCGAGGAATATGTCTTCTAAGCGTAGTAGGGAAGGTATACAGTAGGGTAGTGATTGAGAGAGTGAGAGTGAGAACGGAGAAATGGATAGGCGACGAGCAGGGAGGTTTTAGGAAGGGAAGAGGATGTGTAGATCAGATTTTTACCCTGAATTGTGTTGTGGAGAAGTATCTGGAGAAGAAACAAAAGGTGTATGTTGCCTTTATGGACTTGGAGAAGGCCTATGACAGAGTGGATAGAGAAGGTTTGTGGAAAGTACTTAGAATATACGGAGTAGAGGGCAAGTTGCTGAAAGCAGTGAAGAGCATGTATGAGGGTGCAAAGGCGGCAGTACGTGTGGAGAGTGAGCAGAGCGAGTTCTTTGACCTGAATGTTGGTTTGAAACAGGGTGTGTGATGTCCCCGTGGTTGTTTACTGTATATATGGATGGAGTCATGAAAGAAATACTATCAAGAGCAGTGAATGTTGGTGTATCGCTGAAAAGGGAGGGAATTGAGTGGAAGCTACCTATACTGCTGTTTGCGGATGATACAGTTCTGATGAGTGATAATGAATGGGAGTTGCAGGGTCTGGTAAATGAGTTTGGAACAGTGTGCGAAAAACGGAATTTGAAGGTAAATACGGGGAAGAGCAAGGTTATGGTCTTCGAAAGGGGTGAAGTCACAGAGTGTGAGGTGAAGCTGAACGGTCAGGCTATGGAGATCGTCAACTCTTTTAAGTATCTGGGCAGTGTGTTGAGTAAAGATGGGACTATGGATGAAGAGGTGCGGGAGAGGGTACAACAGGGGAAGAGGGTTGTAGGAACGCTAAAAGCAGTAACAAGAAATAGGGTGGTCAGTATGGAAGTGAAGAAGTCCTTGCATGACAGTGTGGTAATCCCGACACTGACTTACGGAAGCGAAGCATGGACGTTGGTTGAGAGACTCAGACCAAGAGTGAGAGCAGTGGAAATGAATTACTTAAGGAGTGCGTGCGGAGTTACATGGAGGGATAGACAGACTAATGAGGAAGTAAGAAGGAGGTGTGGTGTGGAGGTAGATGTGCTGGAAAGTGTGAAAAGGAACAACTTGAGATGGTTCGGCCATATGGAACGTATGGAAAGCGAGAGAATGACTAAGAGGGTGTACGAGAGCGAGGTGGAGGGACAGAGGGGGAGAGGTAGACCGAATATGAGGTGGAAGGATGGAGTGAGGAAGTACATGAACGAAGGCGGTGCTGGTTGGGGGGAGGGGCGTCGACTGACTGGGGACAGAGGTGCATGGGGGCGGTTCGTTCGTGGCCACCCCTTCGGGGATCACGGCGTCAGGCAATAGATAGATAGATAGATAGATATACTTATATGTTTGGCTAGCTGATATTAACCCGTCCAGTATATTATGTTCTGGCAACTATTAGACTATTTTATTCAGTTTATTAACTCCTTGCGACATATATGACGCGATCGCGTCATATGAATACGTCCACCAAAAACTCATATGACGTGATCGCGTCATATGGACTTATCTCTATACCTCTCCAATAAGTTTATGACGCAATTTTGCGTCATATGAGCTCAGTAAGTCCGATAAGTTACCATACAATAAAACCGTTGGTGGCAACCTCAGCCTCCTGCGATAATTCTAACGGCCGCAGTGTTGTTGTGAGTGTAGTGCGAGGCAGTGGCAATGATCCTGGGGCTCCCGCCTCCTTGGACTTATTGGAACATAATATGTCTGGGGGAGTTAAGAAATACCGTACTATTACTTTTTGTGTCTGTGGTCAAAAGATTTCTACTTCTCCAGTTAGGAAGAATCCACTTATTCAAACCAATCAGCCCCAGTAAAAACCTGGCATACCAATATTAATACAAAAATAATAATAATAAACCCGTGTTGGTCAGCGTCAATTTAGCTACTTTCCCACGCGCTAATTAAAGTTAAGCATCTTGATTTGGTAGCTGGTGTGGGACGGTTCGCCTCAGTTCCAATTATCGTCCGGGCTCGTTCGCCGCGGTAAGGCAAACCTTACCTTTTGATACCTTTTGATGTGTTCGCCACTCTTCTAGCGGCACCAAGGAGCGCGACACCCCTCGTTATGGGTGGTGATTTGGTGCAGTAGACTGTTTGAAGCGACAGCTCGCTCCCTTGCGAGGATGGGCTCGTCTGGCACTTTTTGCAGTTCGACATCTAGGGCTCTCTTGAAGTTGTCTAACGAGATGTCCCTCATGTCTCTTACTCGCCGTGGGAGTTTGTTGAAGAGACGTGGGCCTCTGTGTGATAACCAGCCCTCTCGCAGAGAGCCCATAGCACCCCTGTTATTCATCCGGGGGATTTCGCATTCCCAGCCTCTCCTATCACTGAATTTCATGACTATCGGAGTATGTAGGTTTGGTACTAAACCCTCTGCGATTTTCCACGTGTATATTATTAGGTAACGTTCTCTTCTACGTTCCAGTGAGTAGAGATTCAGTGCTCTTAACCCGTACAGCCCCAGCGACGCGTCTGACGCGTCGGCGATGTATGTAACGCACAGCCCCAGAGACGCGCCTGACGCGTCACCCTAATTGCGCCGACCGTAACCTCAGGTGTAGCCACTCAAGAGGGCTCAGATTTGTATGGGAACTGTGTACGTATCCCACACAACCGTGCCGATGGTTGAAAACTCTCAAAGTCCACGTGCGTGCGCGTGAGCGCGCAATAACCTGGTTTTTTGGGGTAATTGCCTTCAATTTTTTACTCTTGTAAAATACATTTTCGGGGGCTCTGTAGGACCATTTTTTAAGCTTTTTGAGCGGTTTTTCGTGGTTTTTCCTTTATTCCTAACCCATTCGCTATTGTTTCTGGAATAAAACCATTTTTTGAAAACCGGCCGGGTTCTGGTGAACAAACATTACAAAACTAGCCGGGGCTCCACGGGTTAAACGCTCCCAATAGTGTAGATGTTTTATCGAACTTATATGCGAAGTGAAATTTCTTTGTACACTCTCTACGTCATTTATTTCACCTGCTTTGTATGGGGATGTTAATACGCTACAGTATTCAAGCCGCGGTAGCACTAGAGATTTGAAGAGCGTTATCATAGACAATTCACCGCATGTTTTAAAAGTACGCAGAATCCAACCCGTTAGACGTTTCGCAGCCGCCACTTTGACCTGGTTATGTACTTTGAAACCCATATTTTCAGACATTAATACCCCAAGGTCTTTCACACTGTCTTTCCGTTCTATTATGTGGTTAGATTCTGTTAAGTAATTTGTAATTTCTTTAACACCATTATTATCTCCGTACCGTATTAATTGGAATTTTTCCTCATTGAATTGCATGTTGTTTTCCCTGGTCCACTGGAACACTACATTCATGTCTTCCTGCAGTCGGCCCGTGTCCTCTTGTGTGTTTACTATCTTGCTTAATTTTGTGTCATCAGCAAAAGACGACACCGTACTGTGTCTGGTGTTGGTATCTATGTCGCAAATTAGTATGAGGAACAGAAGGGGCGCTAGCACTGTTCCTTGGGGCACTGAGCTTTTGACATCCGAAGGCTCAGATGTGACTTGGTTTACTGCTACTGATTGTTTTCGGTTTACGAGGAAATTGTATATCCACCGTCCGATTTTCCCAGTTATACCTTTTGCTTTCAGTTTGTGGGCTATTATACCATGGTCACATTTATCAAATGCCTTAGCAAAATCGGTGTAAATGACATCCACGTTTTTCTTTTCTTCTAGCGCTTTAAGAATTTTGTCATAGTGTTCCAAAAGTTGTGAGAGACATGATCTTCCCGCTCTGAACCCATGTTGACCGGTGTTATGTTGTTCATTTGTCTCCATGAATGTTGAAATTTTGCTTCGCAGGACTCGCTCGAAAACTTTAATGATGTGAGAGGTTAGAGCTACCGGGCGGTAGTTTTTTGGTAGTGCTTTACTCCCTCCTTTATGCAGTGGGGCAATTATTGCGTTTTTCAAGCTATCTGGTATGTCACCAGTGTCTAGACTCCTTCTCCACATTATAGCCAGGGGTTTTGAGAGGTTTTCCTTACATTTCTTCATTAGGATCGAATTCCATGAGTCCGGGCCTGGTGAGTGGGATGGCATGTTGGAAATGGCCTCTTCTATGTCTTTTGGACCGAAATCAATATCCAGCATCTGAGGGGTTTCCGTGGGGGAGGTTTCCATGAAAAATATATTTTGGTCTCTGATGACTTTTGTTTCATCAGGCTCACTGAATGCCATTTCATACTGCCTGCTTAAGAGTTCGCTCATTTCCTTTTTGTCCCCTGTGAAAGAGCCGTCCCCTTTGCTCAGTGGGCCGATGTTTGATGTTGTTTTAGCCTTTTGTTTGGCGTATGAAAAGAAGTATTTGGAATTTTCCTTTATACCTGCAATAGCTTTCCTCTCCTCTTCCATATGTTGTAGTTCATATGATATTCTTAGCCTTTGTTCAATCTCCACAATTTCTCTACCGTCACTTGCTGCGAAACGTCTTGCTCCCCCCCATCTCGTCCATATGCCGGTTTAATGTTAGGCCTATTTTAATACCACAAATTTTGTTGATATATTTGAAGATAAATATTGAATCTATATGCTCTAAAGATCATAAGAAAATTTGTTTTAACCCTCGGCAAAACCTAATAAAAAAGTATGGTACTGAAATGTCTTTTTTGTAACAAGGTTGTCAATACGGTACTTTCAGTCATCGATAGCTCTAAAGATCATATGCAAATGTGTTAAACCCTCGGAAAAACCTAATAGGCTATAAAAGTATGGTACTAAAATTTAATTTTCGTAACAAAGGTTGTCAATACGGTACTTTCCCGTTATCAATGTACAATCAAGCTGAAGATTGCAGAGTAAACACCATAGACTTCATCGACTTTCTTTCACCTTCGTATAATCGACAGCCAATTTTTTATTTTTTTATTAGGCTAAGGGATTAGTACTCAACCAGCGGGGGTGTGGGTGCGACAGCCCCCACCCATAATACTAGGTTAGGCTAATGTCTTTTCAAATCACTATCGGGGGGCGTGTCTCAACATCGATCGATAGGCCTAATGGGGAATATAGGTTTTCCCGAGATTTCTAATTAATTAAAAACACTATATAGCCTATTGATGCAAATGACCAATTTTGTTTATAAAAAAACACTCGGAAAATTTGTGGTATTAAAATAAAAAAAATCCCATATGCCTATCTAATTTTATCTTAAAGCTCCCTATCGTTCTTGTAGAGGGAGTGAGATTAGGCCCAGTTAAATAGCCTATACAAAATCGTTCACAAATTCACTTAATGTACAGATTGGGGAAAGATTAGATTAGAGAATAATAGAGGCCATAGATATTATACTTGGGGTGGATCCACAAATTACAGTAGGCCTGTAAGAAAGAAGCATGTGTGGCAAAGGAGTGAGATCTGGGTTAAACATACTACACCATCTTCCACAAATCCACCCCTTATGGCATAGATTGGGGAAAGATTACGAGAAATATGGACAAAATATTACGAATTACAGCGAGAATGAGCCCAAATGAGGCATGTGTGGCAAACAGAGGGAGTGAGATCTGGGTTAAGTATACACGATCTTTCACAATTCCACAACTTATCCACAGATTGGAGAAGTGTAGCTATTAGATTAAGGGTGGATCTACAAATAGCGTGGCGGAGGGGTTGAAAATGGTGGTGATGGAGGTTACATGAGGGGGACGAGATGGTGGTGATGATGGGGTCACTCATTCACCACCACACCCTGCCAACATCACCACCACCACCACATTTAACAACCTCCTACCGCCTTTACCACATGCCCAGCACATCATACAGCCCTTGAGCTACCTATTTATGCCAGTATGAAGGCTGGGAAGGGAGGGAAGACGGCAGGAATTAGATTAAGCGAGTGTATTGTGTCCCTAAGGTTGAAAATCGTACGCCTCGAGTCATCTCCGTCGCGTACTCAAGTCCCCCATATCTCGGAAACCAAGCTGATTTCCACACTGAACGCCCCACATACACACGTACTAGTCCACGTACCTCCGATTCGTCCCCTTCTTCACTGTCCGAGTCGCCAGATACGGTGAAAAATTTATCCTGAAGATCCGCATACGTTTGGCATTTGTCCGGGGTGCCTGGGCCCAAGGTGGTGGCTATGGCCGAGTCCTTCGCGGGCGCCCCCTCCACTATTTTCTCGGTTTCGCTATCAGCCCCTGGTCCCTGTACAACATTCTGCATCTTTCACAAAACTAGAGGACTCGCTCGGCGTTAACGACCATGCCAGAGTCGGGAAATCACCATCGGAGTGGGCGCAAATCACAGGGAAAGAGAAATTATCACTTGGGGCATACACCCGCCATGTTACATTACTACTGCAGGGTTGCCACCGCCGCCACCGATAAACCCGCCCAAAAACCCGCCCAACACCCACCAAAATTAGCCCAAATATAGCCCAGTCTCCTCTTTTCTCTCTCGCCGTTTTCTGTTTGAGCTATATATTATACGGTACTGTGTAATAGTTTACGTTTACGTTGAGGGACCCGCAGAGGGCCGCTCTCGGGCTGCATGATATGCGGGGGTTGTACTTTTTAGGACTAATGGTTGGGGACAGGATCAGGATTAGGGATGTAGGCCTAATGATTGGTGATCCTAGTTCTAAATGAATCAAGGGTGGGGCTATTAACTACATGAGATGGGAGGTGATTCCACTCTTGGATGCTGCGGGGAAAAAATGATTGTCTAAATATGTCCGTGCTTGCCTGATATGTGTGGTATTTTAGGTTGTGGCTGCGTCTCTAATACTAATAGACGAGCTTGTAATTCCCACTGATCTGCAAAACTATCAAACCATCAGCGTAGAATAAAGCTTATCTTAGAATTATTCATCCTCGAAACCTATGGTTTTTGGCATATGGTATTTCAGGACTATAATGTTTCACCCTATTAGTTTGACGATTTTAAAACGTTTCGTCCCATTTAGGTGTCGATATTTATCTTAAAGAGCAATGGCAAGCCTGTATTTTAGAAGAAAACCGGCCTTTGACTGGGGCATTTTTCAAACGAATAATATATGCATTTAGCTTGAAGAAGGATCTGGAGGCTTCCTTTTGATTATGATTGAAGTATCTAAAAAACAATCTAAACCCCTCAACCTTTCGAAATTTTCCGCAACTGGTTCTGAAAACTCGCCCAGGTGAGCGAGAAACTCGCAACCTTGATCACCCTGACATCCCTAGACTGGCGAAGAACCCGGATGGTAAGGCTGTTCCAATACTACACCTCACCTCTAGGGGCCATCACGTGAAAACAGCCGCTAGCTCTATTATAGCCTTTGAAAACCCTTTCTATCTCCCCTCCATCCGAGAAAACCGTATCTTGTCGTCCCGTATTTAATTCCGTAAAGCCGTGTCTGGTTCGCTATATTGATTGGAAATATATAGTACACATGTTTCCGGTATTTGGAAGCTCGGGCGATCGCTGTATGAATTTTATCCAGCCCGCAGCATACTGTTTGTGGCCCATTTTCTCTGATGAACTAAAGACATTTTTCACTGCAAAACAGATTCTATGGTCTATTTAGGTCGACATTTAATCATTACAGTTTACACACAAAACATGTCTGATCCTAAATATTACACTGACGCAAGTTGTTCTTCTTAATTAACTCCGTGAATAACCGATTTTCGTAAAACTTTTTATTTCAAACTTTATTAATTAGCCAATATAACAACACACTATAAGGGAAGTATACAATCATAACGTACATATGCAAGTATAACAAATTAGTCGTATGGTTATTATCGAATTATGGATTAGGCCTATAGTATAGCTGATTGGCACTGCAGTGCATGCAGGCGCTAATCAATCTTTTGAAACCAAACATTAACAATATATATTTTTTTGTAATTTACTGTACATAAGTGGGATGTAATTGTACAATTCATAAATTTAAAAGGAACTTCACTGCAAGACAATTAAAACAATAAAGTCAATAAGGTAAAATTAATGGTGAACCATATCATAAATGTATTGATACAAGCTTATAATATAATCATCCTTTTGCATATATTTGTACATTATTATGATTGGCAGATTTATATTTATATTATGCGGAAGTGTATGCAAAGGTAAGCCACTTGAATATATAAGTATTTCCCCCACACAAGACACATATTAATGATGGCTCTTGGCTGACCTCGATGGGAACTTACTTTCTGTCGTGATGTTATGTTATGTTATGAATCCATTGCAATATTTTCAAGAGTAGTTATATTCTAGAGTAAAGGGTGTATAGGCTATGAACTCAAGCATAATAGTTGGGATTCTATAACAACCATAAGATCAGGTCAGATTTAATTAAGTTTCTTGGATGACCTCGCAGGGACCTTACTTTCTGTTATGGTGTAATGGTTAGTGTGTTTAACAATCTGAGTGTGGTAGGCTAATGCATAAACCTTTAACTGTCTTGATGGTGTAATGGTTAGTGTGTTTAATAATCTTGTGTGGTAACCCAGGTTCGAATCCCGGTGTATCACATGCTTTCATAATTTCATTGGAAGTGTTTGGTGTTGGGGTAAAATAAATAAAACTAGAATATGCAGTTATCCGTGTGTAATGTTTTACATATATATATATCCATCATAACCTTTCCCTCGCAGTTCATGCTACCAGGCCGCTATACTGGTACCCAACTGAACTGAGGGGGTAATTATATATATGGCTATAGTTAATTTGAATCACACATCATAATCTGTTATCCCCGTTTTAATCGTGTGTGTGTGTGTGTGAGAATAAGCTTGCGTGTGTATATGTGTCTATGATATATTCACATACCCTATGTGTAAATAAGTTTGTGTGTATCTAATATATCCACCCTTTAATCTTGTATGTGTGCGTGTGCGCGCGTGTGTAAATAAGCATGTGTGTGTGTGTATATAATGAGATATCCACCATTTAATCGTGCGTGTGTGTAACTGTGAATAAGATTGTATGTGTATATCTCGCCCTTAAGAGACATGGGCTGTTTTTCTGGTCACCCTTCTTCCTCGTGCTTACCCCCAATAGTTTTCAGATTTATGACGTTCGGCCCATTAGTTTGGCGATTTTAATACCTTTTGCCCCATTTCGTTGTCAATTTTAAGACTTTTCGTGCCATTTAGGTGTCGATTTTTTCCTGGCGAGCGAAAGCGAGCTTGTAATTTTAAGAGTAATCGGCCTTCGGCCGGGAAAATTTTCTACCGACAATTGTACAAATTAATCTAGAAGGGGGATCTGATGAATTTTTTTTTTAAGTTTGATGGAGGTCTAGCGAGGAAACTAAAAAATAAATTAATACATTAATTAATAGCCCAAAAAACCGGCCACTATCCCCTTAACCATACATAGGGTGATATCATTAACGTGTCACCACCAACACCACCTTCTACAAACACCAAGGGACCGGCCGTCCTACTGTAGATTAATTTACCGTCTCTACAGAAGCCATTTTTCTTTCTGTTTAGTCATCATTACTAAATATACAACGATGAATTTATGCTTCACTGTTCTAATGATGTCCTTGGAAGTGATAACATGGCCAAAACAACGCAACTGCATGTATTCTGTATCTTGTATTCTGTATCCTGTATTCTGTATTCTGTATCCTGCATTCTGTATCCTGTATTCTGTATCCTGTATTCTGTATCCTGTATTCTGTATCCTGTATTCTGTATCCTGTATTCTGTATCCTGTATTCTGTATTCTGTATCCTGTATCTTGTATTCTGTATCCTGTATTCTGTATCTTGTATTCTGTATCCTGTATTCTGCATCCTGTATCCTGTATTCTGTATCCTGTATTCTTTCTCTTATGCATGCATTACAGTATTAACCCTTTCTGTACCGGCCACGTCTTTTTTATTTGATTTCAGCTACATTTAGAAAATTTTATGAAGTTTCGGAAGTATATGTGGGTAGCTAAAAGGATTAAGTGAGACAGCCTGCAGCCTTATAATGTGTAGACGTCCTCTTTTTATTATTATCCTTTATAATTATACTCTGGAGTATTTTAGAGTGTACATTACTTATAACATAATTAATTCCATGGCTTTACTATTAAATCTAATCCCGTAGATCATGTCGGGGGTTTTTTCTGGACGCCCTTCTCCCTCATACTTAGCCCCATTACCATTAGTCTTGATATGTTAAGACCTTTTGTACCATTTAGGTGTCGAATTTACTCCTGGCAAGCGATAGCGAGCCTGCAGTTTAGGAGGGTTGATTTTCTTGTAATATATTCAGTCAGTGCAGATCCTTACTTAAGAGGGTAGTGCTTTGTTTTTGGGCTACATATTTGTATATTTATTTATTTTTGAGTTTCCTCGTTAGACCTCCATCAAGCTTAATAAACTACCCCCTAGACCCACTTTCAATATACATTTGTACATTTTTCGGTAGAAAAATGTCTGAAATTACAGGCTTGCTATAGCTCGCCAGGAAAAAATTGACACATAAATGGCACGAAAGGTCTAAATATTGACAAAGAAATGGGGCGAAAAGTCTCAAAATCGCCAAACTAATGGAAAGAACGTCTTTAAACCTCAAAACTAATATGCTAAACATGAGGGAGAAGGTGGTCCATAATAAACGAGTACTACCCCCTTAAAGCTGTAGTATGCTTTTGAAGGGGAAAAACGCGGCTTTAAGTGGAGATCCTTAATTTTTTGGTAATTTTTTTTATTTATTTATTATTTTTCTAGTTTCCTCGCTAGACCTCCATCAAGCTTAAAATGAAGCCCACTAGACCACCTTTCAAGATACATTTGTAAATTTTTCGGTAGAAAAATTTCCTGGCCGAAGGCCGGTTCCTCTTAAACTACAGGCTCGCTATCGCTCGCCAGGAAAAAATCGAGACCTAATTGGCAGGAAAGGTCTTGAAATTGACAGAAATGGAGCGAAATTTCATAAAATCGACAAACTAATGGGTCTAAAGATGAGGGAGAAGGTGGTCTAGTAAAGCACCATGTCTCCCCTTAAGTGAGACAACTTTAAGACGCTATAGTAGGTGTATTTCCGCGCTCCTATGCACTGGTTCACTATTATGGATTATTCATGATTTCATTAACTGTGTTGGTGGTGTAATGGTTTACATTCTTATGTGCTGGGTGTGGTGTCCCGAGTTCGAATCCCGGGAGGACCATATGCTTTCATTAGTTTATTCAAGTACATTGGGGTTTGTAATTGATGATTAATGTTAAGAACGGGGAGTTACTTATATATAACAATTTTAAGATAATTTAGTTCCCTGACTAATGGATAACAATGAATTATAACAACTTTTAGATAATGTTGTTCCCTAATAATGGCTATTGTAATAAGAAACAATACAAAATTAGGACAAGTATTTATGGTTAAATTTCATAGTTCGCCGGAATGAGTCAAAATGAATAGAAACATCACAGTATCTAATTGTTAAAAATAGAAACATCACAGTATCTAATTGTTAAAAATAGAAACATCACAGTATCTAATTGTTAAAAATCGAAACATCACAGTATCTAATTGTTAAAAATCGAAACATCACAGTATCTAATTGTTAAAAATAGAAACATCACAGTATCTAATTGTTAAAAAACGAAACATCACAGTATCTAATTGTTAAAAATAGAAACATCACAGTATCTAATTGTTAAAAATAGAAACATCACAGTATCTAATTGTTAAAAATAGAAACATCACAGTATCTAATTGTTAAAAATAGAAACATCACAGTATCTAATTGTTAAAAATAGAAACATCACAGTATCTAATTGTTAAAAATAGAAACATCACAGTATCTAATTGTTAAAAATAGAAACATCACAGTATCTAATTGTTAAAAATAGAAACATCACAGTATCTAATTGTTAAAAATAGAAACATCACAGTATCTAATTGTTAAAAATAGAAACATCACAGTATCTAATTGTTAAAAATAGAAACATCACAGTATCTAATTGTTAAAAATAGAAACATCACAGTATCTAATTGTTAAAAATAGAAACTCACAGATAGTTAATTGTTAAAAATAACATCACAGTATCTAATTGTTAACAAACCCATCTAAAAAAATAGAGGCAAGTCACTATTAAGATCTAATTGTTCCCTAGAAACATCCATCAATCTAATAAATAGAAACCCCCTTTCAAGATAATTTTTACATTTTTAGGTAGAAAATGTCCCGGCCGAAGGCAGGTTCCTCTTAAATTACAGGCTCGCTATCGCTCGCCAGGAAAAAAATCGACACCTAAATGGCACGAAGTCTTAAAATTGACATAAATGGGGCGAAAGTTCTTAAAATCGCCAAACTAATGGGGTGAACGTCTTAAAATCTCAAAAGCAATGGGGCTAAACCATGAGGGAGCAAGGGGTAAATAAAAAAATCCCTCAAGTGGAAATCCCCCCTTAAACATTAGGATATTGAGTGTGCAGTGGGGTTAAAGTACAATCGAGGGTATTAAGTTAGTGTTGTCATAGATTCCAGTGGTTATCGCTCAACAAGTGTTATTGGTATCTACATCGTTACTGGGACAAGTGCTTATCCCTCAGAGTATTAGTCAGTGTCCGAAACTTTGTGAAATATCTGACAACACTAATTAACCTCGACTGTATATACATGATTAGATAGATTGATATCCAGTATTTGATAGATGGATAATTGATATCCAGTATTTGATAGATGGATAATTGATATCCAGTATTTGATAGATGGATAATTGATATCCAGTATTTGATAGATGGATAATTGATATCCAGTATTTGATAGATGGATAATTGATATCCAGTATTTGATAGATGGATAATTGATATCCAGTATTTGATAGATGGATAATTGATATCCAGTATTTGATAGATGGATAATTGATATCCAGTATTTGATAGATGGATAATTGATATCCAGTATTTGATAGATGGATAATTGATATCCAGTATTTGATAGATGGATAATTGATATCCAGTATTTGATAGATGGATAATTGATATCCAGTATTTGATAGATGGATAATTGGATATATAATCATAATCTGTACTTAACCTTTAACTGTCTTGATGGTGTAATGGTTAGCGTGTTTAAGATCTGTATGTGATAACCCAGGTTCGAATCCCGGGCAGATCACATGCTTTCATAAATTTAATTGGGAGGTATTTGGTGTTGGGAGTGAAATGAATAAATTACATTATATTGTGCCTTTTTCAAACCTTTAAGGGGAGGTTTTTAGTTCGTTCCCTAGAATTCCATCAAGCTTAAAATTACACCCCCTAGACCCCCTTTCAAGATAAATTTGTACATTTTTCGGTAGAAAAATGTCCCGGCCAAAGGCCGGTTCCTCTTAAATTACAGGCTCGCTATCGCTCGCCAGGATAAAATCGACACCTAAATGGCACGAAAGATCTTAAAATTGACAGAAATGGGGCAAAAGTTCTTAAAATCACCAAACTAATGGGGCGAACGTCTTAGAATATCAAAAGCAATGGGACTAAACATGAGATAGAAAGGGATCCAGAAAAAAATCCCTCAAGTGGAAATCTCCCCTTAAACAATCCTTGATGTGTTTAGTGTGTAGTATTTGTAAAGTAGATATGGATGACACCCACACACACACACACACACACACACACACACACACACACACACACACACACACACACATACAGTATCTTATATTATATATATATGATTTCCACGTTATATATCTCTGGTACTAACTTGTTCTCACCATGGGGATGTCCTACACACACACCCACACACCCACACACACCCACACACACACACACCCACACACACACACACCCACACACACACACACACACACATACAGTATCTTATATTATATATATATGATTTCCACGTTATATATCTCTGGTACTAACTTGTTCTCACCATGGGGATGTCCTACACACACACCCACACACCCACACACACCCACACACACACCTTGTTCTCACCATGGGGATGTCCTACACACACACACACACCCACACACACACACACCCACACACATACACCCACACACACACCCACACACACCTTGTTCTCACCATGGGGATGTCCTACACACACACCCACACACCCACACACACCCACACACACACACATACAGTATCTTATATTATATATATATGATTTCCACGTTATATATCTCTGGTACTATCTTGTTCTCACCATGGGAATGTCCTACACACACACACCCACACAGAAGTTATATCACAGACAAGATAATCTATGCTATGGGGATGTCCTACACACACACACACACACACACACCCACGCACACACAGAAGTTATATCACAGACAAGATAATCTATGCTATTTGAACAGTGAATATGGGTGACACATATGTATAGGGTGACTTTCCCCTCCTACCCCCCCCCCCAAAAAAAAAAAAAAAAAAAAAAAAAAAAAAATATATATATATATATATATATATATATATATATATATATATATATATATATATATATATATATATATATATATATATATATATATATATAAAATATATATATAGGCCTATATATAAGTAAAACCTAAAACAATGCAACTCTCACAAACACCGATAACGTGTCTAAATAATGAGTACAATATTTGAAATTTGGTACAAACAAAATAATATTAAAATCGTCTTAAGGGGAGGTTTTTAGTTGATTCCCTAGACTTCCATCAAGCTTAAAATTACTCCCCCTTGACCCTTTCAAGATAAATTTGTACATTTTTCGGTAGAAAAATGTCCCGGCCGAAGGCCGGTTCCCCTTAAATTACAGGCTCGCTATCGCTCGCCAGGAAAAAAATCGACACCTAAATGGCACGAATGGTCTTAAAATTGACAGAAATGGGGCGAGGGTTCTTAAAATCGCCAAACTAATGGGGCAAGCGTCTTTAAATCGCACAAGCAATGGGGCTAAACATGAGGGAGAAAGAGGTTCAGAAACAAATCCTCCAGGTGGAAATCTCCCCTTAAGCTTGCACTCCCTAGAAATACGAAGATGAAGGGGAGACATGATAGAGGTATTTAAATGGATAAAAGGTTTACATTAGGGCGATATAGATGAGGTATTAATTAAAGCTAAAGAACGGCGACATAACCCGCTCAAATGGTTTCAAGTTAGATAAGTTTAGATTTAGGAAAGATATAGGAAAGCACTGGTTTGCGAATAGAGTTGTTAACATGTGGGATGAAAGAAATACTATCAAGAGCAGTGGATGTTGGTGTATCGCTGAAGAGGGAGGGAATTGAGTGGAAGCTACCTATACTGCTGTTTGCGGATGATACAGTTCTGATGAGTGATAATGAATGGGAGTTGCAGGGTCTGGTAAATGAGTTTGGAACAGTGTGCGAAACACGGAATTTGAAGGTAAATGCGGGGAAGAGCAAGGTTATGGTCTTCGAAAGGGGTGAAGTCACAGAGTGTGAGGTGAAGCTGAACGGTCAGGCTATGGAGATCGTCAACTCTTTTAAGTACTGGGCAGTGTGTTGAGTAAAGATGGGACTATAGATGAAGAAGTCTTGTGCGGGAGAGGGTACAACAGGGGAAGAGGGTTGTAGGAACGCTGAAAGCAGTAACAGGAAATAGGGTGGTCAGTATGGAAGTGAAGAAGTCCTTGCATGACAGTGTGGTAATCCCGACACTGACTTACGGAAGCGAAGCATAGACGTTGGTTGAGAGACTCAGACCAAGAGTGAGAGCAGTGGAAATGAATTACTTAAGAAGTGCGTGCGGAGTTACATGGAGGGATAGACAGACTAATGAGGAAGTAAGAAGGAGGTGTGGTGTGGAGGTAGATGTGCTGGAAAGTGTGAAAACGAACAACTTGAGATGGTTCGGCCATATGGAACGTATGTAAAGCGAGAGAATGACTAAGAGGGTGAGCGAGGTGGAGGGACAGAGGGAGAGGTAGACCGAATGAGAGGTGGATGGATGGAGTGAGGAAGTATATGAACGAAGGCGGTGCTGGTTGGGGGGAGGGGCGTCGACTGACTGGGGACAGAGGTGCATGGGGGCGGTTCGTTCGTGGCCACCCCTTCGGGGAGCACGGCGTCAGTCAATAGATAGATAGATAGATATGTGGAATGGACTGCCCAGAGCAGTGAATATCTCAGGAACAGTTGAAAGTTTAAAGCGTAAGTTGGATTCCCATATGGATGATATGGGCTGGGTGTGAACGGGAGCTGCCTCGAGTGGGCCGCATGACCTTATGCAGTTTCCCGCGATCTTATGTTCTTATGTCTAACGTTGGTCAGAAAGGGGATCTATAGGCGACACCTTACCTATACTAAACGGCTTAAGGGGATTTGTTTAGTGTGTTTCCTAGACTTCCATCAAGCTTGAAATTACACTCCCTTGACCCCCTTTCAAGATAAATTTGTACATTTTTCGGTAGAAAAATGTCCCGGCCGAAGGCCGATTCCTCTAAAATTACAGGCTCGCTTTCGCTCGCCAGGAAAAAATCGACACCTCAATGGCACTCAAGGTCTTAAAAGTGACATAAATGGGGTGAAAGTTCTTAAAATCGTCAAACTAATGGGGAAACTAATGGGGCGAACGTCTTAGAATCTCAAAAGCAATGGGGCTAAACATGAGGGAGAAAGGGGTAAAGAAAAAAATCCCTCAAGTGGAAGTCTCCCTTAAGACGGCACATGTTCGTGTTTATTGACTTTAGTACCACCGTGTAGGGCTTCTTAGACGTACACATACATACAAGTACACACACATAGGCTACACACACACACACACGCTCATTCACACTACACACTCTCCCTTTCTCTCTCTCTCTTTCACGCACACACTATCTCTCTTACACACGCACACACACACACATTCATGCACACTCACTCACTTACTCGCTCTCTCACACACACCAACACACCCACCCACACAAACACACACACCAACACACACCCATACACACACACACACGCTGCATTACTCCTCAGGTTACCCCAGGCAGAATAGGGGAAGGCTTGGCAACCATCCCATAGGAGCTTCGTAGGTAGCTGGTGGAAGGAGCTTTGAAGGGGGTGATGGGAGAGGAGAGCTTTATCAGATAGGCAGGAGAGAATGAGCTTGTACAATGAGACAGAAGTATTTACAGATAGATGCAGGAAAAAATGATCTTGTACAATTCTATAGATGGGAGAGGGAGGAGCTTTAAGGGAGCTTGTGGAAGGAGCTCTGAAGGGGGTGGTGGGAGAGGAGAGCTTTTACAGATACCCAGAAATAACTGAACTTGTACAATTATATAAATGGGAGAGAGAAGCTTTGTAAGGAGCTCTGAAGGGTGTGGTGAGGAGAGGAGAGCATTTACAGATTGAAAGGAAGAAATGAGCTTGTACAATTATATAGATGGGAGAGAGAAGCTTTGTAGGGAGCTGGTGTAAGGAGCTCTGAAGTGGGTGCTGGGAGAGGAGAGCATTTGCAGATAGACAAGAACGAATGAGCTTGTACAGGACAGTAAGAGAGACGGACAGAAACAGTTAAGGTTGGATAGAGGATGGCAAACCTCACTCTTGATAGTTGCAAATACAAAAACAAGAAATATATTACACAATATCATCAGCCAATCACCTCGAAGTAGAGTTCTTTAGCTCAAAGGGATCAAGTGCAAACTCGCTAGGTTAAAACATAAACATAAATAAACAAACTCGCTAGGTTAAAACATAAACATAAATAAACAAACTCGCTAGGTTAAAACATAAACATAAATAAACAAACTCGCTAGGGTTAAAACATAAACATAAATAAACAAACTCGCTAGGTTAAAACATAAACATAAATAAACAAACTCGCTAGGGTTAAAACATAAACATAAATAAACAAACTCGCTAGGTTAAAACATAATAAAACACAAATAAACAAACAACTATAGTCTACTTCATTCAGCTTAGGAAGGACCTCTAGTATTCAAAGGGCTACTAACTATCTCTATTAACCCTTTGGCTGCTACAGACGCTTTCTAAACTTACTAAAACCTACACAAGCCCCATGCAAGTCTGAACACCATACTGACAGTGACAGCGTATAGCGTATTGTATTATATTAGTCTACTTCATTCAGCTTAGGAAGGACCTCTAGTATTCAAAGGGCTACTAACTATCTCTATTGACCCTTTGACTGTTATGAACGCTTTCCAAACTTAATACAATTGTTAAATACCTGACTGAAAATGTTTGAATACATTAAGAAAAATAAGCCCCATGCAAGTCTGAACACCATATATTGACAGCGTACCCGGTATATCGCTTATATTGACTTTATTGACCTCGGTAAATCTATAAAGGACAGATCTATATGGCTTGTTATGGGCGAATAGGTAAGGGAGCCCACCTCGCTTTTATTTTGTTTTCCTCTCTCCCTCTCTCTCTATCTCTCTCTCTCTCTGGGTTGTATTCATTCGGCTCCATTCAGCCTACTGTTTTAAGACGATTTTTCCCATCCAGGTGTCAATATTTTTCCTGGCGAGTGGTAGCGAGCCAGCATACTTTTTATAATGGTTTTGTCAGCAGGCTAAATTTGTCAATTTTTCGATATAAAAATGTCTCCGGCGAAGCCGGATTTCTCCATACAATGCCGGCTCGCTATCGCTCGCCAGGAATAAATCGACACCTGGATGGGGATAAAAGTCTTAAAACAGTAGGTTGAATGGGGCCGAATGAATACAAGCCAGAAAAAGAGAGCAAAGGAGAGTAAAAAAGCCGGTGACCCCCCTTAAAGGTATATTGCCGTCACCTGTTTACCCCTTCTTCACCGGCGAAACCTTATTGTTTACTTTATTGTGGCTACTATTAGACAATTCATTCAGTTTAGATAGGTCCTCCTGCAATTAAGGGCAGATTTCCACTTGAGGGATTTTTTTTCTTGACTCCTTTCTCTCTCATGTTTAGCCCCATTGTTTTTCTAATTTTAAGACGTTCGCCCCAGTATTTTGACGATTTTAAGAACTTTCGACCCATTTCTGTCAATTTTAAGACCTTTCGTGCCATTTAGGTGTCGATTTTATCCTGGCGAGCGATAGCGAACCCATAATATAAGAGGAACCGGCTTTCAGCCGGGACATTTTTCTACCGAAAAATGTACAAATTTATCTTGAAAGAGGGTCAAGGGGGTGAAATTTTAAGATTGCTGGAGGAGTAGATAACAAACTAAAAACCTCCCCTTAACATGCTTCCCCTTAACATGCTTCCCCTTAACATGCTTCCCCTTAACATGCTTCCCCTTAACAGGCTTCCCCTTAACATGCTTCCCCTTAACATGCTTCCCCTTAACATGCTTCCCCTTAACATGCTTCCCCTTAACAGGCTTCCCCTTAACCCCTTAACAGGCTTCCCCTTAACATGCTTCCCCTTAACATGCTTCCCCTTAACATGCTTCCCCTTAACATGCTTCCCCTTAACAGGCTTCCCCTTAACAGGCTTCCCCTTAACAGGCTTCCCCTTAACAGGCTTCCCCTTAACATGCTTCCCCTTAACATGCTTCCCCTTAACATGCTTCCCCTTAACAGGCTTCCCCTTAACAGGCTTCCCCTTAACATGCTTCCCCTTAACAGGCTTCCCCTTAACATGCTTCGAATTATTTCACGTAACTATTTTTACTGCCACAGATCCTTCTTAAATTGCACAACATCTTCCAATTATAATTATAATAAACTTAAGTGCTTAGGTACTACAAAATAAGATAACATTCCACAAACGAAACTATTTTAATTGTTTGATATAATTTAGATTCAGTTTATAAATAGCTCTACGTGAACTACTGTGAATATACTCAACATAAGCCAAACTGTCTCTAAACGTCAAAAGTCAATATAATATCAAACTGGAAAATAGTTTTAAGGGTAATTATAAGTTTACGAGCTTATACAAATATTAACCCTATAAATTGAGAAGATGTAATTATAAGCTATTGTACTACTCTAAAAAAGGCACACAATATGGTACGATATCAGCACCTATATATATATATATATATATATATATATATATTACTTTACTATATTTGTATCAGAGTTGAGATATAGACATAGAGGAAGAGTAAACAAACAAACATACAAACATCTTGTTTTCTGGGAATATATCTCTCTTCATACTTATAGAAATCGAAATAACCCGTTATACAATTGTAACCTTCAATGAATTAATATTTAGATCAGCAAACTGATAATAAAATTGATCAGTTCAATATAATATTTAGGTTGCAAGACTCTCTCTCTCTTTCACACACACACACACACTCACTCTCTCTCTCAGTCATCAAAGGCCTATACTATACTGCCTAAGCCTATTGTGTGCCTTTGTAATGGTTTCTCTGGTGCATAAATAAACATGGTCAATCGAACACCTAGCTCTCACACACACACTCTCTCACACACCCACCATCACTCTCCATTTCACACACTGACACACACACACACACACACATCTCTCTCTCTCTCTCCCTTTCACACACATACACGTTCTCTCTCACATACACGCTCTCCCTCTCTCTCACACCCACACACAGTCTCTCTCGCTCACACACACATCCTCCATCTCTCTCACTCCTCACACGCACACACTCACTTACTCTCACTCTTTCACATACACATTCTCTCTCTCTCTCTCACCTGCAGGGAAAAATGTCAGGAATGGTCATGTACAGTACACCACATAAGTACACGGTCCTACCCCATCATCACTATTTTGGCTTTCCCTCTAGTTAAAATGAAAATAAAGTTCCTAATATACATAAATGGAGTCTATGTATTTAATAAATTAATTGAGTTGTTGATTATATATATTTATTACTGTTATTATGGAAGGAAGATTTAGAGTTGGTGATTGTACTCGATTTTTGAACGTGACTCAACACTACACAGATGCAGACACATATGTACACACACACACACACACACATACTATATATATATATATATATATATATATATATATATATATATATATATATATATATATATATATATATGGAGGTAAAATCACAAATACATGTGATCAAATTATGTAGTAAACAATTCAATTTTCCTAGCGAGTTTTACTACACATAATTATATAATTATATATATATATATATACACAGTATATATACTAAATTACATCACTATTGATTGCATACAGCTTAGCCACTCCCTTAATGCATGTAACAACTATTAAACACATGAAATCTGAACATAGTGAAGTGTTCTAGACATGAACTACATAGAGGAACAGTGAACAAAGTGAACATGTAACAAAGAACACGCGGGCGGTTGGTGACGTCATGCGCCAGCTGTTCTATAGGCGGATATGGTCACTTGCTAAAACAGGGTACCGCAAAGTTCCGCTCTGTCGGCCATTTTGACTACAAGTTGCCCTATATTCCATCCCTTTCCACTGATTTTACGCTCAATTGTTAAGTTTGTGCTGCTCTTATGATGATATTTATACTTGTTTCATATCACTATCGATCAGTGTATATCTATTTATTTGCTATGGCAATATCGAGTGGTTTACATAAGGTAATATGGAACCAAGATGGCCTGTAACCTTGGTGCAGGGACACGTATTATAACGATACTGTTCTCTAGGTACTCCCAAGGCGCATTCTTACGAGTTATATTTTGACGGTAACTCCAGTCTGGCAGCTGCCAAAATATAGTTTAAGAAAATTCTGACACCTGAAATTATCCTATTTTGGTATAAAGTTGCCCAAAGGACCTGAATATAATCTCGAATTGTTAAAATAATAAGGTAGTTCGTAAAACATAAGCGGAAATAGTAGTCGTTGAATCCGCCACTTCTACAGGCGTACTGTGAATCCTTTTCCCTGCAACTCTTTGGTTTGGCAGCCTCCGAATTGAAGTCTGATGAGAAGTACGTAATATAAAATAATCCACTTTCAATCAATACAGTAGTTGACGATACTAAAGCAAAATAATCCCCACAATATTGCCAGAAAAAAAGTACTGTATTGCTCAAATGTAGGCGGACATATTAAGCCCTCATGTAAATTATAACTGGTTTGGGTTTGAATTATATGTCTAAACTATTTCTGTCACTTTAAGGGGGGCTGGTTGTTTTTTTGAGCCCCCTTTCTCCTTCATGTTTAGCCCCATTAGTCTTCAGATTTTAAGACGTTAGGCTCATTAGTTTGGCGATGTTAAGACCTTTCACCACATTTCTTTGTCAATATTAAGACCTTTCGTGCCATTTAGGTGTCGATTTTTTTTCCTGGCGAGCGAGTGCGAGCCTGTATTTTAGGAGGAATCGGCCTACGGCCAGGAGATTTTTCAATCGAAAAATGATGTCACATTTATCTTGAAGGACGGTATTGGGGTGTTTTTTTAAATCTCGATGAAGGTCTATGAAGGAAACTAAACACATAATAAATATATAAGCCAATAAATACGCCCATCCCCCCTTAGAGCTAGATTTTTCACAAACACTGAGTCGTTACCGTCCCCCATGAGCAAGAGGATGGGCTAGTAGTACAGGACCCCAAATGGAAATACGCCTAATCGGCCTTATTGGGCTATTCTTAGCTGGCTTAGCATGCATTAGCTTTAAAAGCTATTATTATTATTATAACTTTGGTTGACCCATGTATAAGACCCAGTACTGTTGAGCTTGTTCGATTCGCAAGGATTCCCAAGGCGTGGTAGGTTGTCACGCCAAGACCCGCTCATCACCAATTTTGGTATTTCTCATGACACATACGATAACACGGTAGCAGTAGTAGTAGTAGTAGTAGTAGTAGTAGTAGTAGTATAGGTTGTGCACGCCAAGTCCCGCTCATCATCAAACTCCCCCCCCCCCCTTGGTATTCCTGATGACACATACGATAAGTAGTAGTAGTAGTAGTAGTAGTAGTAGTAGTTGTTGCATGGTATAGAGTAGTGATATAGTAGAATAATTATGTTCCTTCCAACAACCAACTATACTCCTAAAATCGATTAATGAAATTTACAAACACATGTGGCAGTCCGTGGATTCGAACCCAGGATGCTCACACCCAAAATCAACACCTTATGCATCGCACCAGTAGGAATAGACTAATATCTGATGTTTGTAAAATATAATGTATGTAACAATATAAAAATAAAAATAAAACTAGTAGTAGTAATCCACGATGATGAGTCTGAGTGCTGACCCCGGAATAGGAAGTAGCTGAATGACTACCAAGTTGGGCGCTTTGATGACTGTTCTGACCTGGTTTAGGGTCCATAAGGGGGATGCACAGGCTGAGTGGTTCAATAAAAAAAAAAAAAAAAAAAAAAAGTAGTAGTAGTAGCCCACCCCACCTTGGTATTCCTGATGACACATACTCTAACACGGTCGTAGTAGGGTTGGGATCTGGAATAG
The DNA here is from genome assembly GCA_032716605.1 of Paralithodes platypus. Taxonomy (NCBI): domain Eukaryota; kingdom Metazoa; phylum Arthropoda; class Malacostraca; order Decapoda; family Lithodidae; genus Paralithodes; species Paralithodes platypus. The sequence goes on along the minus strand of CM064577.1, from coordinate 29,532,468 downwards.
CTACTGTATACCTGTAGTTCAGTTTTATTAAGAGGGAATACACTTCATTACAATTAATTACATTTTGTTAAATAATTTGGAATAACAATATAACCACAATGGCTTTTATTAACATTAAACCACCCTGATAACCACGTTAGTAAACAATTATTGCCATTTACTGAACCCCTTCTGTACCGGCGACGTCTTTTCCAATTTATTCGTTATATTTAGAGGATTTTTTTGCAGTCTAAGAAGGATTATGTGGTAGTAAAAAGGGTTAAGTGAGATAGTTCGAAGCCTGTTAATTGCTGGAGGCCTTTTGATACTGAATAAAATCGTCTAATAGTAGCCAGAATAAAGTTAAAAGGACGCCTCGGTAATGAAGGGGTTAACAATGAATTCCATTCAGTAAGTATCCCTAACGACTATTATTACATAAAGGAAAACAAATATAGCCAAACATTGTTTTGTAAAGGACTATGGAGATTCTGCTGTATGTGTAAAGGAGACAAAAGGCAAAGGTGCATGTAATGAGTGTCCTCCCAAAAAAATAAAGGAGTGACAGAGCTAAATTCAAGGTACAGTTGGCCACTTAAGTTGTTCCTATACTTGATTTTATAAATGGAAATATAATGCACATGATTGAATTACAAGTTTAGTCTCTTAGGTAGTGGTTATTTTATCTGAGTATTCAACTGCTAATTAAAGGAACCCACACTCGAAATTAATTCATACTAATCATGCTTTCATACATAAGATCACAACGAGGAACAGAACTTATGTGGGCAACTGTACATTAGAGTCAAATTGTATGGACGCACGGAGCTTGGAGAAGTTTAAGTCGTAGGATGAGGAAACTATAGATTGAGGGAGAGAGTTCCAGAATATGCTTGTATACTTGTTAGCTTATAATCTACTTCTAGGACTCAAAGGGGTAAATACGATCTCAAGACACCATCTGAATAGCATAGCTACTTCTTAAACTGCATACAATTATCTAATGTTAGGCAAAATGAAACTTCCAAAGACCGTCATCGCACCAAAAAGATCAAGATATAAATACATAATAAAATACAGGACACCAATAACATTAACCCTATTAGGTGCAGGACGGGCCAATTTTGATCCTCCCTGTTTTACTCCATTAGCTTGGAGATTTTAAGACGTTTCACCTCTTTAGTTTGGCGATTATAAGATGCTTCAGCCCAACAAGGTGCGAGCGATAGCGAGCCGGCAATTTGGGAAAAATCGGCATTTTTCTACCGAAAAATTTACATATTTAGCTTGAAGGAGGTCTGGGGGACGTTTATTAGTTTGAAAGGGATTTGGAGAGGCGTTTTTCCAAGTCAAGGAGGTAAACAAATACACATTGTTCGAAAATGGCTAAAACAATCAAAACCCCTTCAATAATAAGTATACAAACTACCATAATAACCCCCCAGACGTTGCACCAGGTAGTGTTAAGCTTTAAAATAAATAATAGAGTAGAGGGCAGCTATAATATTAACCCCTTCAGTACCGGCGACGTCTATTTAACTATATCCTGGCTACTATTAGACGATAGTATTCAGTTTAAAAAGACGTCGCCGCTACAGAAAAGGTTAATCATTCAATATAGACACTCAAGTACAAAGACAGCTATAATATTAAGGGGGAGGCAGACCGTTTTTCTGGACCTCCTTCTCCCTAATGTTTAGCCCCACTAGTTTTGAGATTATAAGACAGTCGGTCCATTAGTTTGGCGATTTTAACACTTGTTGCCCCATTTCGTTGTCAATTTTAAGACCTTTCGTGCCATTTAAGTGTCGATTATTTCCTGGCGAGCGATAGCGAGCCTGCAATTTTAAGAGGAACCGGCCTTCGGCCGGGAAATTTTTCTACCGACAAATGTACAAATTTATCTTGAAGGGGGGTCTAGGGGGTGTTTTTCTAAGCTTGATGGAGGTCTAGCGAGGTAACTAAAAAAATATATGAATAAAGGAATTAATAGACCAAGCAAACGGTCAGTCTCCCCTTAAGCCTTCAATATAAATAAACCAGTCATTCACCTGCAAAATGTAAGGAATTTCGCGAAATTACATCAATTATCTATTCGCACAGTTGACCCCATTCATTAGCACCCCCTCCTTAACCCCTTCTGTAACGGCGAATTATTTTAGTCTTATTTGAGCTATATTTAGACGATTTTATGCAGCTTAGGAACGATCAGTGGGAGTTAAAAGGGATAAATGAGAGAGTCTGAGGTCTTGTCATTGCTAGAGGTACCTCCTAAACTGAATAAAATCGTCTAATAGTTACCAGTATATAATGGAAAGGTCGTCACCGGTACTAAAAGGGTTAATTGAACATAAGAATTAACCTCTACATACGAAACTACCCTCCTAATTCAGTCATACTATACATTTGTGTACAGTCGCGCTAATAAGTGATGTGTCGGCACCAAGTATGTTTGGATCAATAACTAGTATCGGCAATATCTAAGCTTCATTTGTTCGTATCGAGTGAAATATACAAACATGTTCCTACACCTACCCACCCTATTCAACATCTGACATACATTAATACAGCACAGAGAGCCAAACGTAATGGCAGGTGAAACATGACTTATTAGCTAGACTGTACCGGCGATGTCTTTCCAGCTTTATTCTTGCTCTATTTAGATGATTTAGTTTAGCTTAGGAAGGAATTGTGGTAGTGGGTTAAGTGAGATAGTCCATAGCCTGTTAATTGATGGAGGCCCGTAAAACAGAATATACTCGTCTAATAGTAGCAAGAATAACGTTAAAAGGATGTTGTCGGTACAGAAGGGGTTAATGATTGCATAAATATAATAACTGAGTGAATCAAATAACTGTTGCCAGGTGAACGTCCGTAGCACAGGTGTGCAGGTGTGCAGGTGTGCAGGTGTGCTTATTAGTACTATAAGTATTCCAAACTATTATATATATATATATATATTTATATATATATATATATATATATATATATATATATATATATATATATATATATATATATATATATATATATATATATATATATAATTGGGTATATTGAGTGATTAACCTTTCTATCCATATATAGTGAATGGATTTGAATAGTGGTGTGTTTATAATTATGTATGTACCGGTATGTAGGGAGTTACCCCTTCTGTACCGGCGACCTATTTTTAGATATATTCTAGCTATATTTATACGATTTTGTGCAGCTTAAGAAGGATGTGTGATATTAAAAAAGGTTAAGTGAGATAGTTCGAAGCCTGTTAATTTAAGTTGAATAACATCGTTTAATAGTAGCCAGAATATAGTCGTATGGACGGCACAGGTACAGAAGGAGTTAATGAGATGAGAGAAGAGGTGTTGCCAGCCGCTGACACACACACAAACACACACCCACCCACACCCACACACCCACCTTGGCTCCTACTCAACCTCACCTCTATAACTAACTACTTCTTATTTATGGTTAGTATTCCTTTAGTCAGTACGGTAATAACTCACTTTAAGGGGAGATGGGTCGTTTTTCGGGCTCACCTTCTTCCTCATGTTCAGCCCCATTAGTTTTCAGATTTGAAGACGCTTGTTCCATTAGTTTGGCGATTTTAAGACCTTTCACCCCATTTCTTTGTCAATATTAAGATCTTTTGAGCCATTTAGGTGTCGATTTTTTTCCTGGCGAGCGAAAGTGAGCCTGTAATTTTAGGAGGAATCGGCCTACGGCCGCGACATTTTTCTACCGAAAAATTTACAAATTCATCTTGAAAAGGGTTGTAGGGGGTATTTTTTTTAAGCTTGATAGAGGTCTAGGGAGGAAACTAAGAACAAAACAATATAAACCAAATAATAAAACTAATAGAAAGACCAATAAAAAGACCAACAAATACCGCCTTCTGCCCTTAAGAGGAGCAATATTGGGTTTCTGGCGATTATGCACTATATTTTCTCATAAAAGGCTTGATCATGAGGCATAACTTGAATCGAGAGTTTTGTGTGGGCATGTTTGGGTGTGAGAACAAATACTGAATGTGTAATAATACTCATAATAATCGGTTTATTCCGTGAGAGAGAGAGAGAGAGAGAGAGAGAGAGAGAGAGTGTGAGTGTGTGTCTACTACTACTCTACGTGGCGTTAAGAATTAGTCACACATAAATTTAGCTTTTGGCGAAGATTCAACGGCTTGAATTAGGCAGGTAAAGAAAACGGAATTAATTTACCTGGGGAGACTGAACTAGAGTACTACACAAACTATTAACCCATTCTGTACCGGCAACGTCTTTTCAACTTAAGGCACCATGACGCCTTTTTACCTTTGATTTTGGCTTAAATTAGATGATTTTATGCAGTTTAAGAAGGACCTATGTTACTAAGAGGGTTTATTGAGATCGTACTTCCCCATTTGAGTCGTATAGGTAGATTACAAAGTAAAGAAAATCGTCTAATGGTAACCAGAATATGATGAAATTGTCTAATAATTGCCAGAATAAGATGAGAAGGACGAATGGACTAGTTTTCGATTGCAATGCTAAAGAGCTTCAGCATAATACGAGAAATAACTTGCTCATAGAAAATTGCCGGAAAAAGCGCTCGTGTGACGCCGCTTTAAGGGGAGATGGGTCGTTTTTCTGGGCTCCTTCTTCCTCATTTTTTAGCACCATTCGATTTCGGATTTTAAGACATTCGGCCCATTAGTTTGGCGATTTTAAGACCTTTCGTCCCATTTCTTTGCCGATATTAAGACTTTTCGTGTCATTTAGGTGTCAATATTTTCCTGGCATGCGATAACGAGCCTGTAATTAAAGAGGAACCTCTAGCAATAATAAGGCTTCAAACTATCTCAACCAACCCTTTTCACTACTACAGATCCTTCCTAAGCTGCATAATATCGTCTAAATATAGGTACAATAAAATACAACACATGTCGCTGGTACTCAAAGGCCTCGACTGAATATAAATTATGTTAGGTAGCTGAATTATGATCAAACTTAACCCCTTCAGCCCGTTGACGTACGTTTTGTCTTAATCTGGTTACCATTAGGCGATTTTTCTTACTTAAAATCTACCTTTAGGAATCAGAGGGGTAAATACGACCTCAATAATCCATCTTAATAACATAGGTCTTCCCTAAACTGCATAAACTCGTCTAGTTTTTGCGAGAATCATAGTGATTGCTTACCTAGTGATGGATAAGAGGCTAGGGAGTCTATGTTTTTTTTAAGCTTAATGGAGGTCTAGGGAGGAAAGTACAAGAATGACATACATACATACATATATATATATATATATATATATATATATGAACAAACAAATAAGCCCATCCCCCCTTAAAGTTATATCAAACATCCAATAGTTAAATACGGTATGCATGTCCATTGTCCAGGCCTTTTGACCCTCCCTTGAATTTGGCTCTGTCACTCATTTGGCTTTGGGTAGACATTCGTACAGGCAACCTGCCTTTTGTCTCCTCCATACACATATTAAAAAACACAAAAACAAAAACAAAAACATAACGTATATATAACAAGAAATGTTGCATTCCTTGAAGTGTTTTATAGATAATTGTATAACATATTCAATTTCACAAACTTGATTCCTGTTGCATTCTCTATTCTATATATTTTGTGACTAAATATGACTGCCTTGGCTGGGATCGAACCCAGGTCAAGTAGATTCAAACTTAGGCGTGCTATCCATGTACTCTGCCCCGCATTCATGCATGTTTATTATTTAACCCCATTTTCTACATAAATAGGTTAGTTTGTCCTAAAACATAGTGTGATACGTCAGCTGATGTACACCATAGAAAACTAGGTAACGTTTACTCTTTTCATGGCTAACTATTTCATTTTCTGTAAATGTTCCTACTCTTACACGCCTACACACATTCACACACTTACGAGCACATTTACAATCGTGCACACCCTTTCAAACACAGTCTGCATCCACAGACTGTTGGGGCTCGTACTGAAGAGGTTTTAAAGAATAAAACATAACGAGAAAGAAAGCTCACTTCTAGCGTTAGTAAAAGGCCTGAGCAACCTACAAAGCAGTGAAAAAACTCACGTCATAATTCATTATTTTTGCTTACAAATAAATACATAAATATATATATTCATAAATACAGTATATAATATTGTATATATATATATATATATATATATATATATATATATATATATATATATATATATATATATATAGAGAGAGAGAGAGAGAGAGATCTAATATGTTTACACTCTTGATTATCAAACAGCTGAAGTGAGGCGTCTAACTGATGTTATCATTACTTGATTTAACCCCTTCTATACCGGCGACGTCTTTTCATAATATTCTAGCTACTATTAGACGATTATATTTAGTTTAAAAAGGGCCTCCAGCAATTAACAGGTTTCGAACTATCTTACTTAACCCTTTTTAGAACCACAGATACTTCTTAAACTGCACAAAATCGTCTAAATATAGCTAGAAAAATACAAATACGTCGCCGGTAAAGAGAGGATTACAGATTATATGAAGGAGAAATATATATTGGGTAGGAGGTAATTGAATTTTATATATTTATTATATCTGGTTTCCTAAAATTTACATTATAGGAAACAAGATATGTAATGTGTTTCCAGTCAGTAACATGGGAAAACCTGCAAGAATCATAAATTTATGAACACCATGAGTTCACCGTAATCCACTAAATAAGGCTTGACAACTTAATCCACCTATTTGTAAAGTAAAAATATCTCACTCCCCCCCTTCCCCCCTCCTCTCTTATACTATAGTAAATTATATTATATTATAGTAAACACACAAGAAGACACGGGCCGACTGTAGTGTTCCAGTGGACCAGGGAAAACAACATGCAATTCAATGAGGACAAATTCCAATTAATACGGTACGGAGATAATAATGGTGTTAAAGAAATTACAAATTACTTAACAGAATCTAACCACATAATAGAACGGAAAGACAGCGTGAAAGACCTTGGGGTATTAATGTCTGAAAATATGGGTTTCAAAGTACATAACCAGGTCAAAGTGGCGGCTGCGAAACGTCTAACGGGTTGGATTCTGCGTACTTTTAAAACACGCGGTGAAGTACCTATGATAACGCTCTTCAAATCTCTAGTGCTACCGCGGCTTGAATATTGTAGCGTATTAACATCCCCATACAAAGCAGGTGAAATAAATGACGTAGAGAGTGTACAAAGAAATTTCACTTCGCATATAAGTTCGATAAAACAGCTACACTATTGGGAGCGTTTAAGAGCACTGAATCTGTACTCACTGGAACGTAGAAGAGAACGTTACCTAATAATATACACGTGGAAAATCGCAGAGGGTTTAGTACCAAACCTACATACTCCGATAGTCATGAAATTCAGTGATAGGAGAGGCTGGGAATGCGAAATCCCCCGGATGAATAACAGGGGTGCTATGGGCTCTCTGCGAGAGGGCTGGTTATCACACAGAGGCCCACGTCTCTTCAACAAACTCCCACGGCGAGTAAGAGACATGAGGAACGTCTCGTTAGACAGCTTCAAGAGAGCCCTGGATGTCGAACTGCAAAAGGTGCCAGACGAGCCCATCCTCGCAAGGGAGCGAGCTGTCGCTTCAAACAGTCTACTGCACCAAATCACCACCCAAAACGAGGGGCGTCGCGCTCCTTGGTGCCGCTAGAAGAGTGGCGAACACATCAAAAGGTAAGGTATCTCTCTCACTCTCTTACTCTGTCTGTCTGTCTGTCTGTCTGTCTGTCTGTCTGTCTGTCTGTCTGTCTGTCTGTCTGTCTCTCTCTCTCTCTCTCTCTCTCTAATATATATATACATATTTATAATCTCTATGAATACCAGTTTATATGTGTGCATATGTGTAAGTACTGTATGTATGTACAGGGTATGTATGTATTGTTTATATGTTTAATCTTAAATGTAATTTTGAGTATATACTGTATGTCTGTGCTTATATGTATGTATGTATGCTTGTGTGCGTGTATGAATGAAATAATACGCCTATAGCAACGGAATGACGCACATACACTGACACGTACACAGCCAAGGACCGGGCTAGGTGTACACGATGAACGTCAATACAGCCACGGCAACACAGATACACACACGGATCACTACGACGCAGTACACACACACACACACACACACACACACACAAACACATACATATCACTACAACTCACACACACACACACACACCACTATTACGCAACGCACACATAAACACACACACATCACTACAACACACACCAAACATCACATACACACACAATCTTACGCACACATCACTACAACGCAACACACACCAACACACACATACATACACACACCATAATATTTCAGCTGCCATACATAAACAGTAATTTGGGAGGAATGTGATATATGTATGTGATTGTAAAGTTGCCCCCAGAAATTCGCTTAGACAATTGATCGAGGTGCGACAATCAAGCAATCAATAATTCTATTGTACGAAAGCAGAAAGGTTGAGGGCTAGAGAGTGCTGGAGTGACCTTGGTGATCCCTGGTCTCTGGGTCTTCTCCTGGGTGACCTAGATGTGTGATTTTGTGTTTTTGTTTTTGTGTTCATTGTTTTTGTTGTTTTGTGTTGTGTTGTCCCTATTCGGGCTCTGTCTCGAGCCGACCACCCCGAGTAATAATAATACAACAAAAAACAAAAAATAAAAAAACAATGAAGAATGTGCCTGAACAAATAGATAGATAGATAGATAGATAGACCAAAGAATTATGTTATGCAGCAGTGTTTTTTCTGGACCCCCTTCTACCTCATGCTTAACCCCATTACTTTCGAGATTTTAGGATGTTCACCCAATTAGTTTGTCAATTTTAACCCGTTCAGTACCGGTGACGTCCTTTTAATTGTGTTCTGGCAACTATTAGACGATTTTATTCAGCTTAGGAACGACGTCTACCCATTAAAAGGCTACAGACTATATAATTTACAATAGTCATTTTAGCTACCATATATCCTTCCCAAGCTTCATAAAGTCGTCTAAATGTAGCTGAAATCAAATGGAAAATATGTCGATGGTACAGAAGGGGTTAAGACCTTACCCCGTATGTTTGCCAATTTTGAGACCTTTCTGCTATTTAGGTGTCGATTTATTTCCTGGCGAGCGATAGCAACCCTATAATTTGGGAGGAACCGGTATCTTGGGGGTATTTTGTAAAGCTTGATGGAGATCTAGGCGAAAACAAAAATCCTCAAATATAATTACACAAAATATCATAATACCTCACAAGACGTCGGATCAGATAGTGCTAACAGGCAAATACATAATACCGTACTGAAAAATAAAATAAAATAAATATTGATAATAATAAGAAACTACACCCGTAATTCCAGCTAAACGTTTCTCTCTCCATAAAGTATCTCACAGGCGGGGTGCGAACTTATGTGGGTAACCGTACATTTATATTACCGAGATTCCTACCTGCGCAGTACCAGACCTAATTGTCCTGGTCACCGCGCATAACAGTGATCACCCCCACTACCACATGTTATTGATTACCTAGAATAACAGAGTACGTGTAGCGATATGTCCCGAGAGTCGTAGTGCTTTTTAGCAGCACATGCTGGCTATCATTAGACGATTTTATACAGCTTAGGAGGGATATGTGGGAATCAAAGGGGTAAAACACTATCTCAATTAATCCTCTGTCTCACATACTCTTCCTAATCTGAATAAAATCGTCTAATATTTGCCAGAAAACAGAAAATAAGTGCGCCATCGATCCTCAGGGGGGTAAGATATCGTGACTCTGCTTGACCAGGGTACCCTATCTAAATTTCTAACCAGTTCTATCACACACTTCTCCTTGGCCGGGACTGTCTGCTCTTACTCACTCAGGTCAGCAATACAGGATTTAGTTATTAAGTAACACCCCGTTCTTAACATTAATCATCAATTACAAACCCCAATGCACTTGAATAAACTAATGAAAGCATATGGTCCTCCAGGGATTCCAACTCGGGACACTACACCCAGAACATAAGCATCTAAACCATTACACCACCAACACAGTATAATGAATAAATACTATATTTTGGTTTCACAGACAAATAGGTGACAAATGAACATTAAGGATACCTGTAATTGATTTAATTATATTTTATATATTGTAGGGCCTAAAGTGAATAGTTCAAAAGATACATTTAAAGTGCAATGGGGTATTTAAAGTGTCCATAATAATATATCCATTTAACCCTTTCTGTACCGGCGACGTCTGATTAATTTTAGCTTAGATATGTTTAGACGATTTTGTGCAGCTTAAGAAGGATCTGTGGTAGTATAAAGGGTTAAGTGAGATAGTGCGAAACCTGTTAATTGCTGGAGACTCCTTTTAAACTGAATAATATCGTCTAATTGTAGCCAGCATATACCTGGTAGTTAAAAAGACGTCGCCGGTACAGAAAGGGTTAAAGGTATATTGGTGATCATAAACTTATCTAATATAAGTAGAAATAGTTAAATCAATACCAATATACCCAATGATCTTATATACCCTTTCCATAACCATTCTATAAACCTTGACCAGCTGATTACCGAGAAATTAGCATGTACAGTCGCCCACATAAGTTCTGTTTATCTCCATGATTTTATACATTATTATTATTATTATTATTATTATTATTATTATTACATGGAAATGTAATGCGTATAACTGAATTACTTGTGTAGTTTCTTATGCAGTGGTTAACTCATCTGATTAGTTAACTGATAATGAAAAGAAACCACACTCGTAATTCATTCACACTATTTTACTATCAAACATAAGATCACGACGGGGAACAGAACTTATGTGGCCAACTGTACACTCGGATGCCATAGTCTCTAGCCCACTCGTAAACATTCGTGGATCCCCTATGTTTTTCTTTATGCAATTATAACTATCTTGATTAATTTTTAGATATAAATTGCTTTTCCATAAACAGTATATATAGTTCTGTAGTTGATTTATAGACAAATATATTCATGATTTAGTTTCCAGAGAAATACTTGCATTATTAGAAATAGGGGAAGTTCACGACTATTTACGAGTGGGCTGGAGACTATGGTACCCGAGTGTACATAATATAATCTATCCAGAGTGGTTGAGTTGCCTTAAGGGAGCCCACCTTGCTTTTTTCTCTTTCTCTCCCTCTCTCTTTGGCTTGTATCCATTCGGCCCCATCCAGCCTACTGTTTTAAGACGTTTAACCCCATTCAGGTGTCAATATTTTCCTGCGAGCCAGCATATATATATTTTTGTTTTGACAGCAAGCTAGATTTGTAAATTTTTCGATAGATTTTTTTTTGGATTTCTCCATAAATGCTGGCTTGCTATCGCTAGCCAGGAGGAAATAGACCCTTGGATGTGGATAAATGTTTCAAAACAGTTGGCTGAATAGGGCCGAATGGATACAAGCCAGGGAGAGAAAAAAGGAGAGAAAGATACAAAAAAAGCCAGTGACCTCCCTTAAGGGGAGATATCCACTTGAGGGACTTTTTTCTTGACCCCTTTCTCCCTCATGTTTAGCCCCATTGCTTTTGAGATTTTAAGAAGTTTGCCCCATTAGTTTGGTGATTTTTAAGAATTTCCGCCCCATTCTGTCAATTTTAAGACCTTTCGTGCCATTTAGGTGTCGATTTTATCCTGGCGAGCGATAGCGAGCCAGTAATTTAAGAGTAATCGGCCTTCGGCCGGGACATTTTTCTACCGAAAAATGTACAAATTTATCTTGAAAGGGGGTCAAGGGGGTGAAATTTTAAGATTGCTTGAGGAGTAGGAAACAAACTAGAAACCTCCCCTTAAGAGCGTGTATGGACTGTATGTCTGTGCGTTGCTAGAAACACAGTCTGGTATCTTAGAAACCCATGCGAGCCACTTCTCAGGGGGACCTAGAATAACAGTTTAACGGTGACCGGACAACTCAACCAGTAGACCATTTCAACCAGTACCAAATTAACCAATACGGTTAGGTTAGGTTAGGTTAGGTTAGGTTAGTACTATATTTTGGCACTGGTTGGGTTGGTCTTGGTTGATTTGGCACTGGTTTGAGAGCTACTGGTTGAAATGGTCTACTGGTTGAGATGTCCGGGAACCCAGTTTAACCCATTCTGTACCAGCGACGACTGTTTTATACATTTCTAGCTATTTTTTGACGATGCTACGCAGCTTAGGAAGGATCTGTGGTAGTTAAACGTGTTGATTGAGATAGTTCGAAGCCTTATAATTGCTAGAGATCCTTCCTAAACTGAATAAACTCGATTAGTAGTAGCCAGACTAAAATAGAAAGGATGTCAACGGTACAGAAAGGGTTAAGGGTCACTAATCTCTCCTATCAGTGTTCTTATAGCTAGCCTAAAATGATTCCAATTTGTAGGCTATATTTTTTTACATGTTTTGGTTTGTCGTGGGAGATTGGAGGAGCTATCGAGCTATCTATCGATCTATCTATCTATCTATTGCCTCGATGTTGTGTATTTTGTGAAAGTTAATCTTAGTAATGCATGTTATACACTTCGTAGGGGTACCAATGTTAACAGAGTAGCCATTGGTATCCCTTACTTGAAGAGAAAGAAGAAGAAGAAGAAGAAGAAATACATTTGATCCATCTGCTATTAATATTAAATTATTAATGCATTAGCTATTACACATTCATTTTTTTTTTTTTGGGGGGGGGGGGTTTCTGGACTACCTTCTGCCTCACGTTTAGCCCCATTATATATATATATATATATATATATATATATATATATATATGCATACCACCTCCTTTACGTAGGGCACGTGGTACCCGTCTTGCAACTCAATCCCACCCCTACTCTGTGCAACTCTCCAACCCAAGAGTGAAACGTTACTCTCAAACTTTCTTCTACTCAACAGCTGAGCTCTGGAACTCTCTCCCAGAATCAGTCTTTCCCTCTTCCTATGACTTAAATTGCTTCAAACTCCGTGTGTCCAGGCATTTTGGCTCGAACGTCCCTTGATTTTGGCCCTGTCACTCTTTCAACTATGGGGGAGGCACTCGCTATAGGCAGTAATGCCTTTTGCCTCCCTCAATCACATAGAAAAAAATAAAAAATAAAATAAAATATACCGGTATATACAGTATATATTTATTATTTATTTTATTTTTTATTTTTTTGAGGGAGAAAGAGGCCCAGGAAATACACTCCCTTAAATAATAGCTTATAGACTGCCCCCCAACCTTCCATGTGTTCCAGCATGACACTGAGGCGAGCTGGGCGTCTGGCATCATTGGTGGCTGGTGGTGGTGGTGCTGGTGGTGGTGGGATGCTGGTTCTACTGATGTTCATCCCTGTTGCGTCTGCAGGAGGTGTGTGTATATATATATATATATATATATATATATATATATATATATATATATATATATATATATTGCATGAAGGCGAGTATTGGCTCAATGAAGCAACTTGGTTGAGCCCGAGAACTTTCAGTCTTCTACTGTACTTCTCATTTCTCCGCTTGTTCTTCTGTCCAATTGCTCTTCTTTCCTAATTTACTCCAGCCATCTGGTCTGGTCAGTATTGGCTCACTTGTATTTATGAGATATACTTAAAATCTAATAAATATTTGAACCAATAAACACAATAGACGGTAAACCCTTACAGACGGTAGCTGGAGTCCTTGGTCGATGCTACACACCCAATGTACCAAGCCATGCGGGTCGGGAACCACTCAGCGTATCCGGACCTGCAACAAACCCGAGGCCACGGATAATGGGCAGATGTGTCGGCCGGACGGGTTCATCAGCTCCTTGGAGTCCTTCTACGAGCTACAGCACTTCCCCTGCAACGTCAAAACTTGCTTTGGTGAGTCCTTAGTACCTTTTTAACCCTTTGAGTACCAGCGATGTGGGTTAAATTTTGTTCTAGCTATATTTAGACGATAATTATTATGCAGTCCAGGAGGGATCTGTGGTAGCTAAAAGGGTTGATTGAGATACTTTGAAGCCTTATTATTGCTAGAGGTCCTTCCAAAGCTGAGTAAGATCGTCTAATAGTTGCCAGAGTATGATTTCTGCATGTGGTGTCCTGGGTTCGAATCCCTGGAGGATCACATGCTTTCATTAGTTTCATTGAGAGATATTGACTGTCTTGATAACATAATGGTTAGTGCGCGGAATTTCAGTGTGAGTGTCCTAGGTTCGAGTCTTTGGAGTACCACATGTATTCATTAGTTTAAAAACAGACAGTTAGGGGTGGGGGATGGGGGGTGGTGGGGTACGCCACTAACACCATGGGGGTTAAGGGGGGATGTTTCTTGGGACCCCACCTTCTCCCTCATTTCGGACCATTTCTTTGTCAATCTTAAGACCTTTCGTGCCATTTAGGTGTTGCTTTTTACAAGTTAAGAGGAAACGGTCTTTTGGCCGATGCATTTTCTACCGAAGAATGCGTACATTTTTCTCTCTCTCTCTCTCTCAGTGCTATATTGTGTCCCCCTCACAGAGGGCACATGAAGCTGTCTCTGTCTCTCTCTCTCTCTCTCTATCTATCTATATACGTATCTATCTATCTATCTATGTATCTATCTATTTATCTCACCCTCTCTCTCTCTCTCCACAGACGGCATATGGAGCGAGCCGACCAACTGCTCCGTGGAATGTGGCCGCGGGATTCGACACCGGTACGCCATGTGCGGGGACAACAAGCTGTGCGAGGGCAACCACGCTAAGAGTAAGGAGGAACCCTGCAATACGTGGAACAAGACCAGTTGCCCGGGTAGGTAAAAATGTAAAAAATTATCTTGAAAGGGGCTCTAGAGGGTGTCATTTTAAGCTTGATGTAGGTCTAGGTAACAAATTAAAAACCTCCCTTTAATGCCCTAGCTAACCACATCTTATAGCTAACCTAGAACCCTATCTCTCACCCCCAGACCCGTGCATCAAGGTTCGTAATGACAAGACGTGCCCCGAAATGGCCGACTGCCGCGACGAGTCCGACGAAGTGGACCCCAAGCCCACCTGTGTCTGTACTATGGGCAACGTTATGGGCAAGGATGGGAAGTGTGCACGTAAGTTGTTGTGTCTGTTTGTCCAGTGGTTAAATATACACACATACATATACACACACTTACATACAACCCCTGCATCAAGGTCCGAACAGACAAGATGTACCCAGGCATGGCTGATCGCCGCGACGACTCCGACGAACTGGACCCTAAAGCAGGCGTCACACCACGCCGACTTGAGCCAAGACTGACCACGACCTTGAGTCGTGGTCAGGAGTGCCGACCTTCGGCGGAGAGATTAAGGATTGGGGGGGGGGGGGGGATTTTTGGACGGGACTCAGTATGGATGGCCACGCCACCTGACGGCGACCTGACGGCGACCTGATGGGGTAGAGCGGCGCCCATGCCGGACTGAATGTGAGTTTTAGGTCGCCGCTGGAGTGCCGATCTGCGGCGTAGTGCGTCGACAACGACCCGACGAACGGCGTCGACAGGAGTTAGGGCGGTGTCAATATGCATTACTGTGCCGATGAGCGGCGACCCCTTCAGTAGGTGGTGGTGGTGGTGGGGGGGTAGGGTGGTTGGGGGGGAGGCGGGGGGGAGGCAGGGGGGTAGGTAGGGGGGGTAGGGAAGGAGGGGGGTGGTGGTGGGGGGCGGGAGGGGACAGGGGGTGGGGGTTAGGGGGAGGGGAGGGGGTGTAGGGTGGTAGGGGGGGTTAGCGGGAGGGGGGGGAGTTAGGGTGGTAGGGGGGCTCATTGTTGGTTAACCCCCCCCCCCACCCCTCCTTCCTTCCCCCCACCCCCCTGCCCCATCCCACCTCCCACCACCTCCCTACCACCCCCCCCCCCCCCTCCTTCCCTCCCCCCCCCTCCCTGCTCCCCACCCCCCTACCACCCTACCCCCCCCCCTCCTTCCTTCCCCCCTACCCCCTCCCCCCCGCACCCTCCCTACCTCCCCTCCTTCCTTCCCCCCCCCTCCCCCCCCCCCACCACCCCCCGCATGACCCCGAACGACGGCGACCGAACTCAAGGTGGGGTATATAAAAGCTACACCAAAGGGTGGGCCTCATCAGTATACCTTCAGCCACCGTAACGGGAGGGGGTCCCCGCATGGCGGCGCATAACGGGGACCTCGGTATGTTTTTACGCCGCTTGGAGGGGATGGCCGCCAACCATCGCCGCCTATGACGCCGTTTGACGGCGACCACCCCCTCGGGAGTACATAATCCAGGACCGTTAGGGCATCGTTGGGTCGCCGCAAGCCGCCGCTGATCCCCGCAGGTTGTTATGGTGACGCCGCCTGACGCAGACCTCATTTATGGTGCCGTGTGCCACTGCACTGACGCCTACCGTTTCCCGTCAAGCGTCGTCAATCGCCGTCAAGCGCCGCCAAGCGCCGTCACACGCCATCAGCCTCCAGTCCCCTTCCCGTCCCATTTTTTTGACCTCACTCCACGCCGACTTGATTTCAAATGTTACGCTTGTAGAACTTTTGAGGGGGTATGTGAAGACCAATCCCGACCTGTTTGTTAGGTTGGCGACGGCCCATGATGCGCGGCGACGTAGACAAAGACTGTCCACGACCCTTAGGTCGCGGACAGTCTTGGCCTAAAATCGGCTAGGTGTGACGGGTGCTTAAAGCCTCTGTCACACACAGGACTGTCAACATGTCCTTGCGCCGTCCTTGGCCTTTTTTCCGGAATTCTGGGTCGGGACCGAATGTGGGAACCTGGCTAAAGAAAATCATCTAATGGTAACCAGGATATGATGTAAAATACGTCATCGAGCTGAAGGGGTTGCAGAACTTTGCGAAACACATGGTCACATTAAAGTCTGAAAGGGTCAGGACGCCAGTGTGACAGGCCTTTATGGGGGGTCACCGTCTTTTTTAATCTTTCTCTCCTTTTCTTTCTTTCCTTGGCTTGTATCCATTCGGCCCCATTCAGCCAACTGTTTTAAGACGTTTATCCCCATCCAGGTGTCGATTTCTTCCTAGCGAGCGATAGCGAGCCAGCATTGCATGGAGAAATTCGGCTTCGCCGGAGAAATTTTTCTATCGAAAAATTTACAAATTTAGCTTGCTGTAAAAAAAAAAAAATATATATGCTGGCTCGCTACCACTCACCAGGAAAATATTGACACATGGATGGGGGTAAACGTCTTAAAACAGTAGGCTGAATAGGGCCGAATGGATACAAGCCAATGAGAGAGGGAGAGAAAGAGAAAAAAAGCGAGGTGGGCTCCCTTAAGCCTACCTGTGTCTGTACTATGGGCAAGGCAAAGATGGGAGGTGTGGGCATGAGTTAGATATTTGTTTGTTTGTTCAGTGGTTAACATGGACACATACAAACACTTATGCACACACACACACACACACTTAAATACACACACACTTACATACGGACATACATACACACACACTTACATAAACACACACACTTTGCCATAGACACAGAGGCCATTGATTGCGATGATTTTGTGTAGTTTAATCATATTTTTCTAAGCGTATGAAGGAGACATAAGGCAAAGCTGCATGTAACAAGTGTACCCCCCAAAGTTTTACATATTATATAATAATGAATGAGAAATATAAGGAAATGCCCTAAGCTGATGGTACCGGTGTTTACGGACAGGTGATAGTACGGGTATTTTTGGACAGATCTGAAGCCCACCCAGCCAATTATGCGATGGATCTTGACTCAGCTCCCTGCCCATAAGCTAGTGGACTTAATGATATTGAGTGCGTAGATTTATCATTCACATAGTTTCTGATACATTCTACTACAAGATAATAGACTAAACTGATGGTACGGGTATTTTTGAACAGGTCCGAAGCCCACCCAGCCCACGATGCGGCCTGTCCCATCGCTGCCTCCCGCACAGAAGCTGGTGGTCACGGTGGTATCCAAGACGGCCTCCACCATCCTTATCATCTGCGTCTCCATCTGCCTGGGCGTCTTCCTCTTCCTCCGCATCTTCAGCCTGGACCGCGTGATCCAGATGAACATGGAGATCGCCCTCCTGACCGCTCATGTCTTGTTGGTGTTCCCGCCACAATTGACTGAGGCTGAGGTAAGGCAGCGAGCAGTGGATGTTATTTAGCTTTGGAAGCGCCTCTAAAAGTCTGATTGGAACGAACTATCTCGATTAATCCTCTGAATCCAACATTTCTTTACAAAACTGAATTGAATTATATTTTCTAAGTATAGGCAGCATTCAGGACATCAAAGTATCTTGAGCCTGGACTAAGTGATACATAAAAACAATGGAGATCGTCCTGCTGTTGGTATTCCCTTTGCACCTAAGTGACGTTAGGGTAAGGCGGCTAGTATTATAGTTATGATATTATTAAGCTTTGGAAGGGCCTCTACAACAAGACAAATGGATAAATAACTATCCTATGAGTCCCACAAGTATACCTAAGCAGCATAAAATTCTCTAATGATAGCCAGGATACAAGGAAGAAGGAGGTTCCGTCATACTGAAACATATCTCGGGCTTGGACAAATGAATATAGAGATTGCTTTATTGTCGGCTCATGTGTTGTTGATCTTCACTTCGCAGCTGACTGACGTTCAGGTGAGAATGCCTAACTCCTTCCATATGCTGGTATGATTTTCACTTTACTCTAGTTGATATTATCCATTTTCTTCTTCGCATTCATGTTCCTAGAATCCCAGTACATAAATAATTACATGGCTGCTGTGAGAAAATTGACGCTAATATACTACACCAAATCTTATACTCTTCTCCAATTTCCAGACCACGTGTCGCATAATAAAGTTAAGCATCATCGTTCACTTCTTCTTTACGGCTTGCTCTGCATTCATGTTCCTGGAAACGCTGCATATGTACTGTTCAATGGCCTTTGTACTGCAATTGAAGCTAATAATTATACCCTACCTAATCGGAAACACACTTTTCTTATTCCAGACCATGTGTCGCATAGTGAGTATCCTGATCCACTTCTTCTTCACGGCCTGCTTTGCGTTCATGTTCCTGGAGGCGCTGCACATGTACAGCTACGTGGCCTTCGTGATCAAGCAGGACGGGTTGTGCTCTCGGCTGCAGAACATGGTGGTCGGCTGGGGCATGGCGGCCTTGGTGGTCATGCTGTGTGTCGGCTTCCAGTATGAGAGCTACGCGGCTTCTTACCAGTACGTGACATTGCTTTCTCAGGTCAAGTCAGGTGAAGGTATTGAGGGATAAGCCTTTACAACGGCCTTGGTGGTCATGCTGTGTGTCGGCTTCCAGTACGAGAGCTATGCGACTTCTTACCAGTACGTGACATTGCTTTTGGCTTACTCCATATGCCATCTGTAGAGAGAGAGAGAGAGAGTGAGAGAGCGTGTTTATCATTCTATTACTATTATGTTCTATACAGTTGTCCTCCATATTCGTTGTTCGCCTTAGCTTTGGTGAATCCTCGACTCTACTATTTCAACTAAAATATACTTCCTCACGTTCTATTACTTTGAGTAGAGAAACATAGGTAACATTAGGAAGAGAGTGATTGTACTTTAAGTTAACTACACAATATGTAAGGCATGGTCAGCTATGCGAATTCAGACATCACTACTTAAGAACCAGAAATCAGAGTATGGCCGCGTATCATGCTGACCGAGAACAGCGCTCTGCAGGTTCCAAACTACTGTATTGAACTACTGAACCCAAACCCAGGAAAGTGCGATAGAAATTATTCTATATTAGTTACCCCATGAGGACGAGTTTCCTTCCGTTTTCTTTGATGAAGAAATTAGGGTTTTCTATGAGAGATAAGCCTTTGGACGTTTAGAGGCAATACAATATCCATAACTTACATGCCGCTTTCTGATGCAACAGAACCACAATATTAGGTATAGATTTAATACAGCTCACCTGAGATTTTAGCCTACACCTAATTGACCATTTCCTATTTTGGGCTATAAGGAAGTTGTGGCTGTAGACATAGATAATTAGCAGAAATATGAACTAAGAAGATATCGGTATTATTCTTTCGAACAAATTCCAAATTTAGCTGGTCAGGGTTGGCATATTTTTTATAGTTTGAAAAAAGTCTGGGAAGCCATGGGGACAAACCAAAATCTATCTATCTATTTATCTATATGCTCAGGCCCAATCCCCATTTTGGGGGTAGCCGACTCAAGACAGAGCAAGAACAGGGAAAACACAAATGCATTGCTCAAAAATGATAGAAAAATGCAAAATCCTCAATACTGCTTTAAACAAAATATCTGTTAAACCATAAGCTTACTGTATGCTTAGTATGCATTAATGTAGATATATTTATGTATTTATGTATATATTTCAGCTGCTGGATGGACATAGACAGCCCACTACTCTACAGTCAGCTGATCCCCATACTGATTCTGGTGATCCTAACCTTTTCATCAATCTAGTGTCCGACACAAGAGCTTGATGTGTACTTTTATATATGTTAACCCCTTCTGTACCGACGTCGTCCTTTTAACTTTATTCTGGCTATTATTAGACGATTTTATTCAGTTTAAATGATCAGGCTTCGAACTACCTCACTTGACCCTTTTTACTACAACAGATCCTTCTTATTAACCTGCACACAATCGTCTAAATATAGCACGAACACTGTTAAAAAGATGTCACCGGTACAGAAGGGGTTAATGTAGATATATTTATGTATTTATGTATATATTTCAGCTGCTGGCTTGATATAGACAACCCACTACTCTATGGACAGCTGATCCCCATTCTGATTCTGGTCATATTTGATCTTGTAGCTTTCCCATGAGCTTTCTGTATGATTTATTTATTAATGTGGATATACTTATGTATTAAAGTATGTATATATTTCAGCTGTTACCTCGACATAGACAGCCCACTACTCTACGTCCAGGTGATCCCCATTCTGATTCTTGAAATTCTAACCTTCTCACCAATCAATCTAGTATCTAAACCATGAGCTTGATGTGTGCTTTACATGTATTAATGTAGATATATTACTGAGTGTATGTATATATTTCAGTTGCTGGGTCGACATAGACACCCAACTACTCTACGGCCAGCTGATCCCCATACTGATCCTAGTCCTCCTAACCTTCTCACTGATCGAGGCGGCCGGGGCTGCTGACTACAAGGGCATCAAGGGTGAGTACTGGCATATAGCGTTAACCCCTTCTGTACCGCTGACGTCTTTTTTATTTTATTCTGGCAATTATTAGACAATTTTATTCAACTTAGGAAGGACGTATACCCATGAAGAGGTTACAGACTATCTCAATGAATCCTTTTAGCTACCACAGATCCTTCCTAAGCTGCACAAAATCGTCTAAATATAGCAACAAATACAATCAACAAATGTTTAAATCCAGTTGTTACAAACATTTTATGAATGGAGGATGCCTTTAGGCACATGGACCTTTTTGTTTTATCTGTGTTTTTCCTTCCTCCGTTCATTGTCTCTTAAAAAAAAAAAAAAAAAAAAAGTATAAAATTGAAAAGATGTCGCCGGTACAGCAGGGGTTAAGGGGAGATTTTTATATATTTGTTTTTATATATTTACCGTATCTATTATCTTTAGTTTCCTACCTAGACCTCCATCACATTTAAAGAAATACTCCCAAGATCCCCCTTTCGAGATAAATTTGTAAATGTTTCGGTAGAAAAATGTCCTCCTACTGTAAAGTACAGGCTTACTATTGCTCGCCCGGAAAATATCAACGCCTAATGGCATAAAAGGTCCTAAAATTGCCAAAAAATGGTGCAAATGGTCTTAAAATCGCCAAACCAATGGTGCGAACGTCTTAAAATATCAAAGCTAATGATGCTAAACATGAGGGAGAAGGGGGTCCAGAAACCCCTCTCGCCCCTTTAACCAGAAACCCCTTTACAGGTATCGACAAGGGCCAACTGATGAGCGCCAAGTTCTCTCAGCGGACTAACCTGGTGATCATGCCGTTGGTGTTCTCCCACATGTTGGTTAACATGTTCACCGAGCACGAGCAGAACCTCTACAGCATCTTTACTTTATATTAATAACCTGTTTCAGAATGGACATCGATTTTCCACAGTATGTCTTTAATCTTTCAAGTTTATTTCTCTCTTTTTCTATTCATTCAACATCTTTTTCAACACACTTGTTACCTTTTATATTCTTTCATTACATTTTTCAACACATTTATCCCATATTTATACATGTCTCAACATTTTCTACTTTGTGCAGGTATCGACAATGGCCATTAGCGTTTTCTGTTCTTTCATTACCCTTTTTATACTAATTAATCACATATTTCTACATATTTCTCAACATTTTCTACTCTCCGCAGGTATCGACAAGAGCCAACTGATGAGCGCCAAGTTCTCTCAGCGGACTAACCTGGTGATCATGCCGCTGGTGTTCTCCCACATGTTGGTTGGTATGTTCGCCGAACACGAGCAGAACCTCTACCTCTACAGCATCTTCACCATCCTCAACGCTGTGACGGGCGTGGCGGTCCTCTTCTTGCACTGCGCCAACAACCAACAGGTAAAAATATAATAATGATGATACAAAAAGAGGAACATAACACCACAGGGGAGGTGTGGTGGAGTGGAGTAGTTGGAATATAACACCATAGGGGAGGTGTGGTGGAGTGGAGTAGTTGGAACATAACACCATAGGGGAGGTGTGGTGGAGTGGAGTAGTTGGAATATAACACCATAGGGGAGGTGTGGTGGAGTGGAGTAGTTGGAATATAACACCATAGGGGAGGTGTGGTGGAGTGGAGTAGTTGGAACATAACACCATAGGGGAGGTGTGGTGGAGTGGAGTAGTTGGAACATAACACCATAGGGGAGGTGTGGTGGAGTGGAGTAGTTGGAATATAGAAAAACAAACAGGAACAACAAGGGAAGGAGCACTTTAATGGCAATAAAACAGGATTTGGTCTGATACAGCTTTATGCGAAACATTGTCAATAATCTGCTCCTCCTCATATGGTGTTTATACTCACTCTGTCAAAATAAAGATGGTAGAATAGTACAACAATTAGCAGTACTAATAGCAATACTAGAGTCCATTCATTATAATTAGGCCAGAAAGCTTAACTACTAACCTCTATAACTTACAAAGCACTAGAGTACGGGAATCCAGCTAATATTTATACCATTTGGAAAGAGTCAGCCAGGGAATAAATAGGTGGGTAAATTTACAATCCATTTCCTCTCGCCCTTTTTGAGGTCAAGATTTCTGGTCTGATTATAAACATAAAATAATTATAGCAGATTATTACAAATAGTAGCATTAGTAACAACAATACTAGGAGTTGCAAATAGTAGTGGCAGTAGTAAAAATAGTAGTAAATGTAGTAGTACTAAAATATACTCTCCTGAATGCTGTGATGGGGTGGCAGTGTTTTTCACCCACTGTGCCAATAACAAACAGGTAGGTAACGTGTCTGCCTCGTAACCCAAGGGTCCTGGGTTCGATTCCCGCCTTGGGTGCAGATTTTCGGGAGGCTGTTTCCACATTTAATGAAGTTTAGGTGTGTTGGTAAAATTGTCAAGATGGTTGAAAGTAAGATCGGAGCTCCATAACCCTCCTTACGGGCATGGTGTAAAAACCTAAATCCTACACAGGTAGGTAATATGACTATGAAATTTTAGTTACGTGAATGACTTGTCGACTGTCCTTATCACTGCTGAGGTCAGTACTGCTCTGCCTGAGGGGTACCCTGGCAGACGTGGACTTGTGGTGGTGGTAATAAATGATTACATAGACGAGTGGCTGACTGCAGGGACGAACAGCTCCTTGATATATAGATATGTATTTCATTAATTTGGTTTATTTGTAAGTTAATTGATGGGTTGGTAATATTATAGCCTAAATATAGATACCGATACTGTATAAGCAAGAACATTACACATCAACAGTTGAATAGCTTACATGATCGTATACCTACAATCTTACTTGTCAAGAGTTAGAGCTATGGTTCTTTAGAAGACTTACCTGATCTAATAGCTAATCTAGAATGTTTCTATATTTCAGGTCCGCATGAAGATGATGGGGATCTATCGGTCCATGTGCAAGAGAGGCGGAGCACGCTAAACAACCTTGCAAATCAAGTTATACAAACACTATTTATGGCAAAAATTGTATTGAGCAATTCTGTTCTGGAACATTCTGTAACCCATAATATTGTACCTGCTGTCTATTATTTAATATATTACAAATCGTTAATCATATATTTCCAAAAATATGATGACAGAAACATGGCGGAGCAGTTACTATATACATATAATATCTATATAACTATGTATCTCTCCATATCTCTCTCTCTCTCCCTTTATATATATATATATATATATATATATATATATATATATATATATATATATATATATATATATATATATATATATATATATATATATATATATATATATATATATATATATATATATATATATATATATATATATATATATATATATATATATATATATATATATATATATATAGTATATATATATATATAAATGAATGCACTATTTTCTGATGCACTAACTGAGAAAATATTTAAATCAAAATAGGGCTGAACATACTTTAACTGTTCTTTATAATTTATAATTTGTTACACTGCTTGGGTGAGTTGAATACAGTATATAGAAAACATATATATAATCATATTGGAATTTTTACTGGGATTTTCTGTATATAAATAGCATCGACTTTGATTCGGTGTAAAATTTCCCCATTAACCCCTACAACACGATGACGCCTGACGATTAAATACGCATCTCAAATAAGGCAATATCATTAGATGATTTTAAACAGCTGAGGAAAGATCTTAGGGAATTTAAATGAGTTAAGACTATCTCAAATAAGGCTACATCCTTAGACGATGTTGTACAGCTTAGGAAGGATCTCTGGGAATTTCAAAGGGTTAAGACTACCGGTATCTCAATATAGTAAGGCTACATCCTTAGACGATTTTGTACAGCTTAGGAAGAATCTCTGGGAATTTCAAAGGGTTAAGACTATCTCAAACAAGGCTACATCCCTAGACGATTTTAGACAGCTTAGGAAGGATCTCTGGGAATTTCATAGGGTACAGACTATCTCAAATAAGGCTACATCCTTAGACGATTTTGTACAGCTTAGGAAGGATCTCAGGGAATTTCAAAGAGTTAAGCCTATCTCAAATAAGGCTAGGGTACATCCTTAGACGATTTTAGACAGCTTAGAAAGGATCTCTGGGAATTTCAATGGGTTAAGACTATCTCAAATAAGGCTACATCCTTAATCATATTAATTATATTAATAATATTAAAGAAGATTACTGTAAGATGTAGAAATATGTACAGTAGTTACTTCATATGAACAAATATTCAACGTTTTCCTGTTTGTCTACTCTAATTTAGCATATCATTTAATGTATCGTTTACATATAATATATAATGATAAAACAAATCTGATACACACTTGAACACAAAATTCCGAGCTAATTAGAGCAATTAATTAACATATTTAGTAAAATATTCATAAACAAATAACCGAAAATAATTATCGATTATAAAACCTAAGTATTGCTATTGAGACCATCCTGAAACCATCCCAACAAGTCTGGACTCAACAGGACCTATCCGAACATAACCTAACCTAACTAGGCTGAGCTGGGGGCCAAGAATCCTTTTCCTCGAATTTTATGATTTTGTCAATTATTGCCTAGAGACGTGTAAACATACTTTTCTAAGGCAATCTTCCACGCTGAGTCCGAATCTGGCTTTAGAATCGATCTATCTCTACGGATAGCTAAGATATTAATTATAGAAGTTGGCCCAGTTCCCAGTCACTGTTTTCTAAAGGGACCCTCTCCCCGCCTGGCTGTGTGTTCGTATGTGTGTTACAGCCAGTTTCTTGACATATTCATAAACAAATAACTAATCATAATTTTATAACACAGTTTTCGACGCTGAGTCCGAATCTGGTTTTATAATCGATCTATCTCTACATATGGCTAATATAATGATCATAGAAGTTAGCCCAGTTCCAAGTCACAGTCTTCTAAAGGGACCCTCTCCCCGCCTGGCTGTGTGTTCGTATGTGTGTTGCAGCTGTTTCTAAGGAATTCATACAAAAATAACCCAACATAATTATCGATAATAAAACCTAATTTGACCTATTGACACCATCCTGAGCCCATCCCAACAAGTCTGGACCCAGCAAGACCTATCCAAACGTAACCTAACCTCATTAGCCTGATCTGGGAAACTCCAATCCTTTTCCCCGAAAATGTGATTTTGCCGATTTTCGCAGAGAGACGCCAAAACATACTTTTCTGGGGTGGTTTTCGACGCTGAATCTAAATCTGCCTTTATAATTGACCTATCTTTACAAATAAAAAGTTATTGATCATAGAAGTATCCCAGTATTACATCGAGTTTTGGGCTAATTATTTTTCATAATGTCGAATTAATTATGATTGTTTGTATGTGTGATACTTATATCAACATCTAAAACCTAATTCTACTTAAAATACATTCCATTGTAGCTATGTTTTGCTTAAAAAAAAACACATTTAGAGAAAATATTTATATAAAATAAACCATAACACAATTTAGTATTTGAAAACCAATGTTAATCTATTGCAACCCTTCTGAACCCATCCCAACAAGTGTGGACCCAACTGAACCTATCTGAACGTAGTCTATCTTAACCCTTTGAGTACCAGCGACGTGTGTTATATTGAATTCTGGCTGTATTGTGACGATATTATTCAGCCTAGGAAGGACCTCTAGCACTAATAACGCTTCAAACTATCTCAACCAACCCTTTTAAGTACCGGTACCACAGATCCTTCCTAAACTGCATACAGTACTATCGTCAAAATGTAGCTAGAATAACATGTAACACACTTCGCTGGTACTCAAAGGGTTAAGGGGGGTGACCCTCATTTTGTCTCTCCTTCTCTCTCTTTCTCTGGCTTGTATCCATTTGGCCCCATTCAGCCTACTATTTTAAGACGTTTATCCCCATCCAGGTGTCGATTTCTTCCTGGCGAGCGATAGAGAGCCAACATTGTATGGAGAAATCCAGCTTTGCCGGAGACATTATTCTATCGAAAAATTTAGAAATTTTGCCTGCTGCTGGCTCGCAACCGCTTGCCAGGAAAATAATCGACACTTGGATGGGGGTAAACGTCTTAAAACAGTAGGCTGAATGGGGCCGAATGGATACAATCCAGAAAGAGAGGGAGAGAGAAAAAAGGAGATGGGCCTCCATAACGTTGATAATGTTGGGGCCCAGATGCAAGGCAGGTTAACCCCTTCTGTGCCGACGACGTGTTTACAATTTTACTCTACCTATATTTAGACGATTATGAGGAGCCTATGAAGGGTCTGTGGTAGTAAAAATAGTTATATGAGATAGTTCCAAGTCTGTTAGTTGCTGGAGGCCCTTTAGACGATTATGAGGAGCCTATGAAGGGTCTGTGGTAGTAAAAATAGTTATATGAGATAGTTCCAAGTCTGTTAGTTGCTGGAGGCCCTTTAGACGATTATGAGGAGCCTATGAAGGATCTGTGGTAGTAAAAATAGTTATATGAGATAGTTCCAAGTCTGTTAGTTGCTGGAGGCCCTTTAGACGATTATGAGGAGCCTATGAAGGGTCTGTGGTAGTAAAAATAGTTATATGAGATAGTTCCCAGTCTGTTAGTTGCTGGAGGCCCTTTAGACGATTATGAGGAGCCTATGAAGGATCTGTGGTAGTAAAAATAGTTATATGAGATAGTTCGAAGTCTGTTAGTTGCTGGAGGCCCTTTAGACGATTTTAGACAGCTTAGGAAGGATCTCTGGGAATTTCAAAGGGTTAAGACTATCTCAAATAAGGCTACATCCTTAATAATATTAATTATATTAATAATATTAAAGAAGATTACCGTACTGTAAGATGTAGAAATATGTACAGTAGTTACTTCATATGAACAAATATTCAACGTTTTCCTGTTGGTCTACTCTAATTTAGCATATATTTTAATGTATCGTTTACATATAATATATAGTGATAAAACAAATCTGATACACACTTGAACACAACATTCCGAGCTAATTAGAGCAATTAATTAACATATTTAGTAAAATATTCATAAACAAATAACCAAAAATAATTATCGATTATAAAACCTAAGTATTGCTATTGAGACCATCCTGAACCCAACCCAACAAGTCTGGACTCAACAGGACCTATCCGAACATAACCTAACCTAACTAGGCTGAGCTGGGGGCCAAGAATCCTTTTCCTTGAATTTTATGATTTTGTCAATTATCGCCTAGAGATGTGTAAACATACTTTTCTGGGGCCGTTTTCGACGCTGAGCCCGAATCTGGCTTTATAATCGATCTATCTCTACATATAGCTAAGATATTGATCATATAAGTTAGCCAAGTTCCCAGTCACTGTCTTCTAAAGGGACCCTCTCCCCGCCTGGCTGTGCGTTCGTACGTGTGTTACAGCCAGTGAGTTCCTGTGTTTCTTAAAATATTCATAAGAAAATAAATATTTATAATTTACTATTTTAAAACCTAAGGACGGACATGTAGCATTTAAGAGACTACAGACAATATTTGTTAAGTCTTTTAAGCACCACAGATCCTTCCTAAGCTGCATAAAATAGTCTAAATATAGCCATAATAAAATATAACAGACGTCGCCGGTATAGACGGAGTTAAAATGTCGCACTTTAGGTATAGTCTGTTCGCTGTAAGTAGGTGAGAAATCATGATCGCTATCCTCTGTAACTCAAAAAGGGCTAGAGTAAATGGGCTGTACATTTCCACATCTATTCCTTGGCTGACTCTTCCTAAATGGTAGAAATATTAGCTCGATTACTCTTGTCGTTTTGGAGTTACAGAAGTTAGAGTTCATGATTTCTTGCCTACTTACAGCGAATAGGCTATAGCACCAACGAACTTGACAGTAATCTTGACCCCATAACTTTTCATAACTCAAAACGGCCTAGAGCAAACTGGCTGTAAATATCCACACCTATTTACTGGTGGACTCCTCCCAAATGATAGGAATTTCATCCCGATAGCTTTCATTCATTTTGAGTTATAAGAAGTTAAGGGGTCAAATTTATTGTCAAGTTGGCTGGCGCTACCCATAACACTGTTTCTTCTTAACCTCTTCTTTACCGGTGACGTCTTTTAAAAGTTTATTCTAGGTATATTTAGACGATTCTGTGCAGTTTAAGAAGGATCTGTGGTAGTAAAAAGGGTTAAGTGAGACGGTTAGAAGCCTGGTAATTACTGGAGGACCTTTATAAACTGAATAATATCGTCTTATAAATAAAGTTTAAAAGACCTTGCCGGTACAGAAGGGGTTAAGCTGCATAAAATCGTCTAAAAACACCCCCTAGACCCCCCTTCAAGATAAATTTGTACATTTTCGGTAGAAAATGTACCGGCCAAAGGCCGGTTCTATATACAGTATATATTGTGGCAACTATTAGACGATTGTATTAAGATTAGAAAGGACCTCTAGTAATTATAAGGCTTCAAACTATCTCAACCAACCTTTTTAACGACCGCAGATCCATTCCTAAGCTGCATAATATCGTCTAAATATTACTAGAGTAAAATATAACACACGTCACTGATACTCAAAGGGTTAACACCTTCAGTACCGGGGGACATCTTTCTATTTCTATACAAGATATATTTAGACGATTTTGTGCAGTTTAACAGGATCTGTGGTAGTAAAAATGGTTAAATGACATAGTTACTGAAAGAGGGGACATCTTAGTCATTATATTTTGCCAATTATTAGCCGATTGTATACAGCTTGAGAAGGACGTCTACCAATTAGGAGGCTACAGACTATGTCAATTAACCCTTTTAGTTACTCTATATCCTTCACAAGCTTCATAAATTCGTCTAATAATTGGCAAAATATAATGAATAAGATGTCCCCTCTTTCAGCACCAGTGCCATCCATTTAACTATATTCTGGCTACTATTAGACAACTTTCTTCAGTTTAAAAAGGGCCTCCAGCAATTAAAAGGCTTGAAACTATGTCACTTAACCAGTTTTACTACCACAGATCCTTGTTAAACTGCACAAAATCGTCTAAATATATCTTGTATAAAAATAGAAAGATGTCCCCAGTACCGGTACTGAAGAGGTTAAATCCGAGTACGTCACCGGAGGGCAGGGAGCCAGGAATCCTCCTCCCCTTGTGTCATTCTCCTACTCGACGAGATAGAGAGACGGGCGAGAGAACGGAAAAGTGGTCCGGACCCTGAGAATGGGAACTTTAAAAGTTGTTTCTGTTCGGGCTCTGTCTCGTGTCGGCCACCCCCAGCAATGGGGTACCGGTATGTGCCTGAGTACATACATACATACATACATACATACGTCACCAGAACAGAAGGGGTTAAAGTGAGCTATTTGAAGACATAACAAATTTCTATCATCCCATTAACCCTTTCAAGATCCGATGACGCATTTCATTTCTGTTTTCTGGCTATTATTAGACGATTTTATTCAGATTAATAAGGGTATATGGGGGTCAGAGGGTTAACTGAGATAGTCTTTACCCTTATAATTCCACAGATCCTTCCTAAGCTGTCTAAAATCGTCTAATGATAGCCAGAATAAACTGTCAAAATTCGACCTAATCTAGAGGGTTAAAAATGATGACGCAATTCAATGCTTATTATGGCTATCAGTAGATTATTTTATTCAGCTTAGGAAGGATCTGTAGGTGTCAGAGGCATAGTTGAGTTAGCTTTGAACCCTTAACCCTTTCAGTACCGGTGACATCTTTTTATTATACGCTGGCAACTATTAGACAGTTTTATTCAGCTTAGGAAGGATGTCTACCCTTTAAAAGATATAAACTATCTCAATTCTTTGAGCTACCATATTGTTTTGTCTATGTGAGTGAGGGAGACAAAAGGCAGAGCTGCCTGTAGCGAGTGCCTCTCCCAGAGTTGAAAGAACCAATTTAAGTTATAGGAAGAGGGAAAGAATGACTCTGGGAGAGACTTCCATAGCTCAACTTTTGAATAGAGAATAGAAGAAAGACTGAGAATAACATTTCACCCTTGGGTTGGAGAGTTGCACAGAGTAGGGGTGGGATTGTATTGCAGGACGGGTGCTACGTGCTCTACGAAATGGGGGCGGTATACAGTACACTGAAAGAGCTCTGAGGAACACTGATTACTGTAATAGCGAGAGAGATGCAACATTGCGGCGAAGAGAGAGAGACTGCAGAGAAATGGTGAGTGGACGTGAGTTAATGAGACGGAAGGCTTTCTTTTCTACTTTGTCTAGAAGTGCGGTGTGAGAGGATCCTCCCCACACATGTGAACAATACTCAATACTAGGACGCATCTCAAATAGGCAACATCATTATATGATTTTAAACAGCTTAGGAAAGATCTTAGGGGATTTAAAAGAGCTAAGACTATCTCAAATAAGGCTACATCTTTAGACGATTTTGTACAGCTTAGGAAGGATCTCTGGGAATTTCAAAGGGTTAAGACTATCTCAATTAAGGCTACATCTTTAGACGATTTTAGACAGCTTAGGAAGGATCTCAGGGAATTTCAAAGGGTTAAGACTATCTCAAATAAGGCTACATCTTTAGACGATTTTAGACAGCTTAGGAAGGATCTCTGGGAATTTCATAGGTACAGACTATCTCAAATAAGGCTACATCCTTAATAATATTAATTATATTAATAATATTAAAGAAGATTACTGTAAGATGTAGAAATATGTACAGTAGTTACTTCATATGAACAAATATTCAACGTTTTCCTGTTTGTCTACTCTAATTTAGCATATAATTTAATGTATAATTTACATATAATATATAATGATAAAACAAATCTGATACACACTTGAACACAACATTCCGAGCTAATTAGAGCAATTAATTAACATATTTAGTAAAATATTCATAAACAAATAACCGAAAATAATTATCGATAATAAAACCTAAGTATTGCTATTGAGACCATCCTGAACCCATCCCAACAAGTCTGGACTCAACAGGACCTATCCGAACGTAACCTAACTTAACTAGGCTGAGCTGGGGGCCAAGAATCCTTTTCCTCGAATTTTATGATTTTGTCAATTATTGCCTAGAGACTTGTAAACATACTTTTCTAAGGCAATCTTCGAGGCTGAGTCCGAATCTGGCTTTAGAATCGATCTATCTCTACGGATAGCTAAGATATTAATTATAGAAGTTGGCCCAGTTCCCAGTCACTGTTTTCTAAAGGGACCCTCTCCCCGCCTGGCTGTGTGTTCGTATGTGTGTTACAGCCAGTTTCTTGAAATATTCATAAACAAATAACTAATCACAATTTTATAACGCAGTTAGTTTTCGACGCTGAGTCCGAATCTGGTTTTAGAATCGATCTATCTCTACATATGGCTAATATAATGATCATAGAAGTTAGCCCAGTTCCAAGTCACTGTCTTCTAAAGGGACCCTCTCCCCGCCTGGCTGTGTGTTCGTATGTGTGTTACAGCTGTTTCTTAAGGTATTCATACAAAAATAACCCAACATAATTATCGATAATAAAACCTAAGTTGACCTATTGACACCATCCTGAGCCCATCCCAACAAGTCTGGACCCAGCAAGACCTATCCAAACGTAACCTAACCTCATTAGCCTGATCTGGGAAGCTCCAATCCTTTTCCCCGAAAATGTGATTTTGCCGATTTTCGCAGAGAGACCCCAAAACATACTTTTCTGGGGTGGTTTTCGACGCTGAATCCAAATCTGCCTTTATAATTGACCTATCTTTACAAATAAAAAAGTTATTGATCATAGAAATATCCCAGTATTATATCGAGGTTGGGCTAATTATTTTTCATAATGTGGAATTAATTATGATTGTTTGTGTTGTGTGATACTTATATCAACATCTAAAACCTAATTCTACTTAAAATACATTACATTGTAGCTATGTATTGCTTAAAAAAAAAACCATTTAGAGAAAATATTTATATAAAATAAACCATAACACAATTTAGTATTTGAAAACCAATGTTAATCTATTGCAACCCTTCTGAACCCATCCCAACAAGTCTGGACCCAACTGAACCTATCTGAACGTAGTCTATCTTAACCCTTTGAGTACCAGCGACGTGTGTTATATTGAATTCTGGCTGTATTTAGACGATATTATTCAGCCTAGGAAGGACCTCTAGCACTAATAACGCTTCAAACTATCTCAACCAACCCTTTTAAGTACCACAGATCCTTCCTAAACTGCATACTATCGTCAAAATGTAGCTAGAATAACATGTAACACACTTCGCTGGTACTCAAAGGGTTAAGGGGGGTGACCCTAATTTTTGTCTCTCCTTCTCTCTCTTTCTCTAGCTTGTATCCATTTGGCCCCATTCAGCCTACTATTTTAAGACGTTTATCCCCATCCAGGTGTCGATTTCTTCCTGGCGAGCGATAGAGAGCCAACATTGTATGGAGAAATCCAGCTTTGCCGGAGACATTATTCTATCGAAAAATTTAGAAATTTTGCCTGCTGCTGGCTCGCAACCGCTTGCCAGGAAAATAATCGACACTTGGATGGGGGTAAACGTCTTAAAACAGTAGGCTGAATGGGGCCGAATGGATACAATCCAGAAAGAGAGGGAGAGAGAACAAGGAGATGGGCCCCCATAACGTTGATAATGTTGGGGCCCAGATGCAAGGCAGGTTAACAAATTCTGTGCCGACGACGTGTTTAAAATTTTACTCTACCTATATTTAGACGATTATGAGGAGCCTATGAAGGATCTGTGGTAGTAAAAATAGTTACCGTATATGAGATAGTTCGAAGTCTGTTAGTTGCTGGAGGCCCTTTGTAAACTGAATAATATCGTCTAATAGAAGCCAGAATAAAGTTAAAGAGACGTCCCCGGTACAGAAGGGGTTAACACAATGAAGCCAATAAGAATTTAGGGGAAAGAGATACAATATATATATATACAGTATATATATATATATATATATATACCGGTATATATTATATATATACTGTACATAATAATATAGTAGCCTATATACCGGTATATATATTTCTATTACACATCATCATACAATGATAGCCTATTATTAATTTAACTTTATATGTGAGACTAAGGTGAGAATTTAGGTACCGGTAACAAATTGCAAAGTTATTTATATCTATATTAAACATGATCATACAATTATAGCCTATTATTGCTTTAACTTATTAAGTAACACCCAGTTCTTAACATTAATCATCAATTACAAACCCCAATGCACTTGAATAAACTAATAAACGCATATGGTCCTCCCGGGATTCGAACTTGGGACACCACACCCAGAACATAAGCACCTAAACCATAACACCACCAACACAGTTAAAGGTTGAATACACGATCACGATTAACCCATTCAGTACCAGGGACGTACTTTTCATCATATTCTGGCAAGTATTAGACGATTATATTCAGCTTAGGAAGGATGTCTAGCAATAATAAGGCTTCAAACTATCTCAACCAATCCATTTAATTACCTCAGATCCTTCCTAAGCTGCACAAAATCGTCTAAATATAGCTAGAATATAAGCAAAATACGTCACCGGTATAGAAGGGGTTAATATCCATTTTCAAATTTTGGATATCAATCTAATCATGTACTCAGACCCAACTGCATTATGGAAAGCGTAATGTTTTAGTGAGTGGAAAAGAAAACAAAAATATTGGGGCCAAGATCACTAAGGCGATCGGCCTGGCTCAGAATCCGTCAGTTTTAGGGCCTGCTTCACGCTCACATAGGGTAAAATCTACCGAACAGTCCCTCCTCTTATATAACCTCCTTGCTCCGTTAGTGCGTTCGTTCGTACGTGTTTGCCTCCCACCACCAGACGAGACAACCTTCCCCTTCTCTCTCTGTCTTTCTTTCTCTCCTTATCTCTCGCTGTCTTTCTCAAACACACATACGCACACACACACCCTCTCAAACCAACCCTATGAAATAAAGTGTTGCCAGAATGCTCAGCCTCTTAAACCCTTTCGATCAATCCAGAAACCACCAGTCTATGCCTACTAAAATGACTCTTAATGAATGCACTAAGCCACAACGGGATGCTACAAGCTTCTAAGTATTTTGCAGAATAAATATACTGAGATACCAAGGCTTAAAATGCCTATGTAAGGGTAAAATACGGCATATTTGAGATGCTGGGATGGGCTGTATGCAATATCTACTCTTGTATAAAATTAATAGTTATTGTCTCACCCTGCAAGTTGAACACAATTATCTGGCTACCTCCTGTAGTGCTGTGTAGGAAAACCAAGGCTGAGAAAGGCCGAATATTGCCGTACGAAGGTTAATAAATCCCGAGATGCCAGCCACAACACTCTCACTTACCGTTCCAATACTACTATCTCCTTGCATTTCTCAGATTTACACAGGGAAGCTGAACGATATATGTCGATAAACCGCCGTCGAAACATTTATGAACGCTTCGTTAACAACCGAGACGATCACGAGTGAATAGTTCGAACTTTTGGTCGAAGGTTGCTTTCCAGGCAGGGCTAAAACCCTTGATGAAACAATACCGTAAATTCCGGGGTTGTTTGCGCAATTTTCACCCACTTAGAGGCATCTTTCAGAGCTCTCTTGGTAACCAAAAGATGCAGATTTTTTTTCTCTATCCAACGGTATATAAAAAGTTAAAAATTGTGCCAGTTTTGTGTCCTTTTTATCTATGAACGATGTCTAATGGGAATTTGCGTGGACGAGAGTTCTGGGAAAATCGATGCACTATGAAACGGACAATTTTCGAATGAGATAGGAACATGGTTTATTCAAAGTTCACATGATTCGTTCAAAGCACCTGAGTGAAGCAAAATTCAGAATTCTAAAACTAAAATTCAGATTTCTAAAAATCAAGTGCTCATTTCTAGTTCTTCTAAACACAATTATACTTCGATTAATTTGATTACTGGGATTGCTGTGTGATAATTGGGGATATAGTAAATTGGCCAACCTATTATGTTTTCGAAATAATCACTCCTTGAGGTCACTTAATGGCTATTCAGTGAAATATAAAGGATTGTTTGTTTCATTACATTTCTGTGAATTTTACGAAATATATGTGCCCTGGGCCGCATTTATAGTATTTATAGGAAGTAAAATACACATATATACCTATATATGACACTTAAACATGGCATGGACGAATATATTTAACTTATGTTGCATATTTGTATATCCCCACTATTTGCTCGAATTAGGGCATTTCCAGGGATATTTGGACATATTTGATTGTAAATATGGTGAGTATATACTATAATTGAATTTATCCATGCCTAATCCATACGGAAATCGATGTATTTAAGTTCGTATATTAGATAATTTTAACTGAGGACGGGAAGGGAGAGGGTTCAACACCGAGCTGGTAACAGAAATTCAATGGCGACCTAGGTGCCCGTATCTGTGCTGGAAATTCTCAACAAAGATCAAGTTTTGGGAGTGATAGTGGCCTTCCGCGGCATCTGCACCGTCACCACGTCATCGCTACGGAATCTTAGGACGTGTGCTCCCCCCCTTAGGAGGACGTGGAAGGATCTATTTCGCAAAATACGGTAAGATATTCATCGTCTCTTCCCATTCTAATTTTTGCTAATGGCGAGGTGTAAGGCCCGCGGTGTGAATAATTCTCTGTATTTTATGTATTCATTTATTTATGATGTTATCCTCTTTTGCCGCATCGTATCTCTTGCCTGGGCTGGTTGAAAATTCGTTGTATGTGTTTTACGAATGATATTTTGTGTTGTATAACTATACATGTGTTGGTCTGAAATGAAATGGTTTGGGGGAGGGAGAGAGAGAGAGGGGGGGATTGGAGGAAAGGGGAGTGAGAGAGAACGGGGGAGGGAGTCACCACCCTCCCCCAACTTCCTTACACCGAGCAAAGGAGAAAGTATAAAGGTGGCAGGTTTTGACAATTTGGAGCCAATCTGCCCTCGTTTTCCTCCCCAAAACGCCTGGGCTAAGGCATGGATGGATTTCTCGGCCTGGAGCAGACCGTCAAATTAATTTTGATTTTTGTTTTTATTCTTTATTTTTTGTTATTGGAATCGACAACTAGAATTAATGTACTGTAGGCCTATGCTAATTTGTACATTATTAGGGTTTTAGGAGACTTAGTAAATATAGCCTACAACTTTACTTAACCCTTACAGTACCGGGGACGTCTTTTATTTTTTGTTTATTTTTATTTTTATATTGGAATCGACAACTAGCCTAGACTAAATGTACTGAATGCTAATTTGTACATTATTAGGCTTTTAGGAGACTTCGTTAATATACAACTTGACTTAACCCTTACAGTACCGGCAACGTTTTTATTTTTTTATTGGAATCGACAACTAGACTAAATGTACTGTATGCTAAGTTGTATATTATTATGATTTTAGGAGACTTAGTTAATATACAACTTGACTTAAAGTTAATATACAACTTGACTTAACCCTTACAGTACCGGCGACGTCTTTTTATTTTTATTTTCAGCTATATTTAGACGATTTTATGAACTTAGGAAGGAAAGATGGTACGGTAACTATTTTATGAACTTAGGAAGGAAAGATGGTACGGTAGCTATTTTATGAACTTAGGAAGGAAAGATGGTACGGTAGCTATTTTATGAACTTAGGAAGGAAAGATGGTACGGTAGCTATTTTATAAACTTAGGAAGGAAAGATGGTACGGTAGCTATTTTATGAACTTAGGAAGGAAAGATGGTACGGTAGCTATTTTATGAACTTAGGAACGATGGTACGGTAGCTATTTTATGAACTTAGGAAGGAAAGATGGTACGGTAGCTATTTTATGAACTTAGGAAGGAAAGATGGTACGGTAGCTATTTTATGAACTTAGGAAGGAAAGATGGTACGGTAGCTATTTTATTAACTTAGGAAGGAAAGATGGTACGGTAGCTATTTTATGAACTTAGGAAGGAAAGATGGTACGGTAGCTATTTTATGAACTTAGGAAGGAAAGATGGTACGGTAGCTATTTTATGAACTTAGGAAGGAAAGATGGTACGGTAGCTATTTTATGAACTTAGGAAGGAAAGATGGTACGGTAGCTATTTTATGAACTTAGGAAGGAAAGATGGTACGGTAGCTATTTTATGAACTTAGGAAGGAAAGATGGTACGGTAGCTATTTTATGAACTTAGGAAGGAAAGATGGTACGGTAGCTATTTTATGAACTTAGGAAAGATGGTACGGTAGCTATTTTATGAACTTAGGAAGGAAAGATGGTACGGTAGCTATTTTATGAACTTAAGAAGGAAAGATGGTACGGTAGCTATTTTGTTTATTTCAGCTACATTTAGACGATTTTATGAAGCTTATTATAGAAAGGATATATGGTAGCTAATATAATGAATTTGACATAATTATAGGCTAGCGTGTAGACCTCTGTAACTGAAAAAGGGCCAGAGCAAATGGGCTGTACGGTATTGAATCCCGGTGGATCACATAATAATATACTTATATTAATTTCATTGGAGGTGTTTGGTGTTGTGGTGAAATTAATAGCATATAGATTAGCTCGACATACAGTATTACTAGATCTGGATTAGGAAACTATTACCGAATCTACCACTAATGTTACCATGTTTTTTTTTTTTTTTTTGGTTTTAGGTACTGTAGTTGAAATTAGTTACAAATTTACAATCTCCGGAATTTCTGATTTTTGTTTTCCCATTACCGGTATATATCTAACGATCTTAACCCATTCAGTACCAGGGACGTAATTTGTATCATATTCTGGCAACTATTACACGATTTTATTCAGCTCAGGAAGGACCTCTAGCAATAATATGGCTTCAAACTATCTCAATCAGCCCTTTTAACTACCACAGATCCTTCCTAAGCTGCCTAATGT